>JAJIBD010001661.1:0-24792 GCA_021461705.1 Cryptotis parvus
GAGAGTCTCTTCTTCGGTATAGCATTTTAACACTCAGAAAAAAAATGACCAAAACTTTGCCATATGACTAGGAAGGTAGAAATAAGTGGCTTTCATCATCTGTTTGATGTTTTAATAAGGTATTAAGCTACTGGCCAACTAAAATGAGTGTCCAATTTCTAACTCTTTACAGTATTTTAAAACAGATGTTAACATTTTACTTTGTTGTTCCTTAATATTTGTCTTTTGAATCAACTGCAAGGTTCTTCTGGTGTAAATATTTTCTTTCATGCCTTAGCTGTTTGATCACTTTATTTTTCCTGGCTAATGTTTCACATTTTGCTCTTTGAAACTTTTTTGGTCAGACCCTTTGGGTCTAAGACTTCAAAGTGAGCCAGACCAAATGGTAACCCAAGACGAATTCTATCCCAGCATTTTAAATCCAAACGTGATTCTTCAAACTGCATGATGTGCATTAAGAAAAATTGTTTCCTTTTTTTTTTTTAATCATTGAAATCCAAGGCATTTTTAGCTAAAAGGTAAAAAAAGATAATTAATTTTGGTACTATATTTTTTGGAGTTTTCACTAACAAATTTTAAATGAAGAAGCACCAGCAACACCATTTAAAAGCCACTTACTTAAAAGGGAAGTTATACAGAATGACAATAGTAGAGGCTTTACAATAAGCTCATTTTTATTATATGAAAAGGAATTTTATGAACAAAAAATAAAGTGTTGGCTATTTTTATATAATATTGTTTTGCATCCATGAAAAAATCTTTTGTCCATGCCTGCAGTTATAAATATGCAAAATTAAAATATCATGAATTTATGTTCCTTAGTTATTGCTGCATTAATACAGAAAATTTCACCCCTTGAAACACTGAGATTCTTGAAAAGCACTGGGTTTTATTATTTTTTATGTTTTGAACTTTACTCTTTTTTAAAATTTTTGGGTTTGGGAACACAATGCTCAAGGGTTTCTCCTGGGTCCAGCACTCAGGAATTACTCCTGGTGGTGCTCGGGGTCTCCTATATGGGAGGCTGGGGTCAAACCAGGGGTCAGCCAGATGCAAGACAAAAGCCCTACCTGCTGTACTATCACTCTGGTCTGGGAATCATTGCTTTAATGTTTGTTTTGAAGCCATACCTAGTAGTGATGAGGACTTACTCCTCCTATCTCTGACTCAGGATCACTCTTGGCCAGTACTGGGTGCTGGGGATTGAACTCGGGTGTGCTGTGAGATAGGCAAGTCCTTTACTAACTCTCCATCCCAACAACAAGTCTCTTCAGGGCAGGACTCATCTAATCAATTAGCAGCCAGAAGAGAAGATCATAAAAAGTTCCTCAAGAAGTAAAGAACTGGGGCCGGGCGATAGCCCAGCGGGTAAGGCGTTTGCCTTGCATGCGGCCGGCCCATGCCGGCCTGGGTTCGATCCCGGCATCCCATATGGTCCCCTGAGCAACGCCAGGAGTAATTCCTGAGTGCAGAGCCAGGAGTAACCCCTGAGCATCGCCGGGTGTGACCCAAAAAGCAAAAAAAAAAAAAAAAAAATGAAGTAAAGAACTAACTAGATGGTTCACTTTTAATTTATTAGCTATGCCCTGAAATAACTTTTTGGTTAAGAACATACAAGATGATTTATAAAAATTTAAAAAGGTATTTTTATAAATGAGACCTTTTTTTTGACATTTAATTAAGTTTTTCAGCAACGTTCTTTTGTGGAACTACAGTGCAAGATCCTAAATCACGATTCTCCATAATGAAGTGATGAAAACAATTTTAGAAAGCGCCCAAAGCAAAACACACATGGATGCTATTGAAAACAACCACAAAGCAATTGGGAAAAATAGAATTAAAGTCTCTGGATTAGCAGTAGCGTATCAACTTTAATTTTCTGCTTTTCATAATTATTTTGAGAAAATAATTCTTATTTTAGGAAATACAAATTGATGTCTTTGGGAGTAAAAGATATAACATTTACTAAGAGGTTTTATATCTATCTATCTATCTATCTATCTATCTATCTATCTATCTATCTATCTATCTATCTATCTATCTATCTATCTATCTATCTATCTATCTATCTATCTATCTATCTATCTATCTATCTACCTACCTACCTACCTACCTATCTAATTGAATCACCATACAATGGACAATTACAGAGCTGTTCATGATTGGTTTTCAGTCATACAGTGTTCCAACACCCATTCCTCCACCAGTGCACATTTTCCAACACCAATGTGCCCTATTTCCCTCCACACTCCCTACAACCTGCCTCTATGGCAGGTTCTCTCTCTCTCTCTCCTCTCTCTCTCTCTCTCTCTCTCCAAAGAGCTTTTATAGACACTGAAAAGAATTACATTGCTATATGTGTGTATATACATATAGATGTATATATGTATATTCATGAATGTGTATAAAAACAAAATTCAAAGAGATAAAGACAGGGTAGTAAAGTGATACCACTTGGAGGTTCTTAATGAAGGGCATACAGGAATTCTTTGATGAAGTTGTACCTCTTATATGTCTAAAATAATGTCAAAGTTAAGCCTGAAAAATCTGAAAAAGTTATGATTGAGATAGTTAAAAATCAACCAACACAAATACTAACACAAACCTGTAATTTCATCTCAGAAGTGAACAAAGTAATCTCTTTAAACTTAAACATAGATTTTTAGGCAATTTATCAATTACATAAAATAAATGCGAGGAAGTAGGGAAGAGTAAGAAAGCACAATGCTTGTGCTTTAGAAAAACATTCAACATAAATAGAGCAGAAAGTAAGTGGGGACTTGACTTGAGGCCTAAGACACAATTATGTCCTAGATAACAGATAATTAAACTTAGAAAAATAGAAAACAATATGAGTGAATGTCCTTTTTGGAGGGAACACATTATCATTAAGTCAGAATATCTTCTTACCTTAAATTGATCTAATTCACTCGAAATTAAATGAAATAAAGTTAACTGGAAGGTAGTCAGAAAGAGAGGGACAGACACCAAATAATCGCTTTCATCCACAGAATATAAACAAACTGAGAAGAATAATAAACACCCAAAGGCAACGGAAGTGGAACTGGTCCTTAGTAGGTCACTCACCAAGGAGGGAAGCTGGGGTGGGGAGACAGTGGAGCTCTGGTGGAGGAAGTAGACCCACTGGGCGTGATACCCTAACAGTAACAGCTTGAGGAAACATGGTGAAGACAATAAAAAATTGTTTAAAGAAATAATTTAGTAAGCCTTATAGGAGACATAAGGGGCAACGATCTGTTAGTTCCCTACCATGTCAATGACAGACAGACTAAAGAATATAGTCTAAAGAAAGAAATCTTTAGACTGGGAAAACCTCAATGCCTCAATTTTTTTAAGTATATGAAAGTATTACATGTTAAGAAATAAAAACAGGTTTTTGCCACAAAGTAATGCCATTAGAAATGAAAAAAATACATGAAATATAAGACAGGAAAAGACAAAGACACATCTTACCCGATTGGGAAATCAACATCATCACCATGAGCTGTCATGTGATAAAGTCCAAATTTTGCCAGTTTAACATGTCCCTAAAATATTGAAGAGGAGAAAATCACTATAAAATCTTGATATAACTGGCAGTGAATATTATTATAGAGCTTATAATAAGAAATATATAGACAGTAAGAAAAACATTTTATCATTTTTTATGAAAAATGTTTGGTCAATGTAGTCTGATTTATACTCATTATACAAATATATGTGTGGAGCAATCAGCTAGTGAGTAGCGCATTTATTTGTCTGGCACGTAGCTGAATAGGGTTCAGTTCCCGACATCCCATATGGTCCCCTGAGCACCACCAGGGATGACCCCAAAAAGACAAAAAAAAAAAAAGAAAAATATATGTGTGTTTTAGCAGAAACACCATCTGCACTTTTATGTTCATAGCAGCACTATTCACAATAGCCGGAATCTAGAAACAACTAGAGTGCCCGAGAACTGATGCCTGGATAAAGAAACTTTAGCACATGTACACAATGGAACACTATACAGCTGTTAGGGAAAATGAAGTTATGAAGTTTGCCTATAAATGGATGGACATGGAGAGGATTATGTTGAGTGAAATTAGCCAGAAGGAAAAGACAGATATAGAATGACTACATTTATTTGCATGACATATATATGTACATATATATTTATATATATACACGACACACATACATATTATGATACAAATATCCAAGGTCAGGAGAAACATGGATCAGGTCTTGTCAAAGGTGGAAATGATCACAAATGCGTGGGAGTCAGAGATTAGGTAAGACAGAGAATGAAACAGTGTGCTATTAATTGTTGAAAGTGCTGATATCAACCTAGAACTGAGCATTAAATACAGGCAAAAAGATACACATGATAACCGCTAAGTGTATATATTGTAATCCACAATGTGTAAGAGAGAGAGAGGGAAAGAGAAAGAGATAAAGAACCTGCCACAGAGGCAGGCTAGGGGAGGGAGAGGGAACCGGGGACGTTGGTGGTGGGAAATGGGCACTGGTGGGGGATGGGTGCTGGAACACTGTATGACCAAAACCCAAATATAAGCATCTTATGAACATCTTTGTAATTGTATATCTCACGGTGGTATAATGAAATATAAAAAAATGTGTGTTTATATAAGCATATATATACAAACACATACATTGATATATACATACATATATACACACATTGCATCATCTCAAAATGATAAATATCATTAAAATTTGTGATAACATTTATCAACTCTTTGATAAAAGCAAAAATGCTCCCAAGTGTCTTAGATAAATGCTTAGAATACTTTGTAATAATTTCCATCAAAGAATTTTTTTCATCAAATTGCAAATCTATTTATAATGTTAACCCTATGACAGGGTTATCCTTTTTTGGGGGTTGTGGGGGGTTCAAGTCTGGTGATGCTCAGGGTTTACTTCTGGCTTTGCACTCAGGAATTATTTTTTGGTCATCCTTTTTTTTTTTGGGGGATGTGGGGGGTTCAAGTCTGGTGATGCTCAGGGTTTACTTCTGGCTTTGCACTCAGGAATTACTCCTACTGGTTCTGGGCAACCATATGGGATGCCAGGGATCAAACCTAGGTCAGCGACGTGCAAGGCAAAACACCCTAAACGCTGTGTTATCCCGCCAGCCTCCAAGACATAAAAAGTTCTTAACTTAAAAAAGAGCAATTCAAAATCATCAGTAAGGAAATCTTCTAGGTTTTCAACCAGTTTTATATTGTTTAAGAATAATTAGAATTGTCACAAAAGTGATGTTCTTAAGGCAAATATAAGTATTTTTTAAGTTTCTTCAGTTTTTGTCTTTTTTAGACGCTTAAAACATTTTAAAAAGGTCAATTAAAATTTTATTTGCTTTCTTCTTGACAATATTAACTTATCAGATTTACAAAATATTATATTTTAAAACAAGTTACAGTGGACCAATACCTAACTGCCATAAATATGAATTTAATGAGCATCATTTTCTATTTTGTAATTTGTAATGCTTATAAATAGCAAATGGATGGATTTTTGATTATTCTTGAAGATACACCACTTTATTATTTATTACACACCACACCAAAATTTTATTAGGTAGTTTGACTAATTTCTTATTAATACCACTCCAACATAGAAAGAATTTAGATATTAATAGATGGTAAATAAAAGGTGATAAATGAAGAATAAAGTAAGACAAATTAGAGAGAAAAAGAATAGAGGGGAAAAAAATACAGTTGCGCAATAAGAAAAAATGTGCTATGTAAATAATCAAATATTTTCTTAAGATTAAAGCAAATTCAGACAAGAGAGGAACTGGGAACAGGCAATGTATCACTTGTATCACTTGTCTTCCCGTTGTTCACAGATTTGCTTGAGCGGGCACCAGTAACATCTCCATACGTCCTGTTGCATGCTCCATACGTCCTGTTGCATGCTAGTGTAGCCCAAGGGCATCTGCTCACCCAGGAACACGAAGAGCCTCAAACTATTCCTTCAGGTCATGGGAATGAGGTCTATAATTGTTACTGGTTTTTGGCATATCAAATATGACATGGGTAGCTTGCCAGGCTACCCAGGGCAATGCATATATTTCAGAAAATGAGCAAGAGAAAAAAATGAAGCTAGAAAATAACTCTTGGCATAAAATAATTTACTAGAATGACACATGAAATTTTAAATTTAAAATTGGGGCATTATTTGCAGTTAAATGCTCTACCCCTGAGCTATGCATTGCAAGCCACAATGTGTGTGAGAGAGAGAAAGACAGAAAGGAATAGGATTAAGAGGAGGGAAGGAAAGAAAGGAGGGGGGAAGAGGGGGAGGAGGGGGAAGAGGAAGAAGAAAGAGAAGACAAGAATAAGGAAGATTAGGAAGAGGAGGAGGAGAAAGAAGAAGAGGAGGAGGAGGAAGAAGAAGAGCAGGAGGAGTGGGGAGGGAATCTGGGGACACTGGTGTTGGGAAGAGTGCACTGGTGGAGGGACGGGTGCTGGAACACAGCATGCCTGAAACCTAATCTTGAAGAATTTTGTAACTGTATATCTCACAGTGATATAATAAAAATTTTTTTAAATGGGGCACTGGATTTACAATACTGATGGTGGTAGTTCCAAGAGAAAACCATTTCAGCACCAACCCACTCCCTGGGTGCCCACTTACCTGGGTGCCCACCAAGCTCCCAAATGCTCTAAATGCCTCTCTTGCTTCCCCATTCTCCACATGGCAACATTTCATACAGTCTCTCAGTATGAATATGACTAACACACATTTTGTTCTATAGAGCCTCAGATTAACCAATGGATGTGAGCTCCCAAGCTAAACTTACAGTATTAAATTAAATGTACTAATTCAATGTATTGATCATTACCTTACGATCCAAAAGAATATTATGAGGAGAGAGTGCCCGTGTACCATGCCATGTTTGTTCATATACTGCAAGCCCTGGAGAACCTCAAATGCTATGCACAAAACTTTGGAATAGCTACAAAAAAATACCAAAAAAGTCACAATTAATTGATCAGTTACAAAATGTATAAAGAACCTGTTAAAGAATGAGGCTTAGTGAAAAACTTATTTGTATTTCAATTGGTCTTCCTCCATTCACAAATAGAATCTATACATTTACCAAATATTCAAACTGCGTATATTTTGTTTTCTGATTATAACAAAACTGATCTTCAAAGAACCCTACACTTTCCCAAAGATGATTTCTGTTTTTTTTCAGTGTATATTTTTGTTAGTCCACAAATCTACTTTCTACAGGTTTGAATTTGCCAAATTATCAGGAAAGTGCCATATATGTGGCAGGATCAAGATATTGAAAACCACCTCTCTTGCTCAAGACAAAATACTAAATGTGTGAAAACAAGAAATATATTTTATGGTCAAGAGACATGAGTCTTGCTTGCTTTCTGTATGAATTTATTTTTTCTTTCCTCCCTCCCCATTCCTTCTTTCCTTTCTATGCTGATTTCTTTCCTTCCTCCCCTCCCTCCTTCTCTCCCTCCTTCATCCTTTCTCTTCTTCCCAACAAACAAGTAAATAAAAATGTGACATATAATTAAGAGCAAAAGAAAAGTCAGGACAAGAAGATAGCCCCGGGGTAAAAGCTACTCAGGAGGCTGTTCTGTCTCCTGTGTGATGAGGAAACACTGTCCTCATCAGAGAAGTTTAGGCGAATTTAAAGGAAGTGGAGAAAATTCGGGGCTCTCCAGGAAGTGCTGCTGGACGATACAGGAAGCAGGTCTTGAGCCAAGAACCCCTAAATGTATGTACTGTAACCCACAATGCGAAAAAGATGGGAGAACAAAAGAGTTCCCCCCGAAAACACAAAGAGAAAGATTAACTCAACTCTGCGGGGTACAAAAAAAGGGGGGGGGGAGAGAGAGATAGAGAGAGAAAGAGGAAAAGTGCCTGCCATATAGGCAGGCTTGCAGGGAAGGGGGACGGAGTCAGGGGACATTGGTGTTGGGAAATGTGCACTGGTGGAGGGATGGGTGCTGGAACACGCCATGACTGAATCCCGATCATGAACAGCTTTGTATTTCTAAAAGCGACATAATAGAAAAAAAGAAGAAAAATGTTTAGGGTCAAGGTAAATGTGCGAATTACAGGTGACCTCTCATGAGCAATACTGGAAGCCGTGTAAATGGGAGGTACTGCTAACACGCTGAAACTGCTGTTTCAGACTAGTCACTTAAAAAGTAGCAACTGTATTCTTAGAAAACAGTTAAAAGTGAAGATATGTTGAAGATTTAAGAAAACAAAGCAAATCCAAAAGAGAGCACCTGGACAAACTAGGGAAGAATTTCTCCATTGTCTTCAAGCATTCTTTATGATGGTGAAAGGTATAAAATCAGTCTGAATGTAACTTTGTGGTAGATAAACAATTAATCTCTCTGGGATCATCACAGATTCCTTTTTTACTTTATCCTTGGAGTTATAAAATCTTAACCCAATATGTGGGTGTTTGTGCAACTCTGCTGCTTCCTTCCACAGTTAGTTTCTTGTATGATTCCCATGTTCCATGGACTCAGAAAGATGATATTATCTCAGTACTCTCTCCTCTACTCTTCTCTTTAACCGAACTCATAGCAGGCAGGTGAAATCATCTATTCTCCTCTGTGTCGATCTGCTTATTTCCTATAAGGATGGCTGTTCCATCGCATTGTGGCATTTAATTACTATTAACACTCTTTGGCTCTTTGATTGCTCCTTTCACTAGATTATACTTTTTTATTATGGACCTGTTATTCCCTGAGTGCTCTGAGAATAATATCTATCACACTTCTTTTCAGTCTGACCCATGTTTCCATAGTAATAGCAACCAGGTAATGCCTAGGTGTCAGCCAATTTTAAAATAAAGCAATAAACGGATGATCTCACTTTTCCTTTATTTACTGCTTCATATAAGCAACAAAGATCACTATTAATAGAGTTTATTTAAAGTGGTTTACAGTCTATTGTTCTTTATTAAATAATCCCATATGAAAAGTTTCAATTCCTCTGATTTGAAATTCCTCTGATTCCTCTGATTTCAATTCTTCTGATTTGAGGTTCTGAAAGAGTTTTGCTTGGAATATCACGCCTCACTCAAGTGAGAGAAGGATTCCAGAGTTCTGACCTCCGTCGCTGTTCCAGAGTCAGGGACGCTGTCTCGTTTGCCAAGGCATCGAAAATCAGATGGGCTGGACATGTAATGCGATTTGGAGACGACCACTGGACTAGAACCGTTACCGACTGGATCCCACGGGATGGAGTTCCCGATGTGGAGTTCTTCGGCCGATCTTCCTGGTCCTATCTTGGCATTAAAATCACCAACTATGATCTTGTAGAAGGTGCGATCTTTTTTATAGAACTCCTCAAGTTCCATGTAGAATTTTTCAGTTTCTTCTTCCTTTTATGTGGATGTTGGTGCATAGACAATGAAGATAGAAACTGCTGCCAGTGAGATTTATTATCAGATAAAAACCAAGTCTTCTCAGAGAATGGAACAGTGTGCTAATAAGTGTCAGAAGTGCTAATACCAACCTAGAACTGAGCTTTAAATACAGGCAAAAAGATACACATGATAACCTCTAAATGTATGTATTGTAGTCCACAATGTGGAAGGGAAGGAAAAGAGAAAGAGAGAGAGAGATAGATAGATAGAGAGAGAGAGAGAGAGATAAAGAATTGCCATAGAGGCAGGCTAGGGGAGAGGGAGGAATTGGGAACATTGGTGGTGGGAAATGGGCACTGGTGGAGGGATGGGTGCTGGAACACTGTATGACCGAAACCCAAATAAGAACATCTTTGTAATTGTATATCTCATGGTGGTATAATAAAATATTAAAATAAATAAATTAATTTTAAAAACCCAGTCTTCTGAGTTCATTTGGCTGCAAGATTCAACTTTCCCTCTGGAGGGAGCACGCTAGGATCGGACGTGGTGGTGGAATTATGTGCATAGGCAACCATACTGATAGCACTGTGAACCAGAGTTCCAATAAATATTTTTAAAAATAATGTCTTGTCCCTCTGGTCTCTCCTGTTCCGTCCCCCCATTCCTCCTTTTCTCTGCTCCCTGCATCCTTCCTACACACACAGACTCCGAGCCACAACAAAAATCTTAAAAGTAGTTGTCATATGCATCTACGACACTAGAGGGCCCCAGTTCACAACCAATACTAGTCATTTTCCTATCGAACCCGTTCTGAGACAGCTGCACACAGAAAAGTACATGTTCTACGTTCTATATCTGCTTTTATTAATTATTATAAAATATATGCCTAGAAAGTAGCATTCAAAAGCAGTCATGTTATTATGAAGCTGATGAGCACATATACTGAAGTAATTTTTTTAACTTAAGTACAATCTCTTTTTAACTTAACTTAAATCTCTTGACACTACTTAAGAGTATACTGAGTTAAAGCTTATATAGGATTAATATAGTTTAAATAAGAATAAATCAAATTTGCATTTATTGTACCCTTTCATAATTCAGGGTTGAATTTTAAATTTTATTTTCAATGGTAAAGCACAAAAGAGAAGGAAAAAGAAAATGTACTTCTCTAAAATAATAAAGCAGTATCTATAGAATTTTTTATACTTACTTGTCTTTAAATCTATTTTCTATAAACACTGCTAATTAAATGCTGACTTGAAAACCATGATTTTGAAGCAGCAATTTAAATAATAAGAGCAATGTTTAAAAAGCTCCAGGAATAGCATATTACAGTCTAATTGAAAGTCGACTCTAGAAAATATGAGGATTGAGAATAAGATTCATACAATGTAAGCGGGAAAAAAAAGATTTTTCTAATATAATTCCCAAGCCATAATTTTTTAAAAATTGGGGAACAGTGACCCCGTGCTCAGACACAGCGGTCAGTACTCAGGGGTCCACGGGAGCCACACAGCTGGCAGTGCTGGGGGACCAGGGGGGGGGCGGTGTGGTACCAGAGACCAGAGTCAAGGCCTCACACGGCCAGGCATGTGCTCGGCCACTTGAGCTCTAGCCCCAGCTTCCCAAGTCAGAATCTTAGCAGAGAAATATGTCAGTAGCCTGAAAATGTAAGTTATTCTTCAAGTCAGAATGCCAGGGAGGTGGTGCTGGCTGAATGCCCAGCACTGCATGACGCCCCAAGCATCCCCCTGTGTGGCCTGTGTGTCCCCAGAACCACAGGGCCCAAGCAGCACCGCACCCCCAGCCCGCACTCAGGCCTCATCAAGGAAGAAAACACAGCCAGGGGTGACCTCCATACCCCCCACAGCAGTGGCCGGGAGGCTTCCCCTGCACTACAGAAACAGAAGCAAACCACATTTCCTCCCTGAAAATGCCTGACTCCTTTTGAAAAGTTCTGGTACAACAGTTATTCCCAGGGGCTGGGAGGCAGCAGTATCTTCGTCAGGTTGATCCTGACACGGGAGCGGAATGAGCACAGAATCCCTGGCGATTCTAAACACATAAACATGATCAAATGTAAGTAAAGGGTTAATATCCAGGATCTATCAGGCACTGGTAGAACTTTACAAGAAGAAAACAAACAACCCCATCAAAAAATGGGGAGAAGAAATGAACAGAAACTTCAACAAGGAAGAAATTCGAATGGCCAAAAAACATGAAAAAATGCTCATCATCACTAATCATCAGAGAGATGCAAATCAAAAGAACAATGAGATATCACCTCACACCACAGAGACTGGAACATATCAAAAGAGCAAGAACAACAAGTGCTGGCGTGGATGTGGGGAAAAAAGGGGACACTTATCCACTGTTGGTGGGAATGCCGGCTGGTACAGTCTTTCTGGAAAACAATATGGACATTCCTCCAAAGACTAGAAATTGAACTCCCATTTGACCCAGCCATACCACTCCTGGGAATCTACTCTGGGAAACCAAAAATACGCAGCGGAAATACCATCCCTACTTTTATGTTCATAGCAGCATTATTCACAATAGCCAGAATCTGGAAACAACCAGAGTGCCCGAAAATCAATGACTGGATAAAGAAGCTTTGGCACATCTACACAATGGAATACTATGTAGCTGTTAGGAAAAATGAAGTTATGAAATTTGCCTATAAATGGATGGACATGGAGAAGATTATGTTGCATGAAATTAGGCAGAAGGAGAGAGACAGATACAGAATGACTGCATTTATTTGCATGACATAAATATATATGTACATATTATGATACCAATATCCAAGGTCAAGTGAAACATGTATCAGGAGGTCTTGTCAAAGGTGGAAATTATCACAAACGTGTGGGAGTCAGAAGCTAGGTAAGACAAAATGTAACAGTGTGCTAACAATTGTCGAAAGTACTAATACCAACCTAGAACTGAGCATTAAATACAGGCAAAAAGATACACATGACAACCTTTTAATGTATGTTCTGTAATCTGGAAGGGAAGGAAAAGAAAAAAGATAGAGAGAAAGGGAAGGAAATAAAGAACCTGCCATGGAGGCGGGCTGGGGGAGAGGGGAGGGAACCGGGGACGTTGGTGGTGGGAGATGGGCACTGGTGGAGGGATGGGTGCTGGAACACTGTATGACCAAAACCCAAATATGAACATCTTTGTAATTGTATATCTCACAGTGGTATAATAAAATACTTAAAAATATATGATCAAATGATGAACAATTTCTAATTTTAAAGCAAGACATCATTTAAAACTAGTCCGTTTCTAGTCAAGCAGCAACAAGGGGTTCTTAGCTGTTGGATATGCTTGGAGGACCTGCAGACACCAACAATAAGACTTGCTTCTTCTGAACCAAGAGGCCTATAGTAGTATGGGAGGAAAGACAAGATGGCTTATCTATCTATCTATCTATCTATCTATCTATCTATCTATCTATCTATCTATCTATCTATCTATCTATCTATCTATCTATCTATCTATCTATCTACCTACCTATCTATCTATCTACCTACCTATCTATCTATCTACCTACCTACCTACCTACCTACCTACCTATCTACCTATCTCCCTACCTACCTACCTACAGCTAGCCTTTTGGGCCGCACCCAGTGAATGCTCAGTTACTTCTGGCTCTGCACTCAGGAATTACTCCTGGTGGTGCTCGGGGAACCATCTGGGATTCCGGGATGGAACCTGGGTCAGCCTCATGCAAGACAAATGCCCTCCCCGCTATGCCATTGCTCCAGCAACAAAGACGAGATGCTTTAAACTGATCATTTCAATATAACTGAATTGAAGAGAATTTAAATACAGGTTTAGTTCAATAATTAAGTTAGCAGATGAGAATTAATCATCCTTTTCTTTGGTCTTAAGAGGGAAAGAAAAATGTGGAAATGTATTTATTGCAACAGGGTGACAAAAAAAAAGGCCTACAAAAAATCATTAATCTTGGGGGAAGGACCATTAAAAACTTTCTGGAAGAGAAAACAAAATCACCACCATCACACCCACCAGTCACAGAAACAAAGAGTGCTAATTTTCAGGCCAGAGAGAACTTGGTTGCGTTTGGATTCTGAGCATGACTTAATGGATCTCAAATCCATAAATCGGTAGAATTAATAACGAGTATATCTTGTTTATCCTTTTCCAGATGCATTTCAAAGGGTGTTTATCTTGCACGCTTCTGACTCTTCACCCCTTGCTATCTGCAGCTGTTTAGAAGAGGTGGTTAAAACAGTCTGCAGCCAAAAGCACAAGCTTCCTCTCTTCACTGACGCGTTGACCTTACACATGCTCAGTCACACATGTTCCTCTAGTCTCAGTCTATCTCCCATATGGGCAGTTTGTCACAGTGGACACTGCCCAGTGTCCAGACCTTTATAACACCCCACCTTTCTACTGCAATCAGCTATCCTGCTCTGCTTCTCGGCCCAAGGACCTGGCCTTGAGTCACGCCCCTTCATTGACAGACAGCTGTTGCCTCGACCAGCTGCTTCATTCTACATCTCTCCTGGCATTTCAATCTCCCTTTGGGAGGGGCCAGGAAGCTTAAGGACGTCTCATTCAGGAGGCAGAGCTGCACTCCTGCGCATGCAAGCCGTACCGCCTCATTATGTGAGGATTTCTGTTTGAGCCTTTCTCAGCTACTCAAGCCTGAGGCGGTACAAGAGAATTCAACTTTTAGTTCCTGTGGCTGTCATCAGATCTATCAGGCAGGTGTTCAAAAATATGTATGAAATAATACGTGTCCAGTAAATGAATGCAAGTTAAAATACCTCTTCTGATATGTAGGACCAAAAAATTACTAATAACAGGCTAAAACATGAACTAGACTAAGTTGTTATAAGATATCCTTACATTTTTTCTGTCCCAAAGTATTATTTGTGTTAGTATTTTGCATTTATATTATACTCATATTAAATTCATATTATCTAAGAGATACAACATCTTTATGTCTTCAAGTTATCTCGCTGAGAAAAAAAAAAGACTACATGTCCATTTGTTCGGTTCTATGCTAGTGTCTTACAGTTTTAATTTTTTTTGAGGACCCTAAACTTTTTTGGGGAACCCTGCTCATTTTTTGGGAACGAGCAGTCCCAGCAGTGCTCATCGGGCCATATAGTGCCAAAGTTCTTGGCACAAGCTAGGCCAGGGACTTTCAGTTATTAATCATGTTTAGCAGTTCCCCAAAAGCATAATACACAAAAATGCAAATGTTAATGGATCTGCTTTGATAAGCTTGGGCATACACACAACGTGTAAAATCATTAGCCGAATCCAGGGAGCAGACATGTCCGTTGATGCCAACAGTTCCTCCTTTCACTCACGTGTGTGTGAGGATAGTACACATCCCAAGTATATTAATCTGAGGGGGAAAATGGTAAGATGAACTAATTGTTTTTATATTTAAAACACGAGTAAGATGAACTAATTGTTTTATATTTAAAACATGAGGATTATAAGGATTCTCTTTTACACCCTAAATGTCCATTGATAGATGGGTAAAGAAAATGTGTGAGATGAGACACATAGACAAACACACACACACACACACACAAATATTACAGACCCTTAGGAAAAAAGAAAGAAACCTGCCATTGTGACAGCATGGATGAAGTACATTACACTAACTGAAATAAGCCAGACACAGAAGGACAAATGTGCATGACGTCCCTTAAGGGAGTTATTTTAAGCAGTCATAGAAACAAGCGAATAGAACAGTGGTTACTAGGGATTAGGGAGAGTAGGAAACATTGGTTGCTTAAACTGGTAAGAAGGTTGAGTGATACAAAACAAGTAAGATCTAGAGATCCCTTGTGTACAATATTGCAGCTCTACTGGGTCAAGTACAGATTTAAGTTTTTATATCTGAGACAAAAAATAAAACATGGAAACTTTTTTTTTCGATTTTTTGAGGTCATACCCAGCAATACTCAGGGGTTACTCCTGGTTCTGCACTCAGGAATTACTCCTGGTGGGGCTTGGGACATGATATTTGATGCCAGGGATCGAACCTAGGTCAGCCGTGTGCAAGGCAAATGCCTTACTCACTGGACTATCGCTCTAGCCCCATAAACAAGAAAACTCTTAGAGGCAATAAACGTCTATTAATTATTTATAATAATAGATGATATGAATATGTCCAAACTCTGAAATATATATACACAGACATATATATATATATATATATATATAATATATATATAAGCTATACCTCAACAAGGATATTTTTAAAATAAGGATAAATTATTCCTATCAGCCTGAAACCATCAGCTCTTTTTCAATCTGCAATGTTTCCAAAAAGCAATGTTATTCAGATCGCAAGGAAAGGAGGCCAAGAGAGAGAGCGAGTGAGAGATCAGGGTTGCTGAGACAGAGTTGGACGCCACTCAGGTATAGGTGGTAACTCAAACCACACATGCTATTTCCTCAGATCCATGAGCCATGCTGTTTCGAAGGGCCACTGCACACGCCAAAATACCCACACTGTCAGCCAGCCAGGGGAGGAAACACACTTTTGGACTCGATGAGTTCAAGATGTTCCTTCACCTTATAAAACCTGATCACTCCCTCGGAAACAGCCCTCTCAAGCCACACTTGCCTCACTTGGTACCAGCCCAAGGTAAAATTTTAAGGGAGAAGGAACACAGATGAAACCATTAGCTACCGTGTGATTTATGAAATGGAAACACAAGACGGAAACACTAATGACTCCTTTCGGTTTAACACAACTGGATGATGATCCTGGGTTCTCTTGAACCTAAACTCCCCTGCTATAGCTGCGAGACACAGGAGTTCAACTATTTGGTGTCTCTCAGTGATTCAGTGGCTTGCATTTCCAGATTTTAAAGAAAGGGTATTTTTAGCAATGAGCTAATACCTTCGAGGCTCTTAATTTTCCACTTATCACTTACTATATTTTGACGTTTTGCTTAAAATACCATAATATTTAATGGAACATTTTTCCTAAAAAAGGAAATAAACAAAGTCTTTATAATTAAGAAAGGAAATAACTCATTTCACTACTGGGTACACATGTTTTGGCCTGAAAGGACATTCAGTCCAGACTAGCTTTAAAACAATGTTTGCTTCCAGATGTTTTGAAATGGAAACGACATTGACTAACTGCTTACCTAAAGATTACTGTGGAATCACTCTTAAAAAAAAAACAGAGTAAAAAAAAAGACCATATAACTTGTGAGACTGGGCACATTTTGTAATTCAATTCTTACTCCAAAATGACCAATCTTGAGAGCTGTAAGCTTGGGATGTGACTAATTCTCAATAGGATACAAGAAATTGGAAAATTAACTTTCCAGCTTGAATACTAGATAACTTTCCTTTCTCAGCAGAAAATAAATTTGATAAGATGAAATACATATGGAACGCATAGTCTCGTGGTTTGAGGTTCAGACAGGAAGCCAGGCCACTCTGTCACTGATTCGCTATGCTTGAAGACTGTTCCAACTTTACTCTGCCTCAGTTTGCAAATTTATAAAGTGGGAAATTTAACACTGAGCAGAGGCTAAGCAGGGATCAATGAGTCACGGATCCTGCAGTCCCGACCATCTCAAAAAAAAAAGAACAATCAACAAGTCCCAGTCTTGCTAAAAACAAACAGGTGAAACATACATAATAATTTGTTAGCGCTATCAATATAAATAGATCTATTATATGTGTCTGGGTCATATACAGAGAGAAACATGGATAAAAATACAGGGGCCGGAGCAATAGTCCAGCGGGTAGGACATTTGCCTTGTATGCAGCCGACCTGGGTTCGATCCCGGCATCCCATATGGTCCCCGAGCACCGCCAGGAGTAATTCCTGAGTGCAGAGCCAGGAGTAACACCTGAGCATCACCGGGTGTGACTCAAAAAGCAAAAAAAAAAAAAAAACCATTCTGTAGAGGCCAGAGTGACGGGACAGCAGACAGTGCTGTCGGCATGCAGCTGACATAGGTTCAATCTCCAGCACCCCATATAGCCCCCCTGAGCACCATCAGGAGTTAAGCCTGAGAGTGGCACCCCAAAAGAAAATTTAAAAGTATATTCTTCAAACAAGAAGGCAGAATCCCAGACTGCAAGGGTATTTCTCTTCCCAAGTTTTCCTTCATTTTAAATGAGTTGTTAGAACCAGCTATGACTGAAGCTGCAGTCAAAAAACAGAACACTGCCATCGTCTCAAAGCAATTGTGTTCCCCTTCCCAGCCAACCCTAGATGCTCCCCTGGCACCAAGGCCCTCTCTGTTAGGGCAAATGTGGCTGAAGAGCAGGAAGGCTGGCTCACAGCCGGGAGAGGAGACATGTGCCTCCGTGAGTGAGGTCTTTCTCCACCAGAAATAACTTCAATAAAGTTTGGACAATTGTTGTTTGACAGAACTTCTGACCTTCAATGAGACCAGAACTAAAATTCCCTTGGGGAACACAGTGACATTTAGATGAATAGCTTCAAGAATGCCCTTGGTCCAGAATGACCTATCAAGGACTGGAATCTACCACAAGTATATGGGGGCAGAGGTTAGGTAAGACAGAGAAGAGATAAGTTTGCCAATGACAATTGGAAATGGTAATGCTAAACTAGAACTGAGTATTGAAAGTAGGTAAAAGGATAAGCATGATAAGCCCTCAGTGTGCATTGCAAACCACAATGTGCAAAAAAAAGAGGGAGGGAGGGAGAGAGAGATAGAGATAGAAAGAGAGAGAGAGAGAGAGAGAGAGAGAGAGGTGTCTGCTATACAGGCAGGCAGGGTGAGGGTGGGGCAGAGAAACTGTGGACATTGGCACTGGGAAATGTACACTGCTGGAGGGATGGGTGCTGGAACTGTATGACTGAAACCTAATCATGAAGAGCTTTGTAATAGTCTATCTCATTATGTTCTAGTAAAAAAAAATTTTTAAGAATGCCCTTGGGGACGGGGGTGGGGGTGAATTCATGAGGATAACTGAGAGAGTCATTTTGTGATTTTAGTGAGTTCGCTAAGCAGGGTAGCTCAAATTTTAAATTTTTTATGGGGCAATTTTATTTGGCAATTCAATAATGAAGAAAAACACTTGGGAACTTTCACTCTCAATTCAGTTTTCTAGCAAAAAATCCTTTCTCTGAGGCCAGGTGATTGGATCTCATCTTGTTCCCCTTGATGCTTATACTCTGCTCCCGTCCTGCTGTGGCACAGTCCCCGTCCCCACCCAGGGACAGACTCACCTTCTATTCGGGTCGGAAATAACAATCTTAAATCAGAGACAGTACAGCGCTGAATATCAGACCTAGCTCAATCCCCAGCATCCCACCGATGGTTCTGGAGCAACCCCCAAACCACAGAGCCAGCCCTCACCTTTTCCCAACCAATCTTGGAGTAAAGCACTACACTTGCACTTATTATCCTCCAGACACTGAATGTTTCCAGCTTTCCAACTTCCTAGTCTTAAATGATGACCAGCCAAACTGTCAAGTAACTTGCTCTGTCGCACAAACCCCAATTCCCAAATCCAGTGATACCTGGAATCTGTCGACCTCGTCATTTCCTATGTACATTCAGAGACAAACTGATGAATCTGTTCTAGGTTTTAATATTGTATCTTACTAGATGGAGCTTGAATCAACTACAATTAAGAAAATAAAACATATGCTAAGTGGTTTGTATCATTGTCTGCTAAATGAGCAACACATTCAAACATCCTACTGCTGACAGTAGGATGTTTTGTATTGGCCTGATTTCCGTTGATCTCATTAAACTCAATTAAGAGGTTTTTTGTAGATTTCTTAGGTTTCTATTATTGTGTGTGTGTGTGTGTGTGTGTGTGTGTATTTGGGTGAGTGCAGGAGGGTAGAGTCTACACACAGTGCCTGGGGCTACTCTTGACTGTGGTTGGGGGTTGCTTATACAAGTGTTCAGGGCACCAGATGGTGCTGAATTTTGAGCCCGGGTATGCACTCAGCCCCGGCCCATTGAGCTATCTTTATGGTCACCACCCCCTTGGATTTTCTATATAAACAACTATATGATCATTGTTTATTACTCTTTGTTTTCCACTTCCACCTTCTTCCCTCTCCTCTCACTAAGTTTTGTAGCATACTTATTTTGGGAGGCCAAAGTCACACTTCTATTTTTATAGGCTATACATCTATGCTACGTGCATTTTTATGTACTGTTAGCCAAAAATTGAAAACAATTTTATCAACAGTTGCATAAAAATCATGGTACTCTGGAATAAATTGAACTAAAGCATAAGTACTCTATATTGTAAATTGTACAAAGAAATTCAAGAAAGACTTTGAAATTTGGAGAGAAACGAGTTCATTTCCTGGAAGATTCAATACTGCAATGGCGCCAGCACCTCCTAAATCAGCCCATACGTGTAATCCAATCTGAATACCAGAAAACACTTTGAGAAGTTGGGAAGTTTATTATAGCACTATGTGAAAATGCAAAGAACCAAGGATAGCTAAAGCAATCTTGAAACAAAAGAACAGAGTTTAAAAACTTATGCTTCCAGAATTCAAGCTTCACTAAAAAGCCACAGTAATTTAAAACTATCTGGTGCTGGCTTCAGCATAGAAATTAGAAAAGTGAAAGAAAATGGTATACTTGTGACAGAGTGGGGGTTCTCTTGAAGACCAGAAACAGACCAACACTTACATGGCCATTTAATTTTCAATAAAAGCAATGAAGCAATTCAAACGGAGGGAGGAAAGTCTTTTAAACAAGAAGAGCTGGAGAAACTGGATATCCATGTGAACAAAAACACACATATGAAATAAGATTAAAGATTCAACACAGAATCTGAAACTATGGTACATCTAGAAGAAAGTATGACAGTATCTTCATGCTATGGGTAAGGGCAAAGTTTCTCCAAAAAAGAATACGACAAGAAACAACCATAAAGGAACAACTTGGTATATCTGACTTTATCAAAAATAATAACTCCTGGTCATCAGGACACACACTAAAAATGTAGAGATAAGTCAAAATCAGATTTGCAGAAATATTTGGGAAAACATCTAGCAAAGTGAAGGTATGTGAGCACAAAGAGAATCACAAAGAGAAAAATCTATAAATAAGAAAATGACAACTCACTTAGGACTAAAACTTTCAACACATGTATACGTCACAATAGGAATGTCCAGAAAAAGCTGAAGGGACACGTCAACTGGCTGGAGCACATTCTTTACATGCAGGAGGGCCACATTCAATAGAAAATACTGGATAGTCCCTGGGCATGGACAGGGGTTGGGTGAGAACAGAGTAGGGGTACCCCTGCAGCCCAGGTTCCCTCCAAGTTTAAGAAGGACCAACATCTTCAGTCATCTTGAAAATAAAAATTCAATCTACAGCGAGATATAATTTTATACACACTACCATGGCTTGAAGTAATGGAATTCTAGAAACTCCAACTGTGAGTGAGCATGTGGAGGAACTAGAAATTTCAAAAACCACTACAATGTAAGCAAAAGGTACAATGCTCTGGGAAAATGTCTGGTGATGCTTGATAATATTCATCATATAACTACCTTCAGTTCGAATCTACGTACCAAAACATGTATACTCAGAAACACACACAAGTATTCACAAAATCAAGAACATTCACAGAAATTTTTATGATAGCAGCTTAAAAGCCAGGGGCACATCCTACGATTTCATCCATAGATGAAGATGTGTACTTAGGTTCCACAAAGTACATGAGTCAAGGTGCATCAAAAGGGACATGGTTTTTATTTATTTTTTTCATTTTTTTTTATTTTTCTGAGGGTCACACCCGACGATGCTCAGGGGTTTCTCCTGGCTCTGTGCTCAGGAATCACTCCTGGCGGTGCTCGGGGGACCATATGGGATGCTGGGGATCGAACCTGAGCCAGCATGGGCGGCCGCAGACAAGGCAAACGCCCTACCCGCTAGGCTATTGCTCCAGCCCCTGGTTTTTATTTTTAAGTGTGTAAATCTTACATGAAAAGAACATAAATGTTGAATTCTAATGACACGCATGCTGAAAGTTTCAGAGATGAAATACATTTCTGCAAGGGATTCTGAAACTCTATAAAATAATAAGATGAGTAAAGAACCATAAATAGGAATGGTATGTATGTGAAAACACAAGCATTAGGGAGATGATTAGTTATAAAATATGGGCAAACTGTACAATTCCTCCCTTTTATATGTTTTATTTTTATGTAAAAAATGCTAAAAATAAAAAATATTAAGCTATTTGTTTTTTTTTTTTTTTTTTTTTTTGGGTCACACCTGGCGATGCTCAGGTGTGAGCCAGATGCTCCTGGCTCAGCACTCAGGAATTACTCCTGGCAGTGCCCGGGGGACCATATGGAATGCCGGGGGTAGAACCCGGGTACGCTGTGTGCAAAGCAAATGCCCTACCCACTGTGCTGTCGCTCCGCCCCGCTTTTTTTTTTTTTTTTTTTTTTGCTTTTTTGGGTCACACCGGCGATGCTCAGGGGGGTTGCTCCTGGCTCCGCACTCAGGAATTACTCCTGGAGGTGCTCGGGGGACCATATGGGATGTCGGGGATCAAACCCGGGCCAGTGCAGGCCAGCGCGTGGCAAGGCAACGCCCTACCTGCTGGGCTATCGCTCCCGCCCCTAACTTGTTTTTTAAAAAGACATTTCAGAGGATAAAAATTTGAGAGTATGAACCAGAATAGGACTTTCTTTAAAAGAAATTTCAAAAGGTTTTCCAAGATGACGGATACCAAATGAAAACCAGGACTGCAATGAAAAGAAGAGTAAAGGGACCGGGGAGCAGCCCAAGCGATAGTGTACATGTTTCCCATGCACATGGTCCTCAGCTCAATATTCTGCACTAGTCCCAATAATAACTAAAAATAATAATAATAGTCAAAAGGAACAAGAAGTTCAGGGAAATGCACAGTGGCTTTTTATTATTATAAAAGAGCTTTAAAGTCATTCCTCCAGGTCTTTTTAAAAAATTGCATAAAGCAAAAAAATCATAACATTTTATGGTGAAATTCAAAATATATCAAAAATGGAAAAGCAAATAAATATGATATATCTCAAGGACAGAAAGAACACTGTAAGATCTCCCAATTAGGCTAGAGAGGTAGTACAGTGAATAGGATGTTTGTCTTGCATGCAGTGAACCCTCCAGCATTGTATACAGTCCCCGGGGTCCCCCTAGGAATGATCACCCTGAGTACAGAGCCAGAACTAAGTCCTGAGCACAGCTAGGCATGTCTTCCCAAATGATACTGGCATTATGTGAACTGGCATAATATAAATATGTAGAAGGTTATATAAGGATGAATATTTGCAATTGATTCATTTGAATGCCTAACAAACCAAATAGGACGATTACACTTGAGGAGATGTGGCCCACTGCCAGCAATTTCTATCTTCATTGTCTATGCACCAACATCCACATACAAAGAAGATGAAATTGAGAAATTCTACATGGAATTGGAGGAGTTCTATAAAAAGATCACACCTTCTACAAGATCATAGTCGGTGATTTTAATGCCAAGATAGGACCGAGAAGATCGGGCTGAAGAACTCCACATCGGGACCCATGGCCTAGAATGGAACGAACAGGGTGAGAGACTATCTGAGTTCATCATGTCCACCAAGACTATTCATGGGAACTCACAGTTCCAGAAGGCTGAAGCGAAACGTTGGACATGAGAATCTCCTGGCGGACAGTTCCACAATGAAATTGATCACATCATCTTCAATCGCCGGTTTTGTCTGACCGATGTTGCTGTCGTCCCCAAATTCCAGACAGGATCGGACCACCGTCTCCCTTCGTCAAAATTCTACTTCCCGCAACGGGGAGAAAAAGCTGCAATGTTTAAGAAGAGAACTCCCAGAACGACCACCAACTGGGAACTCTTTGGCACCATTGCGGCAACATGGGAAGATACCATCATTAATGACATCGATGAAGAATACAACCGACTGGTTCCAGCACCTCCATGATTGTGCGCAGAATGCCGAGAGAGAGAGAAAGACACAAAGGATGCTTGTCTTCAGAAACTCTTGAGCTCATTCCCCAACGTGGCAAGGCGCGAGCCTCAGGAGACCAAATGCTAACATCCAAGCTTGCTAAACAGTGCAGAGAAGCGATAAAAGCAGACCCTCAAAGACAGAAGAGCAGAAATACTGGAGATGCAGCAGAAGCCGGGAAAAGTATTCGCACTGCTCGCCTGTCCTTCGCCAACTATAAGACCAAGATGACTGCCCTCCGACGCCCTGATGGATCTATCACATCTTCCAGAAAGGCAATGGAGAAGATTATCCAGGACTTCTACTCAAATCTCTTTGATAGCCACATCCACCTGCCCACATACCAAATTCCACAGGATGGATATGTCATTCCCAATGTTCTCCCTTCTGAAATCCGACATGCCATCTCGTCGGTAAAGAAGGGAACAGCACCAGGCCCAGACAAAGTCAGACCCGAACATCTGAAGAATCTGCCGCCGGTACTCATCAATACACTAGCTCAGCTCTTCACACGCTACCTGTCCGAATGCAAGGTGCCCTCCCAATGGAAAACCAGCAGGGGACAGTTCTACTGTTCAAGAAGGGAGACATTCACGACATCGGGCAACTATCGCCCCATCTGCCTGTTGTCTGTCATCTACAAGCTGTTTACACGAGTCATCCTGAACAGGATTAGCAGAACACTAGATGAAGGACAACCATGCGAGCAAGCAGGTTTCCGGAAAGGATTCAGCACAATCGACCATATCCACACAGTAACCAAGCTCATTGAGGTTTGTAGGGAGTACAAGATGCCGCTCTGTCTCACATTCATTGATTTACAGAAAGCCTTTGATTCTGTGGAGACTGAAGCAGTCATCGAAGCCCTAGTCAAACAAGGTGTTCAAACCCAATACATCAAGATCCTTCGTGAGCTGTATTACGGGTTCACCACCAGGATCTCACCATTCTACAAAGAAGTGATCATTGATGTCAAAAGAGGGGTTCGACAGGGTGATACCATCTCACCAAAACTCTTCAGTGCCACCCTCGAGAACATCATGAGACAATTAGAATGGGAAGGAATGGGAGTGAAGATAGATGGTCGGCAACTACACCACCTCCGCTCGCTGATGACATCGTTCTAATAACACCAAACATTAGCCAAGCGGCACAAATGCTGGCTGACTTTGACCGAGAATGTGGAAAGGTAGGTCTACAGCTGAATCTGAAGAAAACTATGTTCATGAGAAATGAACTAGTTCCAGAGGCCCCATTCACTCTCAATGGAACAAACATCTCTGAATGCAGCAGTTATGTGTACCTAGGTCGAGAAGTCAACATGATGAACGACCTAAAACCTGAGCTGCGCAGGAGGAAGAGAGCAGCATGGAATGCCTTCAAAGGCATCGAAGAAATAGCTAAATGGACAAAGAACCTCCGGCTCCGGGCA
>JAJIBD010001662.1:0-426621 GCA_021461705.1 Cryptotis parvus
CCAACAGCAGGCAGTAAGGACTGACCAGTCAGGGGACTAAGTAAAATATAAGAAAAGTGATCATGAAAGATGAATATTGTATGTCTCATAATGGATACCAATAACTAATAAGCTGCTTTGGGCTGATCAGGACGAGGAGCAGAATGGGGAATGGGACCGTGTGCTAAGTGAGGGGAAGGTCATAAACATGAAATCTCTGAACAGCTCAGAAGCTATGACAGGCAAAGGCAGGGCAGAGCTTCGATCCCTTTCCCCCACGTCACTTCACCTCTGCCCACCACTTTCCCAAGTACCTGCCAGCTTGTCTCAAGAAAGGGAGCCTCTGGCCCACCAAGATGGCATTCGCCCAGGGTACTGGGTTAGAGGTGGGAAGGAGCACTAAGGGTTAAAGGCATGACACTGATCTTTAGACTCTCTGGAACTTGCTTCCTGCCCTGAGCAGAGGCAGGTGCTGGCCTGAGGCAGGACTTCTCGCCCAGTTTGCACTTGCCTCCACAGTGCCTGTAGGCAGACTCCAGTTGGCTCCAGTTTGCCATCTGCTCTTTCTCTTTTCTTATTTCACTCCTTTGGAGTTAAAGACATCTAGTGGGTTCCAGCCCAAAGCCCAGATCCTGCCAGCTCTATAAGAACTCTGCTCCAGAGTCTGGTACTGGTTGGGACTGAGCCACTCTGCTCATTCGCATGCTTACACAGAGGGTGGGGTAACAAGATCCAAGTACAAGATACAAGTTGATGTAATTTGATGTAATATACTTTTTTTTTGCTTTTTGAGTCACACCTGGAGATGCTCAGGGGGTTATTCCTGGCTCTGCACTCAGGAAATTTCTCCTAGCAGTGCTTGGGGGGACCATATGGGATGCTGGGGATGGAACCCAGGTTGGCCTCATGCAAGGCAAATGCCCTACATGTTGTACTATTGCTCCAACCCCTGTAATATACTTTAGAGTCCAGAGTTGAAAACTTATATATATATACATATACATATATATATTGTGTGTGTGTGTGAATAGGCATTATTATATTGTATTAAATGATTTTAATTTTCTTATTTACAGGTCCAACTCATATAGTAATCATTAATTGGCACTGAATATTTTCTGATCAATCTATTTGCCAGTTCTTAAAGATTTGTTGGAAATCACAATACAATGGAAATTTGGGATTGGAAGAGAAACTGGAAATACTGGTAGAGGGAAGTTCCAACACACTGATTCCAACACACTGGTGGTGTTAGAACACAAAAAAAACTTGAAACAACTGTATAATGAACAACTTTGTAAAGCACAGTGTTTTTTAGTAAAAAATCTAATTTAAAAAGAAAAAGAAAAAAGGGAGGATAGGAGCTGTGCTTGGCTGGACAGGGTTTGCCTTTCTGGGGCCTTGATATCTCATCCCAATTTCTACCTAGGACACAGAGTGCCCGACTTCTAGGGGCTGTGAAGTGAGGGAAATGGTGTAAGGCAAGACTACTAGAGGACAGTCAACTATCACCCTACGCAGACTGTCTTCATGGGGCCCAGAGCATTGCTGTTTTGGTCATGGGCAGCACAGCGAAAGCCCTGAGTCCAGCTTGCAGTAAACAATGATAAATATTTAATTTGCTATGCTGACCTGAAAGCGGAAGAAACTTGGAAAATGAAAAAATCAATGAAGAAAAATCAGTTTGAGGTGGGGGTTGTTTCTGTTTCTTTTGTGATGCCAGAGAGAAGAGAGGGTCACATGTGGGGTGTACCCAGACATTTACCTCTGAGTCACATCCCTGGGGCAGTGACCAGGTTTCCTCAGCAACCTTGAATGAGCACTGTCACTGTCACTGTATCACTTATCACAATCCAATATAAGGTGGGCTCTAGCCTTGGCCCACCACCCCGGCGACCTCGCAAAAGCCAGACGCCCCACGCGCTCCATGGTGCCGCTCTTCCACACGGACTTCCCTCTTAGAACTCCACGGCGATCAGCCAACAGCCGGATCACGACACCCACCCTGCAGCCGTTTCTTCCTCAACCGCCCAGAACCTCAACGCCCCCCCTGCAGCCGTTTCTTCCTCAATCCGCCGAACCCACCAGGCGATCAGCCATACACCGGATCATCGACACCCACCCTGCAGCCGTTTCTTCCTCAATCCGCCAGGTATGCTGGTCAGAGACTCTTAGACATGGGGGGCGGTTCCTTGCTCTCCCTTGCCCAGCCGTTCTGGGAATTCGGGAGGCATGGTGGGTTCTAGCCTGGCCCACCACCCGGCAGACCTCGCCCCCCGCCCCATGGTGCCGCCTTTTCCACATCCGGCTCTCTCTTCAGAACTCCACCCAGGCAATCAGCCCATCACACCCGGATCCGACACCCCCTGCAGCCCTTTCTTCCCAATCCGCCCAGACCCCATCGACACCCACCCTGCGCTTTCTTCCTCAATCCGGCCCAGAACTCCCCCAGGCGTCAGCCCATCACAGCCGGATCATCGACACCCACCTCAGCCGTTTCTTCCTAATCCGCCCAGGTTGCTGGTCAGACTCAGACATGGAGCGGTTCCTTGCTCTCCCTGTGCCTACCCTTTTTTGGAAGTCGGGGTCCCACCCCGGCAGAACCTCACACCCACGCCTCCATGGGTCCGCCATTTTCCCATCCGGACTTCCCTCTTCAGAACTCCACCCAGGCGTCAGCCCATCAGCCGCCCGCCCCGGTTCATCAATAAATACTTTATTTGGAGGTGTTTAAAGAATTGCCTCCCACGGCAAGCCTAGCAAGCTGATCGTGTTGTATTTGACATGCCAAAGCAGTAACAATTTTTTGGTCATTCCCGCCTAATATATTTGAGGCTCTTTATGTTCCTGTAGCAAGCCGTGCCCTTTGCTCTACTGGCAGAGACAGATGGAGATATTACTGGTGCCGCTCTAGCAAATAGATTACGAGATCGTGATCGTGATCGTGATATATGTATACAGTGTATCACTGTATCACTGTCTTCCCGTTCATCATCGATTTGCCTCGAGCGGGCCCCAGTAACATCTCCATATGTCCTGTCTCATGCTAGTAGAGCCCAAGGGCATCTGTTTGCTCCAGGAACATAAAGAGCCTCAATTCATTCCGGAATTAGGGTCTATAATTGTTACTGGTATTTGGTATATCAAATACAACACGGGTAGCTTGCCAGGCTTCTGCGTGCAGGTAGCAGACTACCTGCACGAATGAGCAACAACTTGAAAATTATTAAACAAGGAAGGAAGGAAGGAAGGAAGGAAGGAAGGAAGGAAGGAAGGAAGGAAGGAAGGAAGGAAGGGAAGGAAGGAAGGGAGGAGGGAGGGAGGGAGGGGGAGGAGGGAGGGAGGGGAGGGGGAGGGAGGAGGGAAGGAGGGAGGAAGGAGGGAGGGAGGGGAGGGAGGAGGAGGGAGGAGGGAGGGAGGGAGGGAGGAGGAGGGAGGGAGGAGGAGGGAGGGAGGGAGGGGAGGGAAGACCTGCCCTTTTTATGAGGATCTAGTATGTCCTAACCAGTATGTTTGTTGGGATTTTTTTCCCATCTTCACAATCTATGAATTAAACATAACCATTCACACTTTTAAACTAAAAATCTAAAGTACAGAGAATGTGCAACTCACTGAGGTCACACAGCTGTGAAGAGACAAGGCAAGCTCAGGCTTGCGTGCAGTCAAGGACCAAGTCATTCTTTCTCTTAAGAGACCCTGATTTGGGGCTGGAGTGATAGCCCAGCGGTAGGGCGTTTGCCTTGCATGCGGCTGGCCTATGCCGGCCCGGGTTTGATCCCGGCATCCCATATGGTCCCCGAGCACCGCCAGAGTAATTCCCTGAGTGCAGAGCCAGGAGTGACCCCTGAACATTGCTGGTGTGACCCAAAAAAAAAAAAAAAAAGAGACCCTGATTTGCAAGACTTGGAAAACACCTGGATGAAGCGGGATTAGGAGGGGCCCAAGAAGGGCCTGGAGGCCTCTGGGTGTTGGTGAGGAACGCAGCGTTCAAGGACCCAGCACTTTCTTACTGCACCCTGGGTCTACTGCCATGCCCCCCCGCCCCAAGGCGCCCATCTCATCTAAACACACCACAGAGCAGGCAGGCCCCAATGGAAGGACCAGAGACACAAACTCTGGGGTTGCTGCCTTGTAGTGATTTGCAAATGGTGGCGACAGAAGGAATCTTAAACTCGACAGCAATAGGGAGGTCAGAAAGAAAAATCAAGTTTATGAGCACAAGAAATTTTTCTGGAACCCACAGGACAAAAAATAATTAGAAGTTTCCAAATAATGCTGAAAAATAACCACCACAGACTCTCCGGGCATTCCCTGGTAGCATTAAAAAGGGCTCTCGATAAATTAGTGATCATTAACTTAATTATAAGATATTATGCACTCATTTGATTCACCGCCAGTGTACTGGAGAGAGGATTCTCTAAACATCTCCTGCGTCCACAATGCAAGCAAAGACAGCCTGCCCTGGTCACTTCCCTCCTCCTAGAACAAACACTCCTGTACATCTATTAAAGTATTTAATTTGCAAGAATGACATTAATCGAAATGATCAAACTCCAAAACCTCATAGTTTAGGAATTTTCAATCCACAACACACAGATAAGAAAATAATTAATTCAAAAGGCATCTCAAGAGAAATCAAGTATAGTCAAGGTACCTAGAAATAGACATTTTTTAACAAAATAAATTTTGTTTAACTTCAAATCACCTGTGCGCACACACACATCCGAACTCCAAGTGGGATGATCATTAAACAGTTCTCTTATCCACCTTGCAAGCCTACAACTCTCTTCCTAAAATAGACTTTGTCAAATAATGCACATGGGGAAGTAGTTACTAGGATCATTTCACAAAATAAATGGACAGCTAAGGCCAAGCGACATGACCCAAATAACCACAGTCAGAGGCAGGGCTCATGAGTGACTGTAAAAGTATTCACAATTATGGTACTTCTAATACTCCAAAAATGAAGCCAGGTGGAAAGGACAAATTCCTCTCCAGAGCAGGGTCACTGCGTCTGTTCCCCACTTCCCATTAACATGGGCACAGATGTTGGCACACAGTGTGATCTTTATCAATAATTTTTGAATGAAAAAATGAAAAATAACAGAATGTCAATTAATGAAGAGTCCAAAGAAATCTCTGGGCTAATCCATTTCCGTACATAAAATTTTTTAAAGGCATTACAACACCCCAAGTGTTTTTTTTTTTTTAAACAGCATTTCCAGGGAAAAATAGCAGGACGCATAAATTCTGATGCAATTTCTACCTCGAAGTAGGTAAGAAATGACACTGCTGTTTGGGAATTACTACTTCAAGTTAATCTCAAAAATCAAGAAAAAAGTGGCAGGTTTTGTAAGTTTAATGCTCTATCAATTAAAAAAAATTAAATGGATGTTACAATAGTGTTTTGAAAATCTCAATGATCTTTTCTTAAAATACAAATTCTCAGAAATGTATAACATTCATTATATTCTGTAGTTCTTATAAAACGGTAGTTATAAAGATCGGGGGGGGGGCGGCTACAACTTTACAATGCAAACATTCCCATAATCCCTTTTTGGAATGTTAATATTGGCCTACAAAATTTACTAGCTCTGAGAGAAACCCAACAGATGTGAAGAAACACTTCTTCAGAAACAATTGTGAAGAAAATTCCCGTCCTGGCACAAAACCTCCACGGCGACCATCGCTTCCGGAGCGCAGGAAGGCCTGCTGGCAGAAACCCATGTTTCCCCCAAAGGTGTTTTCTTCAGCTTCACCCATGCCTGCGCCTGCTCTGGGTTTCAGGCAGTACAAAGGGGCGTGCATGTAAAACATGACTCTGCTCGATTAACACTGCAGAAAGAAATGAAAGGAAAAGGATTTTCCCGTCGGAAGACCTTTTCAGCACGGAGTTCATTCATTCGTTTTGAAATGTTTACGGGGTTTGCGTTGGAGGTGGAGGTGTGTACAAACATAGTCTTATATTCTTGCAAACAGCCCCCCTTGTGGCTTCATAAACACCCCCCACACACCATTAAAATATTGCCGAAGGGCTGAACCGCCTAGATCACAGCCTTTAAATCAGAAAACTTGATTTTCATTTTTCTCTTCATGAATTTGTCATGGGTAGAGCATTTTACGTAATTGTCCTAAGTATGCTCAGTTTGCATTTTCGAAAAAAAAAAACAAACAAAGACAAGAGGGTGGGAGTGACTCTAAAAACAGGTTGTGAAGATTCATAAAACAATGTTGTTTTTGTAGAGCAAGGTGCAGCCACAGACTCAGAGGCCCTGGCTGGGAGTGTCAGCTCCGGCTATCGCAGCATTCGTGGGGGGTTTCCTAGCAGCGGCCATACCAGCAGAACTGGATGGAGGTACAAAGTGTTCCTGGATCCAACTCAAGACCTTGCCCAAGCAAATCAATGTGAACCATCATCTTTCAACCACCCTGCTCTGAGCCCTACCACAAGCCCCTTCTGGAAAACCACTTTCTAAGCCATGCTTAGGGGATCTGGGGACCATTTCCCGTGGTCTCAGAAAACCAGGCCTGTAGCTCAAAGCTAGGGACCGAAGATAGGCAAAATTTAGATCCTGCATGTCCAGAAACCATCAGGGTCACCCTGGAGTGGCTTGGGGGCCTCCAGAACCTAGTGATGCCCAGGTGGGTACTGCCTGCTTCAAACCCGAAGTCAGGCACAGATAAAGCCCACCTGAACTGTCTCTCTGGCCCCATCATGCGTCCGCCTTAACTGAGCACTGAGGAGGTAACTCACAGCTTAGAGGCTGAGAACACGTGGGGGGCGGGGCAACCCAGCTGGGGTTGAAGAGCAGAGCAGAGGGCAGACACTTGCCTTAAATCCAGAAGACCCAGGTCCATCCTCCCACCACCCATGGTTTTCCCCCACTGCCCCTCCCTCCACCCCAAGCATCACCAGTGGTCACTCCTGGGCACAGAAGCGTGTCTCCTGGATGGGTCCAATAACCAAAACAAACAAAACCAAAACAGTCAACCTTCTTGGGATTTAGGGTCTAGAATCAATTCACAGAAAGGAAACAATTCGCTGATTACACTGTGATGATATAATTAATGCATTTTCTAATAGGTTTGCTGAGGTACAGCTGACACATAACAGACTCTGTAATACAAAGTAGGACGAGTGCATATATATGATGTAATGAAGATCGTATCCATTCCCCAAAATTTCTCTGAACCCCTCCATAATCCATCCTTCCTGAACCACCACCTCAAGCAGTCACTGATCCACTTTTTTCTGTTTATATTGCATTTTTCCCCTTTGGAGGGGGCCACACTGGTGGTACTCAAGGATGACTTCTGACAGTGCTCAGGGGGTCCAGATGGTGTTAGGGGATCGCACTCAAGGCTCCCACATACAAAGCCTTTGCTTTGGTCCTCTGAGTCACCATTTGAGCCCTACATTATATTTTCAGAGAATTTTATATAAAATAAGCCACATAGTATATACCTTTAAATGCAGTTCTCTGTTTAGTTTTGGGGATCACACCTGACAGTGCTCAGGGCTTACACCTGGAATGGCACTCAGGGATCATTCCTGGCAGGGCTCTGGGGCTCACTGGGGTGCCAAGGATTGAACCAGGGCCAGCCACATGCAAGACCAGTGCCCTCCCCACTGCACTATCTCTCCAACCCCTAAACGGGTTTATCTTGCTCCATAAAGATGGTGGATTTACTCATGTTAGTTACATCAGCAATTGTAAGACACATTCAACAATAGTTATCATCTACGGTTTGTTTTAAATATCATCCATCAGCTCAACTCCACACCTATAAACCCCGAGTTGTACAAGTAAATCAACAGGGCAACCACTTTCCCAAGAGCGTTTCCCACATGCCACCTAATGCTAACTACTATTTCTCTAATGCTCAACGCATCATGCACTCATGAGATTTCACGCTGACCGTTATTCCTGTTCAGACCAGAAAGAGACATGTTTTGTACTTTTCACATTCAGCAAACAAAACCAACAGAAGCAATCTTGAATTAATCATCAGAGCAGAGCACACTCTCAGGAGAGCTTTTTATACATATATGCATTGACATTTAAATATATGTGGGTATGTATAAAACAAGAGGCACATCTGTGTGACATAAGTCAGTGCGAATTTTTTGAGAAACTGTCCTAGAGATGTTCCAGGATCCCAAATACAGTCCCTAGGAAGACTGAGTATGTTCCCGTTGAGGGGGCAAGCAGGCTGACAAGAGGTAGGAGCTCTAGAAGAGAATCAGGGCAGAAGGCACGGTGGGACTGCCCAGATTATTCAGTAATTCCAGGGTATAAATTGGATGAAACTTTCCTTTCAATAGCAAGTTTCTTATAGCTCTAACTGGCATGATACAACACATGAGCCATCTTGGGCACCAAGTATGATCATTCGCACACCAGGTACTGTAGTGAACCACGGCCTTAGAATAGTGCCTTTGGTTGGTTGGCTCAAGGCAAAAAGAAGAAAGTCACGTTACAAACATCACTGACGCAAACATGAACCCCGCGTTTTCAGCCATTTAACAAAAGCATTTCACTGTACATCACCCATTGATTCAGCACCAAGGTTGTGAGCCAACAAATATTTACTGCATCTGCTAAGTGCCTGGCTCTGAACAAGGCATTAGTTTTTCTTGAAGGATAAGTAAGACGGTGTAACTCAATCTTGAGTGACCCAAATTTCTTGAGTTTAAATACTGGAGAATAGCATATGCCAAGACTTAAGACAGGCACACACTAACACTGCACTGGTCCAATGCAATGGCTCTCTCTCCTAGCAGGAGGAAGCTAACTCAACACAGGACACTTTGCACAAGCATCAAACAATGGCCATCGGCCATCCTCACAACAGCCCAGAGAGTTTGCTTCTTGGATGTCCAACACTGAAATGGTAATACTGGAACAGCAGCCTCTGCTCACTGAGAAGCTACTATGTACTCTGTCAAATTCACTGATGGTGAAGGCCACCAGTCCCAGAGAGGAGACTGGCATAAGCCTTTCTTGGGCAATAAAATAACATGCCCGCTACTTTGAGTTTTGCTTAAATCACTTATGAAAGACTGCCTTTGGCACCGCTCCCGACCTCATCCGGAAAGCGGGCAAAGTTTAAAAAGTACAACTACAGCACAGAGGCCACCTGCAAACAGGCTGTTCTTGGTGCTAGCTTTGTGACTGAAAGCATAACCAAAAATGCAGAGTGAAATTCAATGATGCTGCCAATAGCGGTCTTGCATGGATAAAACAGAGCGTCAGCCAAAAGCCCGGAAGGAAACCTGCTTTACCTGATTATTAATGGTAACTGGGGCTGTACAGGCAAAACATGCGTGGGGAAGGAGAGAGAGAAAGCCACGTACAAGACACATTCCAGACAGAATCCTCGGATTAAGTGCTGACACCCGAAAGGCACGCAGGTTAAACGGCTGCAGCAAATGAAAATATTTCAAAGCCAGCTCCGTTTCCTGTTGAAGATTCCTTACATTCCATGACTAAATCCTAAAGGCCACAGTAGCGCTGCTAGCCTGAATTGTGCTGATGCATGGAGAAGGCCCTCCTGTGGCCTGTGACTGCTGGTGACTGTCAGCTGAAGCTACAGTCTGAAGGCAAGAATCACAGCAGGTGGGAGGCAAGTCACGTGTTTCCAAAGAGAAAAGTGATGACTGTGACCTTGAACCCCTCTATAGGGCTTTCACTGTAAGGGCTGACTGGGCTCCCATGCCTCTGCACAATAGCCAACAAGAATTTATTTTCCAGAGTTTAATTTAACACTGAAAGGTGCCTTGGTACATCTGTGGTCTTTGTGGCACTTACTACTCTATTGCATCCATCATAATGGTTTAAATACTCAAAGTCTTAACATCTGCTCTACAGTTTGTCTTTTATCTTTTTTGTTCTTCTGTTTGTTTTGGGGTCACCCTCTGCAGTGTTCAGGGAATAACTCCTGGATCTCACTCAGGGATCACTGCTGGGGTGCTTGCAAGACCCTATAGGATGCCAGGGATCAAGTCTGGGTCAGCTACTTGCAAGGCAAATGCCCTACCGCTTTATCTCTGGGGCCCTGGTTTACATATTTGATGGAATGTCTCCAAACAACTGCACTTCTTAGATCCCCAAATTCTATTAAAATGGTGTGGTGAGGGAGACAGGGAGCATCTGCTGAAGAAACCGAGAGAAGAGCCCCTTTACGCAAGCGCTGCTGGGCCCCCTTTCATAAGACAGTGCATTTCCACCCGCAGCCAGTGGTCCCTGTCATAGTCCCTTTTAGCACCATGGCCCTTTCAGCCAGAGCAACAGCCACCTTTCCAGACATGTAAAGCCGGGGCAAGTAATTTTGTCACCAGAAAGAAAGTCCGAGCGTTGAATGCAGTTTATCTAGAGCCCATAAAGGAAATCAGAATGTTTGATCAGGGTTCACCCCACCGACACCCCAGAGCCTACTAGAAACACTGTGCTAGTTCCAGTAAACTGACCCTGAGTGGTGGACACGGTACTTCCTTCTGACCACTGTAGCTTCTTCACCAGGAGTTTGTATCTGTTTGAACAGGAAATGAATCTAAGAAACATTTACTTTAAGGAAAATTCAGTCTGTGTGTGTGTGTGTGTGTGTGTGTGTGTGTATGTTTTGGGGGCAACATAGCCACACAAGCCTCTGTCCAGCCCCAAAACACAGTCCAGCCCCAAAACAAAGTCCCCAACCTTCTTCAACATTCTCAACAATTTCAAAATCTGTTGATGCAAGTTGGAGAGAGGTAGTTTGTCTCATGTAAATAACAGGGGTAATATTAGTCCGAAACAGCTTCTCACAATGCCTGGTAATAAGCTCCCTCACTCGGGTTAACGATGCCTACACCTGTGGAATACTGATGAAGCAAAACCGCCTCACAAGCACGCGGTATAAAACAGAATGAAATCAAGTGCAGAGGCAGGGTCACGCCCCTTCACCCTGTCTGGGACTGCGGAGGAATTAACTAGATTAGCCATTGGTGCCGTGGACTCTCGGAAGAATGGACCTTGATATCTGAGAACTGACAGTTTTGTATTTTACCTTTAACACTTGACAAGATTTCTTGTTTTCTATCTTATCTTCCAAAGACAGCTAAATACAATTCCCACAGGCCTCCAAGAGCACGAGGCCCAGTCAACAAAAATAGTTTTAATTAACAGATACACTGGTGACTTAGTGCATATGAAATTTTCTCAGAACCGCTTTTAGGGAACGCCAGGAGACTGATAGTCTAAACAGATTCTTAGAAGGTTTTGTCTTCTTTTTTCTCGCTTTTATTTAGTATTTTCCATATCTAGGCAGATTTGGCAGAGACAGATCGCCTGAATCTCTACTTAACAATGAATGATTAAAAGCCAAATAAAACAGGCAAGACACTATTTAATCCTTCTTCACAAATAAGCATCAATAAAGCTATGAGGTCACAGCTTTCTGCCTACCACCCCAGATCCTCGTTTGAGTGTACAGCAGTAATGATGTCACTTCTGCACACGGATGCTCATTTTATGAGGCTTCTACCCAACCTTCCTTACTCAGCAAACAGTTCAGCAGTTCTTGCAATAACTAAAGCACCTACTAGGGGCCAGCTGGCAGCACAAAGCTTCAAGGCACCATGTTGTTCAAGAACCAGACCTAAGGTCAATCATGCTTTGTTCATGTCCCTCCCGACAGAAAACCCAAACATGCTCAGGCCAGACCAGCCTTCCAGAAGGGACCAGTCACATCACACAGACATGACACTTAGGCCCTTATGCCTTTTGTCACCACACTCAAAGCCCTCTTGACCCCACAGAGCCAACCTGACACTGGTTCCATCATCAGCAGGATATAGTGTGGCTGGTGCCAAAAAGACCGCGGGCGTTCAAGCTCCAGCGACCTTAAGTGGAGGTCATTATTGCCATCTCCTACCGTTTTCTGACAGTTGGCTGCTGCTCTCTGAATGTCAGAACCCTCTAAATTCTCCTGAATCACTCAACTTGTGGAGCAAGGTTGATTAGGGGTGCTGCAAGGCAGGTCTTTTGGTATTAAAGAAAATATTCCTTCTCTTCTTACAAGAAATGTGTTGAGAAAGATTCAGAAGCCCTGGACAGTGATAGATTTGTTTATTTGCCAGGTCTGTTTTAGGGTAATTTTCCTGTTTAAGCAGCAATCTGGATGACTAAGTTAAGAATAATGGAAAGAATAAGACGGATGCGTACAAAGGCACAACAGAGGAGAGTTAAGATAAACAGAAATTTGTTTCCTTGGTTTCCAAGGCCCACTGATCACTACATCAGTTCAACTAGGACGGCTGAAGAATGGACCATGCTGCCTAATGGGAAAGGCTAAAGATGATTCTTGGACTCTGCTAGAGCCTATACAGAGACCGAATCAAGCGATTTCAGAATCGTGGCTGCTTCTTATTTTGAACATACCCAGCACTGAGCTCAGTGAAATTTCAGATATGTTTGTTCTTATTCTGGCAATGACTATCCATCAAAACCAGCAGTTTCTGAAATATTTCCTTCCATAATATTTTCCCAAGCTAATATTTCCCTTCAAAAATATTCCTACAATTTATGTTTATACCTGTCATTAAGTCTCTCTCTTTTTTTTTACCTAAAACCATCCTAATTAACAGTTCTCTTTGTCTTTCACTTCCTTTCCTTTGTAAGTATCGTTCTTGGCGTTCCCGTAGACATTCAAATTTCATCTGCAAGAAGCACACATCTATCATGGCCATAAATGTTGCCACCGAAAAAGCATTTTCTAGAAGGGGAAATACAACAAGAAAAAAGGAGGAAATGGGCTTTTAGTTAACTAGTTTCGTAGGGTCTCAATTCATTCTGGGAATATCATACTATTGCCAAAGATGGGATCCTGCCAGTGTTGAGTCTACCCTTAAGCCACTGACAAGTTCCACTCACTAATTCCTTTTGACAGTAGGTACCACATCCTCTTGATATTTTTTGAAATGGCATCACTTATCAATGAATATATTGCACAATGAATACCTAAAGAAACAGTCCATTCAGAATTTGTAAAATCAGTATTGATATGTATTTCACATGGTGGGGGGTGCTGGGAGCCACACCTGGCAATGCTTAGGGCTTACTCCTGGCTGCACACTCAGGAATCTCTCCTGGCTGTGCTCCGGGCCATATGGGATGCCGAGGATGCTCAACCCTGTTAAGCCCCTCACCTTTGTGCCATCTCCCTGACCCCTGCGCCACATCAGTAGTAAACTTCATCAATATTTAAATAATTATAGATGATTTTTAATTTTGGAACAGGGAAGTGAAAACAATAGCAACAATGAAAGTCTTTTTGGGTCAGTTTTAGTTTGGGGGCCACACCCAGCAATACGCAGAGGCTTACTCTGGGCTCGGTGCTCGGGGGCCATAGGGAGGCCGTCCTCTAAGATACAACGCATATTTTCATCTCCCTGGACATGCACGCCTGCTCTCTGTCTCTGTCTCTCTGTCTCTCTCTCTCTCTCTCTCTCTCTCTCTCTCTCTCTCTCTATATATATATATATATATATATATATATATATATATATATATATATATATATATATATATATATATATATCAATCAGACTCACTCCCCTCTTCCCTATGGGCCCTCTTTCTCCCTCTCTTCCGAAACTGAAGTCTTAGTTTTCAGATGAAGCTCTTTGTAGATGCTTACATAAAATTGAGAGGCTGCCTTGACAATTTCATTCTCTCTCTAAGACTTGGGTCTGATGCTCAGGTATTGGTACAGTTTTCCGCATGGTCCTCTCTCAGACCTACACACTTCGTCCCTGAGCTGCATGTTTACCCGAGCTCACTGGGCCTATTCACAAACCTATTTATTTCAGTTATGTTTGTTCAGGTAATTTCAAAATGTAATTAAATAGCACGTCAACAGATGATATGGTGTAAATCAGTGAAATATGTATGTAAGAAAAAGGGATGTCATTTTTAGCAAAATTAAACAATGAGAGGTTTCATAAAGACAAGTCATTCAAAATATATTTTTGAATCAGATGCAGATTAGATAATTGGGAAGTTTGGAAGCAAACATAACCAAAATCTGGAAAAATTAAGTTTCTGCCCTGAAATTATTTCACAATCTCTTCAAGTTGTTGCTCTAATTTAGACAAACATGGGTGGACTGAAAATCACAGCGATCATTCCATGAATATCGTTTAGGCAAGAAAGATAAGAAAGAATTCCAATTGGGAAAAAAGTCTTGATCCAGTATTAAATATTAAACATTTAATATTGTGAAATTAATATAAAAATCTAGGTAAAAACATAAAAATTAATATAATAGACATAAATGCAGATAGATTAAAATGCTAAAAACAGATGGAAGTATGTGCTCACAAGATTTTTTGATTAGCCAACTATAATACAAAAAATCCTACTGGAACATCGAAACACCTCATATGATCTAGATTGTTTTCAATGTTGCTATTGCTGTTCATTTGGTTTGGGGCTATACTCAGCTGTGCTCAGTGACAAGTCCCATCTCTGTGCTCTGGGGTCACTTCTGGCAACATTTGTGGACTATATATGTCAGGGACCAAACCAGGTTCATAGACCCTGCGAGGCAACATCTCAACCTCTGTTCCTATCTCTCTGGCCCAGTCAACTGTTCTGAGTTCTGCAAAATTATTCATATTTCTGGACCCAAATATATTCCTATTTTCAGAATAGCAAAATTATCCAAGTAGCAAAAGTAGTAAAATACCCACAGTGCTGAGCCTGCATAAAATCTAAAATCAATGGTCAGGACCAGAGCATTTAGAAATTCAGTCTCTAAAACTTGGGACGATTTTCCCCAAGTGCCCTCACAATCAGAGCTAGTGTGGATGGATGCCAGCTGTCTATGGCATGCCACGAGTGGCATCAGGGCAGGTTCATACAGCAGGCACAGTCTAAAACGCCCAGGATTTATCTGTGTGATGGTCAGAGTATGCCCACATGCATTAATGGCTCCTTCTTTCCCAGGCCCATTTATTCCTATCACTAGGGGCACATGTTAGCGCACAGCCCTCCACAGAGAGCCCTGGCATTTCCTATACTCTGCTCTGATCATAATGCATGCGCATTTGGAATCATCAGAAGCAAACATCACATTTCTCTGCAGCACAAAACAGGCGAACAAAAAGACTTGCTAAGCAAATTGCCTGTCTCAGAGCCTCCTTGATAGGAAAAGTCAGGAACCTACTTAAATATTTATTTTTAATTCCTCTGGCTAAAATTCTGACATGCAAAAATACAAAATGCATAGCTCTCTGCGTGTCGAGTGATGTCCAAAGCAACAGACAGAACCTCGTACACGCAGGTCGGTCTGTACTGCGCTTTGTAAGGCAGGAAGGAGCGTCCATCTCCTAGAATCTAGAGTTCCTCTCCCCAGGGGTCCCTTGGAAAGGGCCCTTTCAGAGAGAAGCAAGTGTCTAACCGTTCTGCTCATGTCCAAACATGTAAAGCCATGATGCTGTGTGTAACTGAGTCTGTATGATGTCATAAGTGGTACCAGAACAGAGAAAGAGAAACCACTCACCAGAATAGATTTCTGTTCAAATTGCTCAGAACATGCATTTCTTTCAAACAGGTCAAAGCAATGTGCCCCTTACTCCCAAAACCAATTTGATAAGGAATCAAATGAGAACTAAGAGGAAATTAGAAATAGATCGTTTGGTTTGACTTAAGCCCCTGCCCCCTCACTCCCCCAAAAAATACAGAAGATCTTCACTTACAAAGTAGGTTTTTACAGAATATTTCACCAGAAATGATGTGAAATGGTCTGAAAACAGCTGAACATTTTCCTACTATTTCTTTTTTTTTTTTTTTTTGGGTCACACCCGGCAATGCTCAGGGGTTTCTCCTGCCTCTGCACTCAGGAATTACTCCTGGCAGTGCTTGGGGGACCATATGGGATGCCTCGGATCAAACCTGGGCCGGCATGGGCTGGCCGCTGCAAGGCAAACGCCCTACCTGCTTGGCTATCGCTCCGGCCCTTTCCTACTATTTCGGCTACTGTCAATTCTTCTTTGGGGAAGACCCTACAAGCCTGGCCATTGGAAATGGGCTTTTTCAGAGGGTGGATAAGCCTTGCAATGCCATATTTCCCATAATGTAAAAAAAAAAAAAAGAAAATTCTTAATTTACACTTTTAACTTACGCTTAAAATTAACATTTATAGTGTATTTATTTCCCTACGACATTGAAATACTGTTAAGGATGTAAACAAGTAAGAGGAGTTAGCTAGACAATACATTTTTCTCTTGGAAAAATCTTTCCAGACCCATAAGGCAACTTTCCCAGTGCAAAGTTGCTTCCTTCCACTTGAGTTAATATACAGAGTACAGACCCATAAATCAAGGGCTTTTTAAATATTTCCTTTTTTAAGTGATCACTGAAGTTTTGTGTTTTAATTATAAAATGAATGCATATTCATCAGAGAAAAGACAGAAAAGGACGAAGAAGCCGGAAAAAATCACAGAAGTGCTGCCCAGAGTCCCCCATAGCTAACAGTCAGCTTCGTCCGCAGTGTTTTATTTCCTACATCTAGCACATACATTTCATATATCTTAAGTCAGTTAAAGGGAGCTATTTGTCTTCTGGTTTTACTCTCACTGGATTTAATATATCTGAGTCAATCATCTCAAAGTTTTTGGCACTGAGATGGAAGTGGGGAAACGTAGCCACCTCGAAAGTCAGTGAGACCATCTCCTACAGCAGTCACTTACATGCTCAAATTTAGCTTATCCTACACCAAAGTCACCCATTTTCCTTCTGAGATATTCCCCTCAAAAATGACACTTAAAAAAAAAGAAGGAACTACCTGCCTTTATGAACTCAAGGACCAAGAGGGAAACCACGCAGGCCCATGTTGGTTTCCTTCATGGCATTATTTGCCTACCCTCAAAATCACCAGGAATGTGGCAGGATGTTGCATCCAAACTGTGCTGCCTCTTCGCTCATTTTGTATTTCATAAAGACCTCTCCAGGCTCTACAGCTTCTTCCACAGCAATATAGCCACTTGGGTGGATTTTTTTTTTTAAAGCTGTTTTCATGAACATATCATGTTGCCTTAAAGGACGCTGAAACTCATGCGCAGGGGTTACTCCTGGCTCTACTCAGGAATTACTCCTGGCGGTGCTCGGGAACCATATGGGATGCCGAGGATTAAACCGTAGTTAGCGCTGCAAGGCAAATGTCCTCCCAAGTGTGCTGTAGCTCCAGCTCCCAAAGACTCAGTAATTTTAAAATTCATATTTGGATTCTTGTCTAATTGCCCAAAGGGCCTGTTCGCTCATTTCTCATAAGTCCAGCAGGAACCTGATTGTCAACTGCCTGACCTAGGCCCACACGCACAGCTACAACTGCTCTCCATAAGCTCCGAAGTTCACTGATGCCCACACTGATGTCCATACTGGTCACAGGAAGGTACTGTCTCCACCACTGCGTCTACACTGAATGGACTCTGCCAAGTGGCTTCAGGAAGCTAAACAAGCATCCATGCAGGTGACATTCAAAGTCATCTGAAGGAGCTCCGAGGAGCTTCAATACCATCCACACCAATTTCTTTTCTTTCAAGTGATAACAGTTTAGGGTGGCAGAGATCCTTACTGCTAGGGACACCTACAGTGAGAACACAGCAGCCAATGGTGATTGTCCACCGAGCATAGGTTTGTTTCTGTTTCTCTTTCTTGTCTCTCTGCCACTTACTGTAACTCCGAGACTGGAAACTGAACGATGACAAGCACTTGAGGGAGGCAAGTAAGTCTCTACAATAACTGATACTGGAGCACTGCTCGACAGAGCCTTCTGCAGCGAGGAGAACATTCTGCACCTGTGCTGTGTGAAAGCTGCACCCTGGAAAGTGGCAAAGGCGACTGAGGGAATGAGCTTTCAGCTCTAGTTAACTTTACAGTTAAATCACCACTGGTGGCCAGTGGCTGTCTCACTTGAAAGTGCTGCTTCCAGGGAAAGAAGCCGGTCTTAGGTGTCAGCTTCCCGGGCCAACCGGAGAAAGTGGAACCTTTGATTTCTTAAATGTTGGTAAGCAACAGTTACTCGTTAATGAATCCCAAGAAAGGAGGCTACAGAGACTGTGGGGAATCACTGTAAGAGGCAGAATGCCCTACATCAATAAACTTAGCTCCCACCAACAATACAGTCTTCCTGCAAAGCTGCTACGGAAAGATAATTTCTACAATCCAATCACATATTTTCCACAGCACTTCTTTGAAACTCCTAAGCAAATGTGCAAAACACTAAAAAGAGCTATTATTTAATTTTTAAAGTCTCCTAGGAGCCTATCAGTATGGTTAATCAGTTGTCCAATCAGCAAGTAATATAAACTGAGGATATAAGATTTTATAATCCTATTTGCTGCAAACTTGGCAGATGTTGCATTAATTAACTTAAAACGGTCACAGTTTTACTTTTCAATTAATTTTTAAAACTAGGAAGGAAAATCTCTCAGATGTTCAGAGAAAAAAGACAGCTAACAAGTTATACAGAGTAAATTAAAATACAAAATTCTGATGCTACATCACACTCTGAACCAATTTAAGGACGTTTTAGCACACCAGGGTCTCTCTAACAAAGAGACCTATTTGCATTCATACAACACTAATAACTGAATTGGTGAAAAGAAAAAAACCAACACCTCACTCAGAACATTTCTGATTTCATTAATATCCTGGCAGATTTCACCTGTCCACATGCATTGATTAGGAAGAAATAATAGCACTGCCTGATCAGACTCTAACATTAAGTGATGGGTGAGGCACAAGCAAAATTGAGCTATAATACATTATTCTGAAACGCCATCACTAGAAAGGGAAAAAAAGACACAGCACTGATTCTATCCACTTCCATTTTCTTTGCAACAAATCTGTCACTGACGACTAAGATGTTCACATCTGACTTATCCGAGCTGAAGCCATCTCTTAGCCATGCAGAGCTCCCACAGGCCCACATCCAGGATCGCCTCCGACAAGTTGCTCCTGATTCAAGCAGATAATTGTGCACTCTTTAATCCAGTGGAACTAAATAAGTTCTTGGCACTTCAAAGAGAATTACAGGCACAAAAATTCTCTCGCCAGAAAAGTGCAGGTAAGGGGGTGAGTGTACTGAAGAATGAGCATCCCTTCTGTTGCTCAGAGGGGGGGAGCCACCCATCACCCATCATATGAGTTAGAGAAGAGAGACACGGCATGCCATGCCACCTTCACATAGGACGGCTCCTACGGACCGGTGGTACCCCACAAAATGTACGTTCAACTCCAGGACACCGGTGGAGGGGAAACTTGGAGATGGAGAAAACGTGGCCTTCCTAATGAATTAATTAATGCCTTAGGAAGGACTCTTCTCCCTCCACATCCCTCTTCCTCTTCCTCCCAGCACAAAGAGGTCAGGTGAGCACTTAGCATAAGCCCATACCCTCCAATAGACCAACAGAAAAGGTCTCAGCATGAAATCCTCGCCTTGCTAGCACCTTGACCTTAGGCTCCAGAGCCTTCCAAACCAGGAAACCCCCAGCCTGTTGTTTAAAGCACCCGGTCTATGATTTGTTACAGTAGCCCATGCTGTAAATTATCCCCAACTTGGGTTTTAAGAGTGGCCACCCTGAAATGATAATACCAGCCTAGAACTGAGCATTGAATGTAGGCAAAGGGATATACTGATAACCTCTAAATGTATGTATTGCAAGCCACAATGTGTAAGAGAAGGGAGGGAGGGAGGGGGGAAGAAGAGGGAGAGAGACAGAGAGAGAGAGAGACAGACAGACAGAGAGAGAGAGAGAAAGAGAAAGAAGAAAGGCACAGTGCCTGCCATAGAGACAGGCCTGGAGAGGGGGAGGTAATCAGGGGACACTGGTGGTGATAAATGTGCACTGGTGGAGGGATCAGTGCTGGAATGCTGTATGACTGAAACCCAAACATGAACATCTTTGTAATTCTATATCTCACGGTGGAATAATAAAAAAACTTAAAAAAAATAAAAACAGTTGCCACCCTGGGGCCGGAGAGATAGTACAGTGGGTAGTACCACTGGGGCCGGAGAGATAGTACAGTGGGTAGTACCGCTGGGGCGGAGAGATAGTACAGTGGGTAGTACCACTGGGGCCGGAGAGATAGTACAGTGGGTAGTACCGCTGGGGCCGGAGAGATAGTACAGTGGGTAGTACCACTGGGGCCGGAGAGATAGTACAGTGGGTAGTACCGCTGGGGCGGAGAGATAGTAAAGTGGGTAGTACCGCTGGGGCCGTAGAGATAGTACAGTGGGTAGTGCCGCCTGCATTGCATGTGGCTCATTCCCAACACCCATCTGGTCCCAAGACCTCCAGGAATAATCTCTGGGCCCAGAACCAGGAGTAAGCCCTGAGCCCCTGAGCACTGCTGGGTGTGGCCCAAATAAAGCCCTCACCCCCGCAACAACCTGTAGGAGCTGCCACCGTAATCCTCATCTAAACATCTGAGAGGGAAGAGTGGGAAGTACCCCAGAGCAGTCACCAAGTGTCACTCCATCCCAGCTGCTGAAGAAGGCGGCATTCACTCACTGTTGGCGCTGTAGCCTGCTTATATAAGCAATGAAGACGTCAAGCAAAGTGGAGTGACAGGGGCCAGATTTACCCGCACACCTGAAACAAGAACAAAGTCAAGGAGGCCTTGGTTTTCCCGACAGCGGACAGGAGGCCACAAAGGAGGGTGATTCCTGACAGACAGGAAGCAAATGAGGTGAGTCCTCCTCCTGCGGGGGCTTCCTTCTGGAGGGCTTCCAGGATGCAGCCAGGGGTGGAGAGTAGCGGCAGGGCCCCGCCAGGAAGAGGGATGCCCCAGGTTGCAGAACTGAGTGACGGAGGAGAGAGGCTGAACAGGGAAGAAAGCCAGAGCACTGCACACCAGCAGGCCCTCGCAGGGCCCGACAAGCGAGCCCAGGAGCTGCTGGGGGAAGGGGACACTAACACTCACACCCTGGGCTGCCAGGAGCCGGTTTCTAGCAGATGGAACAAAAAACCTCCCAGCTCCCAGAAACAGGCTGAGCTCCCAGAAGGGCACTGCTCGCCACTGTGGGGCAGCTGTACCCTTAAAAAGGGAGCCGGGACCACCTACAGTTTTTTTTTGATCACACCCAGCTGTACACAAGGATCCCTCCTGCCAGGCTTGGGGGTCCTGGGAGCCGGGAATCGAACCTGGGGTCTGCTGCATGCAAGGCAAATGCCTAGCCGCTGTACTATGGCTCTGGGGACCACAACTAAGAAATCTTAAAAGACCTAGAAGGATCAAACTGTCTTCGAGTGTCTGAACTGTGGAACAGTACAAAGCACAAGAATTTGTAGAGAATTAATCCGACACCAACCCAGTGAAAAATTCATAACATGGAATATCTATTAGAGATCAGCCAGTGAAAGGGCAGAAAAAATAGGACAAAGGCTAAAAAGGAGAACCAATCAGACAAAAATCACCCACGCTGCAAGTACCAGAATTTTAAAAAAGACAATGGAAGGGTTTTATAACCGTATTTCATGTGCCCAAAATAGAGGCATGAAAGATACTGTTGGGAACTCAGAGGGAGCTTGTTGAAGATGACTTTAATGCCAGAGAGTTCAAGAACCCTGGACAAGATTAACAATTAATTAGAATTTTTAGGAGAAAAATATCTGAGTTTGAAGACAAAACAAAAGAAGCTATTAAAAATAAAACAGAAAATAAAAACAAACCAAACTAATTTCAACTAACTCCAAACCCAGAAGCATTAAGACAGCTATACCTTTATCCAATCATATCATTCTAATACACTCAAAACCAGCACCACAGAGAAAACCTGAAAAGGAGTCAGAGAAAAATGACATGTTATTTACATAGAAGAAAAAAAGATAATGAAAGAGGATCATAGCAGATTCCTAATTATAAATAATCAAGAACACAGTGGAACTATATCTTGAAAGCATGTGAGGGGGAGAAAAATCTGTCAACTTAGAATGAAACATCCAAAGAATTTCTCTTCCAAAAACAAAAGCCAAAGACTTTTTTAGACATACAAAAGCTGAAAGAATTCATCACCAATAGATCTGCATTAAAAGAACGTGTGAAGCAAAGTAGTCAGGCTAAAGGAAAATGTATTCCAGATGGAACCATGGGATCAGAGGAGAGCAAAGTAAACCCCCACTCCCATGATGACTACATAGATAATCACAGGATGCGTCTACTGTTAATATTCCTATTCTATGTTTGGGGGAGGGAGCACACACAGCTACGCTCAAGATTTGCTCCTGATTCTGTGCTCAGGGGATCACTCCTGGTGGTGCTTGAGGCACCACTTGGGGGTGCAGGAGATCAAACCCAGTTGGCCACATTGCAAGGAAATGCTGTAACCACTGCACCATCACTCCGGCCCTCCACTTCACTGTTAATATAAAAATTTACAGTGTTAAAGAATATCTTAAGGGCCGGAGGCGATAGTCCAGCGGGTAGAGCGTTTGCCTTGCACATGGGTGATCTATGCCGGCATGGGTTCGATCCCGGCATCCCATATGGTCCCCTGAGTACCGCCAGGAGTAATTCCTGAGTTCAGAGCCAGGAGTAACCCCTGAGCATTGCTGGGTGTGACCCAAAAATGCAAAGAAAAGAACAACCTGAATACCTAGGTAAGAGACAGGCTTCAGATTAGACTTTTTGAAAGCAAGGTTCAACAATACACTTATTGCAAGAAAAACACTTGTGATGAAATAATAAGTTACAAACAAAGCTGGAGGGTTGAAGCCACAGTTATGGAGTAAAGGCCTTTGCTCTGCACGTGGCCAGCCCCGGTCTGGTCCCAGGCACTGCATAAGGTTCCCCAGAGCACTGCCAAGAGTGACCCCTGAGCACAGAATCACCAGGAAGCCATCAGCACTGCCACATGCAGCCCTCAAACAAACAAAAAAACTCAAAAAAAAAAAAAAAAACCAAAAAAGTCAAAGATGGAGGGAAGGACTATTGAAAATCTTACACCAACATGAAACGCCAGGACCCGCTGCATGATCCCTGCGTCCTGATTGCGGAGTCTTGATCTGCCCATAAAACCATACAACACTGGTCAAGTGCATGAACATAAAATCACAATTTGTTGTTACAAATATTCTTACTAGGATCACGCAATACATTCTTTATTGAATTTAGTGCCAAAAAAGTGTCTGCATTCCATGTGGGTCCGTGTGTTTTCTTTAATCAGATAAGTACGATCGCAGCCAAAAGTTTTTCTCTTTACGTCTTGGCTAGCAATCAGAAAGCTTAAAACTCGATTTAGTGCCAAAGTCTAAAAATAAATCCACTCATCAGGCGCTGAGCAAGATTCTCACTCTCCTCTTCTAATTGGTTATTGACCTTTCCTAAAATTATTTGACTTGCATTGTAATAACGGAAGCAACTCTGAATTCCTTTAAAGTGTCAGTTTGGTAACAAAAAGGCCATTGGGCATCAGACATGGTGTGCACGCTACCACTTCCTAGCACAAAACGAAGCTAGATTCATATAAATGAAGTGAAAGGAACATTCATGAACAGGGATGGAGCTCGGTCTCTTCATTTATATAATATATATATATATATATATATATATATATATATATATATATATATATATTTGCTTTTTGGGTCACACCCGGCAATGCTCAGGGGGCTACTCCTGGCGGTGCTCAGGGGACCATATGTAATGCCGGGGATTGAACCCGGGCGGGCACAGGGCGGCGGCGTGCAAGGCAAATGCCCTACCTGCTGAGCTATCGCTCCGGCCCCCATTTACATAATATCTTAAGGAAACCCTTCCAATATTCCATTAATCACCGTGTTCTCTTCCCCCTTCCCTTTGGTGCTGTTGGTTACTGTGATATCTGGAGCCTGTGCTCGCACACCTGGCAGTAGGAATCCTTGGGGGGTTCATCACACATCCGACGTGGTGCTCCCACAATCAGCCGCAGTGCTCGCTGAGGCTCACCTGGCTGGATGTCTTCCTCTAGGCCTGCAAGTGATGGTTGTGGTGCTGGCCAGGGCTCACTGTGGTGCTCCTCCGAGTTTCACATGCGTGTTCATGGGGGGGGGGGTACTTCCTAGGCAGCACCTCTTTCTGTGGTGCTGACATACACCTGGCCATAGTGTGCTCAGACACTGCTTGTGTCACGGGAATTGTGCTCGGCACACACAGGGCCCCTAGGAGTTTGTGCTTGGGATCAACCACTTACGAGGAAGGCACCCCAGTCCTTATGCTGGTCCGCCAGGCTCTGGAGTTAGATTTTTAAATCAAAATCTGATGTTATGATAGAGTCTTGTCCTGGCTACCTAATTGTTTTAACCCTGTTACAAAATCAATTAAAAGCTAGATGGACCGCCCTAGACCTGCAATGTCAGAAATAAGCAATGAAATGACCAGCGAGTCAGATTTCATAACCCTGGGATACAAAAGCAAGAATGAGGAAAACAGGGGCCAGAGCGATAGCACAACAGGTAGGGTGTTTGCCTTGCACGTGGCCAACCTGAGTTCGATCTCCAGCATCCTATATGGTCCCCGAGCACCGCCAGGAGTAATAACTGAGTTCAGAGCCAGTAGTAACCCTGAAAATTGCTGGGCGTGACCCAAAAAGCAAAGATAGATAGATAGATAGATAGATAGATAGATAGATAGATAGATAGATAGATAGATAGATAGATAGATAGATAGATAGATAGATAGATAGATAGATAGATAGATAGATAGATAGATAGATAGATAGGAGAAAACACTGATCCCTTGGTGAGCACAGAACAAAGAAGGCATAACCTCACACCAGGGTTCCATCCACGAGTATTAAAGATGGGCCCCCTTATGAATTCAGGTATGCACGTGTTCCTCCTTTGATTCTCAATTAACATTTCTGCATAAGAGGAAAGAAAGGAAACCAGGGCACAAGGACATAAATTGCTCTGATATTTCATCAAACACAGAATTGCCCTTAAGCAAATCTGCCTGAACCAGGCACGCTACACTAAATCAGGATTCTCTCTCTGGCCTCAGGCACAGCCTCGGCTGCGAAACTCACCTGTAGTTTCACATTCTAAGTGGTCAGAGACAACTGCAGCCTGGCTTTCTGGGCTGGGAGCCGTCTGTGCTAATGAATGGGTAGTTAGTGCATTCAGTTAGGAAAAAAGAAGGGGTTAGAGGTAAGATCCGGGGATTAAGGCACTTGCCTTCCACACAGCTGACCCAGTAAGATGCAGCAGAGGGCAGTAAAGTGTGACAGGTCATGCAGTTAGTTGTGTACACACTTGCATGAGCAGAAAACACCTGTGGAACTTAAACCTGCAGGTGCTGGGCCAAGAATGTGCCTCAAAGGAGCCTTGCAAATGGCAGCACTGGGTGGTCCCCCAGCTCTATCTGGTTCCCTCAGCACCAAGTGTGGCCCCTTTGCGCCCACAAAAAAAATGATATATTCTAATTTGAGAACCTCCAATGCTATTTTCAATGGAAACCATATTTGGGGCACCCACAAATGAAAATAAGTGCATGACTGAAGCAAAGGTGTATTTTTCAAATTGGAAGAATTGGAACTGGAAGGGAAAAAAATGAGTTCATTATGCTTTGCAATATTAAAAATAACAATGATGCATTTTCCTAGCTCTCCACACTAAAAATATCTAAAAGCAGTGATGTGCCCAAAAGTAATAAGTATCCCCCAGTGGCTAGATTATGGTTTCTAAATAGCATTTCCCTGGAAAAGAAGGAAGCGTCTAAGAAAAACAGTTTATCCCAGGTCTGAGGGGGAAAAGACATCTTACCAAATGAACGTGGAGTGCCTCATCATTCCAGGGACATTAACAAAGATTGTGAGGCTCCGCTAAAAGGCTCTGGAATGGGCGTGAGGGAGGAGCCCATGGCCAAATAAATAAATAAGCACCAAGAAAATAATGTGCGCAATATATCAAAGCATAAATAATTATTTAAAATACTTAAAATTATGAGCTCAAAATAATACTGCAATCAAACGAAACATTCTTTAATTTCCTTTCAGGCGTGCTAGAGAATCAACTACTTATTTGGAAAATTAAAAAACAGAAGACAGGGAGGTGTCGTGTGCCTCTTTTACGCACGAGGCCCCCAAAAAGAAGAAAACCACATCTACCTAGTGTGATTCACAAGAAATCAAGGGATACACGTTAAAGTCATCAATATATTTATTATAATACATATAGTCAGATTATGGGAAACTATAGAACTATTTTGTTTCTCCCCAAAAATCAAGAAGACAGAAACGGTGGGATGGAGGAAGAAGCTAAAGATGAAAGTGTCTCCTGACACTGATCTCCCAATTTTAAAATCATGGTCTTTATTTGGCTCTTGATTGAAATAAAACTATCTTTTAGGAAACGATAATAAAAAGCAATTGTAGAAGGGACTACAGATGATAGATTGTTCAAACTAAGGAATTACTGTTTATTTAGGTATAAAATTATATTGCACTCACCTTTTTAAAGTGCCCTGGATTCTACAGATGCACCAGAAATCTTTGTGGATGAGTTGCTATAAAAACAATTTGCTTTCAATGATCCTTGGGCGAGGGGGAGACATCAGAGATCCCGGCACTGGCCTTGAGTCAGTAAGTATTGAAGTTAAGAGATGGGAACACACAGGTCCAGGCCACGAGACCCTCCACTGCTATACGTCTGGCATTTTCCACAATAAGGTACATAAAAATGTCAAAACCAAAAGTAAAATTTAAAAAATACAAATTATGGCACTACAGTTCAAATAGGGGGTTAGCTTAGAGATGAACAGTAAGAAAGAAATCTAATAAATGCAAAATTCTAATTCTTAACCCAAAGTAAGTTACTCATTTGTTTATGATAATTACTGAACCACACATTTATATTCTGTTCACCTTTCTGGCCAATGACTTCAATAAAAAAAAATTGTTACCATTAGGATACAGAAATTAAAACTACAATTCATTAGCAAAAATAAAGAAAATTGAGTTAATAGACTTTAACACTTGTATATGTTGAGATAAGAGGTGATTAAAAAATTATTTGAGTTTGTCCTTCAAGTAAGATTTAAAAAATAGATTCCATTTTAGCTTGTAATATCTGATTCATTTTTACTAATAGCCAGTATCCGTTTATTTATTGATGTGTAACATTAAGCAGATACTTCATTGTTCTGGCCCTAAGTTTCTACATCTGTAAATGGAATAATACTACAATTCCCATTGCTGTGAGGATTAAACACAAAGGAAGTCTTAACTCAAGTCCTTAGATAGGACTTCATCATTAAATGTCATTTACTACCTGCCTCTTACTGTCGTAATTATAAACGCTAACCTGAAGCAGTATTTGCCACTGCACTCTCTCCCTCACTAATTTCACAACATAGCTCTGAAAGAAAAGAGACAATAAAAATTACAAAACAGAGACTGCTCAGACACAGCTCCTGCCAAAAGGGGACATGTCTGGCTTCAAATTAGAGGAGAAAATGGGTTTTTGGTTTTGTTTTTGTTAAAGAATCCAGGCTTATGGCACACCACAGGCTAAAAAAATTAAAAAAAAAAATATATATATATATATTCAACTTAAAATCTAAGGAGAAACCAAAACATTGCCCAGATGATTTCAAGTTGACAAAAATAAAACTGCTCTTAGACAGGGAAGCTGATATGTCAAACCTAATCCCCAAGAAATTATTCAATAGTCACAAACCCAAGAAAAAGGGCTTGAGAAAATTGGGTGGTGCAGTTCCAAAGCCCAGGGGAGCCCAGCTGAACCAGCGCGCCATGCAAAGCACACAACCCTGCCCCAATCCGAGCCGGCACCACCTACCTGAGGGTGCAGCGGGCTGCTGGCCACAGGAGATCCAGCAGGTCACTCCCGGTGACTGGTAGCCCTGGTCCCTCTCTGAAGCTCCATCACCTCTCAGAGCCCATAGGATTTTTAAGGTACTTAAATGCGTGGGTTATTTTGACAACAGCATGTTTTATAAGTCATTTGTCATCAGCAAACTTTCGACAAGGTTAATGAAAGTTCTGTCACTTTAATGTCTAGCCGGCTTTAAATTACAAATGTCATGCGCCATGACTAAAAGAAAGGGCACTGCAATAATACCATAAACCACCATCTCCAGGGACACACAGGTAATTGCCGAGCTCATTAAAAAACTGTTTTAATTATTAATTGACCGTGTCAGAGTTGTCCTTTGAAGTCAATTTTAATTTTTTTTTTCTTGCAAGCATTATGATTTCGAGCTGACCTACAGAACTTTGTGTACCATCTAAGAAACTGCCATGGAGGTTGGGAAGAAAGCACTCCAAGACCGTGATTCTTTGCAAGCCACTGCAAATTTGCAGCTACAAAGACTCTTAAGTTTCCTGAGAAGTCTGGTGTGGCTCCATTATCCTCTACAGAAATGCCACTGGGCAAAGATCCGACCTCCTCACCCTCCTTAATCCCAAGAGTTAGAACTAACACTCAGGTTTGTGTTTTCTTCCAAGCAAGACCAAAAAGTTTTTCAAGACACCACAGGATGATGTGACCAGAATTTAGCTAAACACAACAAGGGGAGAGCAAGTTAAATCCCTTCTTTAATACTATAGAAATAAGCTGATTACAATCTCCCAAGTTAAACACTCAACGTATACAAAGAAATAGCAATAACTCATATACTGGTCATCCATGAGTTCCACTCTAAAAGAGAGAACTAGTGTTTGCCCTCTTCCCGGCCCCAGCAAATCCAGAAATTATCTCATCAAGAGTATGTCCACTCCTGGGGGAAAATGTCAACACGAAAATGACTAATTCTACATTCTGTCTGAAGAGACGGACATCCCAGATATCACCTGGATCTTTGATTTATTAGCAAGTGGAACTTTCACTCAAAGAGAAAAAAAATTTTCTCAAAACGTGGCTCTTCTAAATAAATCCAGGCCCTCTTGAAAACCCTTTTCCAAATGCCCACCTTGCGTAAGAAAGACTCAATGATGCAGAACAATCTGAGATCTGGGTGGCAGATTTTAACCACAACCCTCTCATGACACAAACACAAGGTCCCAACCCAGATAGGGAGAGGTTTGGGCTGAGCTCGGGCAGCAGCCACACAACATACAGAGCAAGTTTATACACCACACCTGTAGGTATCCACAACTTCCAAGTCAGGCCTTTCAACAGAGATGGTATAATGACCGTTGTCGTGACAACGCCATGGGGAAAATAACCCCAGCAAACCAACATCATCTCCCAGAATGTGCAAATGAGAGATGTCAATTTTGGTGCACCGTCTGCACCTTGAGAATTAAACAGCAACTACCAACTGGTAAAAGAAATTATTCTCACTGGCAGGAGTGGAGGGGGCAAGGGACACCCGAGCAGACTCAGGTGGATAACACGGAGCCTGAAAAATGTCATTTCCCCATGGTTTTCCAGCATCACCGAAAATTAAGCGACCAAAAACATGGAGCACATCACCAAAGAAAGACAAGCAAGTGAATGCAGGAGTAAGAAAATAACGCTGCAGTGAAGAAAGCAGGGCAGTACATAGGGTCAACAACTCTGGACAGCCAGTCAATCTGCTGTCCACAGTCTGTTCTCATACAGTCATGAGCTACGAATCATTGCCATGTTTCTAAATGGCTGGGGAAAAATGTATGAAAATGACATCAGATTCAAATTTCAGTGTCCCTAAATAAAGTTTTATTGGAACCCCGCCATGCACATCCGTTTACATATCGTCTCTGGCAGCTTTCACGCCGCCCTGCAGAGCTGAGGAACTGTGAAAGATACCGCATGGCCCACGAACCCCAACATATTTACTATCTTGCCCTTTACAGAAAGTTCCCCAGTCTCCATGAGAATGACACGGGCCTAACAGCGCCCCCACCACACCCTAGGCTGGCACGGCGCCACCTCTCTTCCTACAAGCTATCCTGTCATTTACAAATTTAGAAGTGCCCTCACCTCCTTACCAAAAGCCAAAATTTCAGCAGAAATGATAACGCTCCCAGGCCAGAGTATTAACACAGAGCGTAAGGCATTTGCCTTGCATGCATTCAATTTGGGGTTCAATCCCCAGCACTCCACAGAATCCTCCAAGCCGCTCCAGAAATGATTCCTGAGCACAGTCAGAAGGAAGCCCTGAGTACCGCAAGATGTGGCCCCAAAACAAAACAAAAGAAATGATAAACTTCTCTAGAGGGTATGGCGTGAGTGTTTCCAAATGGATTATAAGGTTCCATCTCTGGAATCCACATATAAGTGCAATACGATGTACAATATTCTAATTAAATTGAAGAATGGCTCCACAAGCCATGTTTCTATTAGCCAGGCCTTATTTGATTTAGCAGCAGTAATGAATGCTGAATCAGGTTAGGGTTGTTAAGCTTATCTGGCTTTGCCAATCTACTGAAATTAGGATAATAAAACTGAAGATATGTAATAGTGAAGACATTTAAAAAGAAAACTCGTTTATCTTCAATTAAAATATCCACAATAGTGACAATAAACTTATTACTCCTCCCTACAGAAAGGTTAGGTTGAAGAAAACAGTACATTAAAAAAAAAATTCAGCCCAGCAGGGAAACCGTGGAGTTACTTTTAAAAGACCCAAAATAGCTTAGTTTTCTTGTGATACCAACATTTCACACATTTGTGGGGGGTAGGGGGAAAACAGGCAAAACACAGGAGCTCAAAATACTCTTTAACTGACAAAACGCTGCACTGATTTTTTGGCTTCAATAAAGCGAAGATTCTCTGCACCCGAACAGAGAAGCAGTGGGGACGAGGGCTCGTGAAATGAGCAGACTCAGGCGCACACGGTGATTATTTAGGGATCTGAGTCACTGGGAGAAGCATGTGGTCACCACCTAGATCAACTTTACCTGTTGAGACTAAAAATGAGATTCTGCCCATTTCATTTACCAGATTTTATGAGCTTACTGCCATAAATACAGAGAATATAAACTCTGCTGTGAACTGCATCAATCATCTTGGTAATCTATAAAATTAGCATCTTTAATAATATTTGTTTTAGGCATCAATTAACTTTATGAGGGAATAATAAAAATAGCAGCCTTTTTCCTACAGTAGAGCCCTCATAATAAAATCAACAGATATAGACCAAACCACTGAGGGGGAAAATAACCCATCTGAGGTTGGCTATGAAGATTTGCTCACCCCAACCCTGAAAAAAAGACATGGACTCCTGGCCCCATGCCCTTCAAAACCACAGCAGCCAGGCTTCATCCTCAGAAAACAAGAGCTCCTGAGTTCGTCCCATTCCCTGCAATTAGAAGTCAGACACGAACCCAAGAAGAGAGCACATGGGAGGCGGTGAGGGAAGAAGTAGGAAATGCTTGGTCAACAGCTGGAGATGCCACACCAAATCAAACTGACACTAGCTTTGGTGCTGAACTCAAGCAATCCATACCCCTCACAGCTCTGGTTACCACCTATAAAAGTCGGAGAGCTGGTACTGCAGGTAGCATGCGGGCCTTGCACCACGGATGCGGGTTCAACCCCCGGGCACCACACAGGGAGTCTGAGCCCGGCCAAGAGTGATCCCTGAGCACAGCCAGGTGTGACCCCAAAACCAAAAGCAAAAGCAAAGCATCTGTCGGGAAGTACCAGAGAGATAGTAGGGGGTTGAAGGAGTTTACCTTGAATGCATACCAACAACTCTAGTTTGAGCCCCAGAATCATGTGGTCCCCCAACATACCCCACCCCACCCCCAAAAAAACACTGCATGTTATCTTCAAACTACCACCCTTCATGTTTCCAGGGATTCCATGAAACCAGATGAGGAGGTTGTTCTGCACGACTCCAATAATCATTGTTCTGCACGACTCCAATAATCATTGTTCTGCACGACTCCAATGATGACCTGAAACGGAAACCAGATGACCTGGGGAGGAGGGGGTGGGCACGAATGTTTTCCAAATGTATTAAAAAGTGAGACTTTTTTTTTCTATTCTGTACTACTAAACTAAGTAGATTGAACAAGCAAGCATTAGGCTCTCTGGCCTCTAACAAGCACTGAGAAATGAGTCTTGAAAGACTACGGCTATTTAAGCTTTCTTTTATTTTCAGTCACAGATATGGAGCTGGAGCTGATAGTGGGATTCATAACTGGAGGTGAGAAACAAAGTTTCAGACGTCCCAAAACTTATCTGGCCTCACACCCACATTTGAGGAAAAAAAAAGACTCAGATCTCCCCACCGCAGCAATCTACCTTCTTTAGGAGAACGACCAGGATGCACCTCCAATTCCACCAGCGCCTACTACCACCCCAAGGGGCCCCTGCAGGTTAGAGGGGGGGCACACATTCACCCTGGAGAGGACGTGGTCGGGCTATCTCCAAGCATCAGCTCTGAAGTATAACATGACATGACACACAACACGGGAACTCAGCCCAGGAGCTGACGCCTCGCAAGCACGGGGACCCAGCTCGAACCCCGACAACACTTAGCACCCAGAGAACCTCCAGGTAGAGTCTTGGGGTCCTCAGCACCACCCATGCGAGTAGCACCAGGCACAGTATCACCAGGAACAGACCTGGGGGCTTTTTATAGTTAAAATGAAAAACAGTGATCGACTAGCTTTAACTTAAATTAAGAGCTCAAAATGATTTCACACTTTCAATTCGTGATACTTTAACAACATAGTCCAAAACGAGCAATCCCTCTGAGAGGGACAACTTTCAAGATCATGCAAAAGGAAACATCACAAACCACCAATTCCAGGCCAAGGAAACTCTATAGCCACAGTGAAGAAAGAGTGGGAAAAAAGATCACTCAAAAGATTTAGCTAAGTGCCCAAGAACAGACAACTGGATAAAAAATCTTTGATACATCTACACAATGAAATACTATGCAGTTGTTAGGAAAACAAAGTTATGAAATTTGCCTATAAATGAATGGACATGGAATTAGCCAGAAGGAAAAGGACAGATATAGAATGACAGCATTTATTTGCGTTTATATATATATATATATATATATATATATATATATATATATACACACACACATATATAAACATATATACATATATACATATACATATATATGTATGTATGTATGTATAGTATATATAGTATGATACCAATATCCAAGGCCAGGCAAAACATGGATTAGGAGGTCTTCTCAATAGACAGAATCAACTGCAAGTGTGTGGGAGTCAGAGATTAGGTAAGACAGAGAAGGGAACAGTGTGCTAATAATTGTCGAAAATGATAATACCAGCCAAAAATTGAGCATTGAATATAGGCAATAAAGTAATGATACACATGATAACCTCCAAATGTATGTATTGAAATCCACAATGCGTATGAAGAGAGAGAGAGAGAGATGAGTGAGAGAGAGAGAGAGAGAGAGAGAGAGAGAGGAGGAAAGAGTTAAAGAAGCTACCAAGAGGCAGGCTAGGGAGGGGGGGAGGGAATTGGGGACATTGGTGGTGGTAAATGGACACTGGTGGAGGGAAGTGTGCTGGAACACTGTATGACCGAAACCCAAACATGAACATCTTTGTAATTGTGTATCTCATGGTGGTATAATAAAATATTACAAAAAAAAAAAGATTTATCTCTCCAGACCCAGCTGGTTGGCCTGCGATATGGCGCTGGCCCTCCAGAGCCACAGTTTTCTTTCCGGGAAATGGGACAGCTTCCGAATTGATTTGTTAAAATCATTACACTGGCAAGCACAGAAACTACTGACAAGTGTCCAGAAGTCCCCTGCACTGAATGTCTATAACAGTGCAAAGTACCATCCCCTCAAGGCTGGAGCGATAGCACAGGGGGAGGGCATCTGCCTTGCATGTGGCCAACCCAGGTTCGATCACCCGCATCCCATATGGTCCCTGGAGCACTGCCAGGGGTAATTCTTGGAGTTCAGAGCCAGGAGTAAACCCTGAGCATCGCTGGGTGTGACACAAAAGCAGAAAGAAAGAAAGAAAGAAAGAAAGAAAGAAAGAAAGAAAGAAAGAGAGAGAGAGAGAGAGAGAGAGAGAGAGAGAGAGAAAGAAAGAAAGAAAGAAAGAAAGAAAGAAAGAAAGAAAGAAAGAAAGAAAGAAAAGAAAGAAAGAAAGAAAGAAAGAAAGAAAGAAAGAAAGAAAGAAAGAAAGAAAGAAAGAAAAGAAAGAGTACCAGCCCCTATTTATATACTACTTTTCCTCCACACATACAGACCAAAGACTTGTTTAATTCAGAAAGTAGAACTAGCAAAAGGTTAATAATAACAAACGAGGATGATCGTAATATACCACATTTAAACTATGGGGAAGAATTTTTTTTTGTTTGTGGGCTACATCTGTACTATGTTCAGGGCTTGCTTCTGGTTCTGCACTCAGGGATTGCTCCTAACAGGCTCAGGGGAACAATATGGAATGTCAGGGAAGTTGGCTACATGCAAGGCAAATGTCTTACCTGCTGTACTCTCTCCCGTGGTCTCTCATAAATCACCTTCTTGTCCATCAGAGTTTCAAGCCATAGAAAATGAAACCACAAATAAGGGGAGGGTCTCGTATACCTGACACATGAGATACTTCGATCTAGTCCCTCTTTGACACAAGCAATTAGCCACTCTGAAAATGTGCAAGGCATTAATAGGGTGCTGTTTCTAAAAGGTGAGACATGCAATGATTTTTAAGTGGTACCTGAAACTTTTAAAGTCCTAATATTTGAGATTTTAATTTGGGCATGTATTGAAAGAAAATACAACCCTACAAAATTGCAAGTTCATAACAAATACGATTTAGGTGAAGTTGAAAACAAAATTATATTGATGTAAAGAGCATTATTCACTATACCCAACTTTCTGCTACCTCCATGAGACACAGCTGAATCATCACAGTAAACACACTCAGAGTCAAAGGTTGTAAACAATCCTACAGACAAAATAATTCCCTTAAGAAGATTGGAGTGGGCTGGAGTGATAGTCCACCTGGTAGGTCCCTTGCATGGGGCCTAACCTGGGTTTGATCCCCAGTATCCCATATGGTTCCCCGAGCACTGCCAAAAATAATTCCTGAGTGCAGAGCCAGAAGTAACACTGAGCATTGCTGGGTGTGACCCCCAAAAAAAGACTGGAGTGGCTATACCTACATCAGACAACATAGACTCAAATTGTCAAAGGCTAAATGACACAAAGATGGTCACTTCCTAATGATCAATGGACCAGTACATGTAGAGGGACTCAAGCTCTTAAACATGTATGCACCCAACAATGAACCATCAGAATATTTTAAACAACTGCTAGCAGACAGGAAAGAAGATATAAAAAGAAGCACAATAATAGTGTTGTGTTAGATGGTATTAAGAGACTTTCACATTCTTGTGTCATCACTGGGAAAACCACAACAAGGAAAAAAAGAAATGGAAGAGATGGTCCAAGCAAACAAATACATGGACCTTCACATAAAATAAAATTCTCAGTGCACACAGGACATTCTCCAAACTAGGCCATGTGCCATCTCCATAAAGTCAAGAGGACAGAAATTGGATCATCTATTCTTTTTGAACCACAATGCTTTGGAAACAGAAACTAATCACCATCAGAAATGAGGAAGAAGCTCAAACACTTGGAAATTAAACAAAAAAGAAATTAAATAAAGCATGTTCTGAGTCAAAAAAATAAAGGGTGGGCAGGGAACCATTAAAAAATCTCTGGGGGGTGAATAAAAGGACAGTAAGGAAGCAACAACCTGAGGAAGACAACAAGTAGGGTCGAGCTGGTCTAAGCACCAATCTTGCCTGAAGGGGTGGGGTGGAGAGGTCTCTGGGGCACTGGTGGGCAGAAGCGGGCATGGTGGGGGTGGTGTTGGGACGATGTACGCACAAAACTAGCACTGAATCATGACACCTCAAGACAAATGAGGGGTGCTAAAATAAAGAGCATTATTTATTTTATTTTAGAGGTAAGTAATAGCACAGCAATAGACAAGGATGTGGGGCGCAGACAAGAAGGGAATGTTGTGTTTCAGGCCTATGTGTACTTGTCTATGAGAGGGTTTCTGTCCTCAAAGAGCTTAGAAGGCATCTTCAGGCTGGGCGGATCACAAGGAAGCAAATAAATGGAATACCCCGTGTATTTCAGTGCGAGTCAGACTGAAAGGGAATGTGCTAAAAGTCCTTCTCTTCTTGGCTTTTTAAACATGTATCACATATAAAAGCTCTTTAAAAATAAATGAGTTTAACAATCGTCATGCTGAGTTGCAACATAAGCTGATTTGGAAGTTCTTGTAGTAGTATGTTAGGGATTTGTATGTTAAATCTTCTCTTTGAATTATCCAGGAAATCATTATTTTCCCACCTTTATTTTCTTTACAGGAAACTAAGAAAACAAAGGTTTCTACTGGATTAACAGCCAAATCACTCAAGACACTCGGAGCTAAACAAGAACCATCTACTTAAAACTTGATATCTAAGAATGCTAAACGGGTTTAGATATCAGCAAGTATCATCCTTAGAGACTACAGATGTGACAGGAGTAAGCTGAATTTGCATTTGAAAATAGAGCAGAACAAAGTCTCTCTTCCAAGGGAAATGGTTAGCAGACAGAAGAAAGCAAAGGACTTGGTGTGTTTCCCCAAGAAAACCAGATTCCTTAAAAGCACACACAAAAGGCAGAACCTTCTTAAAACTCATAAATATCTGACAGCATATGTCTTAGCATCAGCTCCTAAGTCATACAATGATACACTATTGTTCCCTAAGCCTCCCTGGAAGTCAGCTTCCTGCATGAGTCCCCGTAACAGTTTAACAGAATACCTCCATCAAGTCAAAATTCACTACACAAATGGTTGTTAACAGTGTTAGATTTTAAAAATCAAGAAACCCCACAGGCAACCAAACCATGATGAAAGGGACCCCCACACCCCATAACCAGGAAGCATCAGAATGGGCAAAGAGGGGGAGCTATTCAGTGTAAAAGGAAATACTTGAAGCATGGGGCTGGAGAGAGAGTACAGTGGGTAGAGCATTTGCCTTGGGGCCAGAGTGAAAGTACAGTGGGTAGGGCGATTGCCTTGGGGGCCCAAGTGAGAGTATACTGGGTAGGGTGCTTGCCTTGCAATGGCTAATGGGGTTTGATCCCAGCACTGCAAATAATCCCCAAGCACCTCCAGGAGTGATACCTGAGTGCAGAGCCAGGAGAAAGTGTGTGTCCAACTCCCCACACCCACCCCACATACCCTACAAACAAAAAGAAAATATTTAAAGCAAAGTAAGTAGACATTACCGGTGGTGACATTCTCTAAGATATATTTCTGTGCTTTGGAACATCAAGGTGAGAGTATGTTAATGGCAATTAGGATCCTGTACTAGCTTAGAGACAAGAAGAATAAACCTTCACTATATCTCAAGACCTTGTATCATATTGACATTCATTCCAAGTGTCTCTGGTGCATCGATTTTCTTTGAAGCTTTATGACTGTTGCCTCTGAAACCCAAAGCAAAGCCCACCTACATCACTGGTTAAACACAATTGTAGAAAAGAATGGGCAGAGTAACACAATTCATAAACTACCATCTCTCTTCACAAGTGGCTTAGGAACTATGCACAGTGCAAAACAAGTCTGTTAAAAAACAGTGATGAGTCTAGGGACTGACTGGCTTTTCTAGCTGAGTTTCTTAGAAGAAAAAAATTTTAAGTAAAGAAAACATTTTCTTGAAAAGCAACAGTTGAGTGCAAAATGCAAAATTTTAAAAAAATCTTTATTCTAGTTTTATCTTCAGCTTTTTAAGTCAATCATCATTCATTTTATTTCATACGAAAAACTAATAGCAGGAACTGAAAAGCAAATCGGAAGCTCAAGAGACACCAAGAATTCCCTAAGAGTTCTTGGGGTAAAAAATAAATCAAACAAACCCCGCAAAGGGTCTTCATCTGTATAGAGACTCACAAGTCCCCACCGCCACAGAGCAGGCACACAGGAGTGACAATGAGTGTCGCGTCAATATGGCTAGCCTACCTTGACTTCTGAATGTCAAAAAATAATATGGACAGAATTGACTAAGCAGTCTCCGAGGTACTGCCTTTAAAATTTTTAACTTTATGGCCATTAAATATTGAACAGATAATTGGATTTATCCCCTTCAGTGCTTTATGGATGTACAAAGTACCTACCTTCTCCTGTTTTATTCAAATTAATGGTGCTCTTTCAAAGTGTCTGCCCTGAGCACTCTAATGCAGGCTCATTAAAAGGTGGCTTCGTCTTCTGCTTACCAACTCTCTCCTCCAGGTGCAGGGAGAGGGCAGAAGCCGCCCTCAAAGCCACATCAACATTTAAAGGCACATTCATTGGGTCACCTTAAGACCTACCTCCTTCCAGACAGTGTGATTCCCAGAGCGATTATCATAGAAGACCCCAACACAGAATTCACTTCTCCAGCTTTTAATTAAACCCTTTAGAAATGCGTCTCTACAAGCAGGCCGCTTACTGCCACATTTGAAAATCAAGCTTGGAGAACCCAGGGATGCCAGGTCCCCTCTGGAGGGTTAGTGCACTGAAACCATGCAGTGTGTGCTGGCCAAGTGGGGAAAATCTACGCCTGGAAAGGCTGTGCAATTCACACCTGCGGTAAGGTATTTCTATCAAGTCTGACTAACACCTACAAACGTGCAATCTGAAAATAACAGGTGGAGGTGCGAGTAGAAAGGGGTTAATGGAAATAATGTTTTCATTTTAAACAATATAAATCCACAACCGGCCTTCCATTGGCCTGTGACCTCCCCTTACCCAATCCTTGTTCAAGCCATTTGCTAGTGTAATTGAAACCTTCTTTGAGAGTCTTTAGATTTCATTTCATGTTTTGGGGACAACGCAGCTGAAAGACATTTACCATCCATCTTTCTTAACATTCCTAATCTAAATAGAAGACCCAAATCTGGGGCTGTGCTTTTGATGGATCGCTCGCCTGCCTATACAGTCGAGCTTAAGGAGAGCCCATTATTGCCTTCAGAACCCTTACAGAAAACATGCATTCATACTCATTTTTCCTTCCTACTACTCTGCTGAGCAGCATTTATTTATCTTGCAAAATGCGTTTCTAAAGGAACACAGATTTTCAATTAAAAAATTAGAAAGAACAAGATGAAAACTATTAATAGACACCAGAGTGAAAAGGCTCGACATGACTTATTTAAAAAAAGAAAAACTTCAGAAGAGTTGTGGAAATACAAGACCTGTCATTTCTCTAATGTTGACGTCCACGGAACTGCACAGCGTTCCTCACTCTGGATCTAGATGTTTCCATCTGTTCATTTTTCACCTTTGAAACAGGCTATAGGGGAATGCCTTCATCCAGCCCATCAGCACCATTAATATGATTCTTTTTTTTTCTTTTGGGTCACACCCGCCAATGCTCAGGGGTTACTCCTGGCTCTGCACTCAGGAATTACTCCTGGTGGTGCAGCACCATTAACATGAACCATTAACATGATTCTTTTAAGTGACAAACTTTCCATCGTCTCAATTGCCCTCTAATGTATACATTCAAAGGAACAGTTCAAACTATATCTGAAGTTTGTCTTGGAATACATACATTCCTACCAAGTAAAATGTTTAACTAATGATAGCCAGAAGATGTGAAGCTTTGAAGGGAAACATCTACCCCAGCTGCACATTACATTAGCGACTAGTTCAATCAAGACTAGAGGATCTGCTCCAGCAAAATCCTTCCCAAATACACATGGACAGAGTCTGCACGCAAACACTCAAGCAGACTTCTCACTGTAGCCTGCAGGGCAGGAAAGCAAACTCCTTTCACATTCATTTCTAATTTCCATAGGGGGTGATTAGGACACTTCCCCAGCACCTGCTGCCGCTTGGGGACAACACTCAGTGCCAGGGGCTGAAGCAGGGTCGAATGTATGCAAAGCATGACCTTGACCTCTGCACTGGCTCTGTATTATAGCCATTCTAATTTCTCTGACTTACAAGATCCACATCAGTTGTTCATCTATTTGCTCAAGCAGGCACCAGTAATGCCTCCATTCATTGGGTATGAGGTCCATTATTGTTACTGTTTTTTGGCATATTGAATACACCACGCTTGCCAGACTCTGACGTGGCTCTGTTTTCATCCCAGGGGAATCCAGTCTTTTTCTATGTCAGACCATCAACCATCCACCATCCAGGGCCCACGGGGCAGAGCCCTAGATCCACAAATGACCAAAATTAAAAATTAAGTAAAGTTTGCAGACCTACCCATACACTAAATCTTACATTTTTCTCTTTTTATTGACATAATGTTGTCTACATCATTAAGTCTCAACAGGGCTTTTTCGTGCCTTCAAAATTGAGCTGCAAGGATGAAAGCAATATAGCCAGAAGGTAGGGTACTTGCTTTGCATGAGGATGACTCCAGTTTGATCCTCATTATTCCATTTGGTTCCCCAAGCCCACTAGAAGAAACCCTTGAGTGCAGAGCCAGGAATAAGCCCTGAGCACAACCAGATGTGTTAAAAAAAAGATAAACAAATAAATAAACACCAACACAGCAAAAGAATTGAGCTATTATACCAAACCTGCGATAGAGTCTGGAAAACCTGGCCCCCAGTGCACCTCCCTCTGACGACCTCAGTCCGGGTCCAAATCTAAGGACTAGTTTTGAATTAGCACTGTCTGTTTCTTGTTTCTTCCTTCCCCACATATGAGTGAGATAATCTGTTAGTGCCTGTCCCTAACTGACTTTGCTTAGCACACACAACCCCTTCCATTGTCATCCACATAGTACTGATGGCCAGATCTCATTCTTTTACTTTAGTCAAGTGGTAGTTTGCTACAAACCTAACTTTCAGAATGTTTTTGGTGTAAGGGAGATTTTATTTTTTATGTCCATTGTGATTTTTCCTTTACACATAAAATAGGTTAAAACAGAACACATTCAGATATTAAAATTACAAGTGTAAACTCTACCAAAATTATCTACCTTTCTTTCTATGGAATGAAAGGAGCAATTGCTCAGTGTGTTGTGCCTTTAATTCTACAAATCAAGGGCTGTCCTGGGTCAGCATTTCACCTGAAGCTCTTTAGCAGCCCATTAAGTCATTCAGGATTAAGTGTAGTGAGTCCATCTTTCCACAAACCCAGATTGCAATTTTGAGCAAGAGGCTGTGAAAATATAGCAGTGGCAAAGTCCACAAGCTCCAAATATTTAACAAAGAAATCCTACAAACCTCACTATGACCCCAGAGAGAGAGAAACACTCTGACATCCCACTGTAAAGATGGAATATACGTCAATCTTTTACATTCACTAGGTCTCAAGCCTTCTTATTTGTAAAGAGATGGGGAGAGAGGATTCAGAAGCTTAACTTTTTGGAAAATACTCATACTTGATATGACCACCAAAGGTGCTTTCAAACTTCAACAAGAAAAAAGGAATAAATGAGATACACCCCTGGTGAGCATGCAAAGGAGTCAAGGAGAGGAAAACTCAAACATGGAGCCACAGGGATTGGGATCAGGGGAGTGGGCCATAAAGACAAACAGAAAGGGAGCCGAGAACAGGTAGGTAAGGAAGTGCCCATCTGTGAACCAAACGTTTCCTGCTGTCTATTCAAGGCTACACCAAGGTTAGCTGCAAGATTCAAGAGTTGCTTTTGAATTCCTAAGAAGTATGCTTGATTAGGGGAAAACATTATAAGAATAAAAGGGGTATTCACAGAGGTGCAGGGAGTGTGCGCCCACGCCCACGAATCCTTGATGCGAAGAGATGGGAGGCATGGTTACTTGTGACTGCACACAGGAATCACTCCTGGCAGCGCTCGGGGGGACCATCTGGACCGAGCCGGGTCAGGCGTGAGCCAGGCACCATGGGAAAACAGCGCAGAAACCCACCAAGGGAGTCGATGAAGACAGAAACTCTGAAGCCTCAACAAGGAATGCCCACATGCATATTTTCTCTCATAAAGAATTCAGCAGCAAAATGGTGAGGATGTTTAATGAGCTCAAAGAAGCAGGAGAGCGGACATCCAATAAAATACAGGTGGTTATGCGAGAAAAACAGTGGCGGGGACAGTCAATAAGACACAGGAGGGAATGGGAACAGAAATTTAAAAAAAATTACAAACAGAAGTGTATTAAGAAGAATAAAAAGGGGCGTTTTTCCCTCCAAATATCTGCTGTTTCCACTCTTAAGCATTTGGTCATACTAAAGGCAGCCATTCAAACTGAATTATTCAAACTGAACTAGGAAGTGTAGCTGGAGGTGGCCTCGGGCCCCACCAAAAGGAGCTGGTTCCGGGGAGGCTTACGGGAAGTGTGGAGGTGAGAAGAGGTTGCCTCAAGAAGGAAATGCACCCCTCCCTCTCTACCCGCCTTGGTCACCGGGGAAGTGGCTGGACATTTAGAACTGAGGAAATTCTGCAGGCACAGACGCTCTCATCACACCAGACCCACGAGGCAGCCATCAAGCTGCACCCGAAGTCCACAGTTCCGGATAAATGGTGGAGAGATGATCCCGCCTGAGACGTCTCGGGATGGAGTAAGGAACTGCTCTCTGCAGGCCAGCAAAGTCAGCCTACCTCTTATACACCCTCCTCAGGTCCAGCCTTTTCCTCACAAAAGGAATTCCAGGAGGAGACGAAGAGCAAAGTGCAAAAAGTTTATTAGGGAAATACAGGGAGGGAGAGAGATAAAGTTACACGGGCTTTTCCAGAACGGGGGACAGAAAGCAGAGATTATTTTTTTAGGTCACACCCGGCAATGCTCAGGGGTTACTCCTGGCTCTGCACTCAGGAATTACTCCTGGGGAGCTCGGGGGACCATATGGGATGCCGGAGATCAGACCCGGGTAGCCGCATGCAAGGCAAACGCCCTACCTGCTGGACTATCGCTCCGGCCCCGGAGATTATTTTAAACTTTACAGGAATGAATCACATTTCCTTAACATAAATGACTGATTTCTGTGCTGAGAGACCTCTCTCTCCAAACACGTGTCTGTATGGTCCGGAATCTGGACCATATCTGTGTATATCAGCACATATTTCAAATCGAAAATTAAGGAACTAGGAGTGGGAAGTGGAAAAGCCCCGAACTAAAAAAACAAACTGAAGTAAATAGAATAAACACAAATGTACTGGTAAAGAATAACATAAGCACTATGGAGGGAAAGGAGTGAAGGAAGAATGAAGCGCCCCAGCGGGACTCTGCCACTGATGAGAGCGGACACTGCAATCCATTACCAACTTTGGGGGGCCGGCTTGTTTTCTGCAGCTGTATGGGAGAAGCAATTTCGACACTATTTTTAGACGTACTACAGGACTGAGTAAATGAATAACTGTGTTAGGAGCCAGCGTTCTTCACTGTGGAAGCAGACTCAAATATAGAATGAGGTAAGTGTCCCCCCATGGAAATAGTTTGGATTTGAAAGTTCTAGAGCAAAGTCATGCTTCCTAAAATGCGCCCACGTAAGAGTGTAGAAGATATCGAGATACCTTTCCTACTTACGACTCCTGGAAAGGCCTAGCTGACCCCCAACACTACCAGTTGGAGCAGCACGTTGTCAGAATGTTCCGCTCAGGGCAAGAACCTTGCAGAGCGGCGCCTCAGACCCCCAAACACAGTGTCCCCTACCGACGAGGTGTGCTGCAGCCAGTTACGTAAGAGAGCATTCTGAGGAAAGGTTCTGGAAAATTGGGGAAGACAAAGAACCATGATGCATGCAACTTATTTTCACACAGTTCAGAGAAGATAAAAAACAAGGACAAGAGGGAACAAGTGTTTCCACACAGATGACAAAGGCGGTGAACAAAAGGTCAGTAACAGATTAGTCAGAGTAAGGGAATACAGGCATTTTACTTCTGCAAGTTTCAGTAATTTCTAAGCTACTTTCCCCAAGAATAGTACTATAAAGGGCCAATCCCAGCCTCCAACATACTGCAGTGAATTTAAAATGACATGCTCAAGCTCAGACCTTCATAACTTTTAAAATATCACACAAATCTAACGGCAGGGTCACACACAAACACATCTGTCAGGGAACTATTTATAACAAAAAACTGAAAATACCACAGGCATTTCAAAGATAAATAACTGCGGTACTGGTCAAGTTGATAATAATATATAACATAATTATTCATATATAATATAATATACAATTATTATTGTTTTGAGTTGGGCGTAAACCTAACTGTGCTCAGGGAACCTCAAGTAGTGCCAGGGATTGAACACATGTCAGCCGTGCGTAAGGCAAGTGCCTGACCTGCTGTTCTCTCTCTCCAGCCCCTCAATTCCATTACTCTCCATAAACAAAAAACACCACAGTGGCCAGAGTGATAGTACAGTGGGGCGGGAGTTTGCCTTGCACAAGACTGACCCAGGTTCAATCTCTGACATCCCATATGTTCCCTTGAGTACCACCAGGAGTAATTCCTGAGTGCAGTCAGTAGTAGCCCCAAAACCGAAAGAAAGGAAGGAAAGGAAAGGGGGAGGGGGAGGGAGGGAGGGGGGAGGGGGGAGGGGAGGGGGGGGGAGGGGAGGGGGGAGGGGGAGGGGGAGGGGGGGGGAGGAGGGAGGGGAGGGGGGAGGAGGGGAGGGGGAGGAGGGGGGGAGAGAGGAGAGGAGAGGAGAGTCCTGCCTGGAGTCAGTCTCTAGTCAAAGTCACGTCAAACTGGGAAGCCTCATGCTCTGGGGGTGCCTCCATTCTGAATAGCACTAGAACATTCCATCAGCCCCTCCCCGCCCCACACTTCATGGCACGGAGAGCAGACCCAGGGCCTCACATTGACTATTTTCTTCTGCAGGTGGTGGTATAAGGGGGGGGGTGTTGCTCCCTGACAGTGGTACTGGGTGTCAGAGTACTCGCTTGGTGTTTGAAGGCTGTTCCAGGCTGTAGGCTGGGACTCGAACCCGGGGCTCCTGCAGGCATAGCATGTGCTCCAACTCCCTTCAGGACCCTCTTTGAACCAAACGCCCCCACTTCTGACCTCTCCTACCCAGGAGCCCAGAAATGGACATTCAAGCTCAAACTCTTTCATTGCAGCTAGACCCGACTTTGGTCTTGAGCATGCGGAATAAGAATAAATCCAAGACGCTGTATGACTGAAACCCAGATATAAACAACCTTGTATCCATGTACCTCACCGTGATTCCATTAAAAGGTTTAAAAAGAAAAGGAATGAAGTCAGTGATTCAGTCCGAGACTCTGCACGTGGGTCTGTGGCAGTACTGCCATCCTGTGCTTCTGAAGGTTGCGTTACGCCACCCCTCTTTTCTGAAACACACACGAGCAGCTGTTTTCGTTAACTTGAATGAATGAAAACAGCAGAAACACGGGTCCGTGCAGATTCCTAGCAGCCATCCCGAGCAGCCAGAGTGGCCCTGCTAACCTCCTTCCCTGGACACTTTACACAGCAACTCAGCCCACTTTGTACGCCATGTTGGAGTGCTTTTTTAGGTGCGTTGTGTTATCCAGTAGGACTGGGGAGGTTCTTGGAGAGGCTGGGGAAAGCCAAAAATAAAAAAAGTCACACACACACACACACACACACACACACACAACACAGCCCCAGAAAAACAGTAATTGCTTCTTCTTCACTTTTAGTCATTTGGGCTCCTGAAGGCTTTCAAAGGAATGCTCTACTTTTGAGTATCAGGGGAGCTCAGTATTGGCTGCAGGACAGAGGGGAGGGGGACACACAGGAGATGGGGATAGGGGAAAGCAGGCAGAGAGGGGGGAAGGGGAGAAAGCACCTCCAGGGGCTTCTGAAACTAGGTGACAATGATCTGATGTAAAGGTTTAGTTAGCTGAAAGGAAAACTGAGACAAAATCACCAACCATTGTTTCACAGCTAGCTGGGCTGCAGGCCCTGGCAGAGGGCAAGCTAATTTTTATGGGCTTCCGAGAACTGGGCATAACAAAACAAAAGACATCCCTTGACTAAGCAATGACTCCACCTCAGTTCCTATTTAAGGAACAGGGCTAAGTATTTAACTGTATTTATTTCTTAATAGCCCCTAGTTTGAGTCGTCCTGAACTCTCACTGAATTGCATAACTCAGCCAACGAAATAATTAAAATTCTTTTGCCAACTTGATTTGGATGAAAAAGTCAAACACTTCATTTAAAATTGATGTGAGGCCTGTTATAAGAATACACTAATTTCTCATTCCGATTTCAAATGGAATCAATTTAATGACTGCCGATAGCAAAGCAATAGGAATGCAAAGAAGAGAAAGTCACACAATTGACAATTACCCAAGTTCCTGTCATGTTTTATGAATCAACAATTGTCTCCGAACTTGTGAAAGAAATCAATGTGCATTAGCTTCTAGAATCTTATAACCTATCTGTACCAAACAATTAAAAAAAAGTACAATTAGACATGCCATGTAAAGTATTCACTCATTTGAATGAACAAAAAATAAAGAATTTCACTGTGCTTCTTTCTCAGGGGCCCAACATGAAGGCTCTGTCGTTTAGCACTCTTTCTTCTTTGCATTCATGGGGGTTATCAGCAAAATAGCCACACAATGGTCTTTCAGACCTGAGCGATAAATGACAAAATAACAGAGTTCCATTCTCAAAGATGAATGGCCTTGGAACACAGCTCCAACAAGCAAGTGCCAGGGTGTGCCAGAGAATAAATAACACATAGCAACATTATCAAGTTCTAAAGTTCTGTGAGGCAAAAACAAGAGGAGGCAGCAGAAATCAGCAAAGATAAATGTCCAAAAAAGGAATGAAGTTATAAAATTTGCCTATGAATGGATGGACATGGAGATTATGTTGAGTGAAATTAGCCAGAAGGAGAGAGACAGATACAGAATGACTGCATTTATTTGCATGACATAAATATATGTACATATTATGATACCAATATCCAAGGTCAAGTGAAACATGTATCAGGAGGTCTTGTCAAAGGTGGAAATTATCACAAACGTGTGGGAGTCAGAGGCTAGGTAAGACAGAAAATGGAACAGTGTGCTAACAATTGTTGAAAGTACTAATACCAACCTAGAACTGAGCATTAAATACAGGCAAAAGATACACATGTTCTCACGGTGGTATAATAAAATGTTAAAAAAATTAAATTAAATTAAAAAAAGGAAAAAAAAGATACACATGACAACCCTTTAATGTATGTTCTGTAATCCATAGTCTGGAAGGGAAGGAAAAGAGAGAGAAAGGGAAAGAAATAAAGAACCTGCCATGGAGGCGGGCTGGGGAGGGGGAGGGAACCGGGACGTTGGTGGTGGGAGATGGGCACTGGTGGCGGGATGGGTACTGGAACACTGTATGACCAAAACCCAAATATGAACTTTTTAATTGTATATCTTTGTAACTGTATCTCATGGTGGTATAATAAAATACTTTTAAAAAATAAAATAAAATAAATTAAAAAATAATAATAAAATCCGCCCCCTAAAAATAAATAAAAATAAATAAAAAAAAAAGGAAGAAGGGAGGGTGGGGGGAGAGGGTGACTTTGACTTTTCAATACCTAAATAATAGAGTGAAAAGCACTCACTACCCCACGCCTCACCTGCTGTGGCCTGAGACTCGATGGAACCTGATGTGGGAGGTGAGGTGATTTCTCCCCGAGTGGCGCCTATCACGCAGTCTTACCCTTGCTTTTCCACACTCAGCCCCCATTTACAACCCCCGCCCCATCTACATACATCCTGATAACCAGAGTTCAGGGTCAACACTGGTACCCCAGTAGGTTTCAAGGGTACCCACCAGCGTGTTCACACAGGAAAGGCTAATTCCAAGATTCCCCCCCCCCCCCCCAGCAGCCAAGAGAATAAAAGATTCTGGACCCTGGTGATCGCTGCTGACTATGGAAACAGAAACTGCCCCCCCGGCACGTTAATAAAGCCTGTGGCTGGGGCCCCGGAAATAGGACAGCAGGTAGGGGGTTTGTCTCTGCCCACATGCCCCCAGGTTCAATCCCAGGCAATGGGATTGGGGGTCCCCTAAGCATCGCGGGGTAACTCCTGAGTGCAGAGCTTCGAGTAATCCCTGAGAATTGCTGGATGTGACCCAAAAAGCAAACAAACAAACAAAATCCTGTGGCTAAAAAAAGAACTGTGGCAGTAGCTCCCCTTGGAACAAATATTTCTCAAACAAGTCAAGGCAATAGATTCAAACCTCGTCCCTGGGCTTGACAGAGGCCACCTGCCTGTTGGTGCAGAGCTCAGAGCAGCCAGGGACAACCTAACTCCTCATTTATGCCAACGGGACTTTTGGGTCATGAACTTGTCTGGTTCATGCCCTGGACACAGAACAAAATAAACTCATCCTATTCCAATGTCCTGTTCTCGTGCCCACACTCACCCCCACCTGCAGTCCCAGCCCCTTCCCCTGGCCTCCTCTTCCACGGCTGTACTAAGTCTTCACCACACTCTGCGGACACTCGGTGGAATACTACGCAGCTAAGAAGTGATGAAACCATGTGCTTTGTAGCAGCATGGATGGAACCTGGGGCCTCCGTGGTTAAGTGAAATAAGTCTGGGAGGAACAGAAAGGAGAGCACCGGGAGGTGACGCAGGAGCTCTGCTCATTGCGATGCTTCTGCTCATCAATACTTTAACATGACTGTCACAACTAAAATATAACAAAAATACAGATACTATGATTTGGCGAAATCATTGCATTCGCTGTTTACGTCTCATGCCTGCCTGTAGAAGTTCTATACATGGTGGGGGATTTATCTGTTCCGTTCAATAATGCATCCCAGTGCTTGGCACGTAACACTCTATAAATGTCTTTAAGTGAAAGAATCACTCACAGAGCCAAATGATTGCTTAAAAATCTCTTTATTCAAGCAGAAAAAAAAAAGCAAGAAGCAGGCAGGGAATCTCTAGAGCTACATTAGATAAAGGGCTATTATCTTTACCATAAGAAGTCTATTTACATTTATTAAAGATTACATACACACACTCTTAAACACTGATTCAGAACAAAACTGCTGAAAAAGAACATCCAGTAACTAAGGAGAATTTGCAGGAAAACTCACCAATGTCAAACACACACACACACACACACACACACAAAAAAAAACCCCAGTGTTCTTTTCCTCTGACTAAAATCTTATGGTGCAGGAGTTAGGCCCTTATCTTGCGCCCCACAGACCCCGGTTCTATCTCTGGCAGCATAGACTGAGCCCTCCCTGCAGGGCACTGCCAGCTCATTCCTGATCACAGAGCAGGAGTATCCCCTGAGCATGTATAGCCCCAAATCCCAAAGGCAAAACAAACAGACATACATACATAAACAAACAAATAAACAAATAAGAAAGAAAGATAAGGGCTTGCATGTGGCTGACCTGGGTTGAATCCCAGAACCACACATGTCCTCTGGAGTACGACCAGAAATAATATGAGCAAAGAAGCAGGAGTAAGCTCTGGAGCACAGCCAAGTGTAGACTGCTAAAACGGGGCCTGAGTGACAGTACAGCAGGTAGCGTTCGCCTTGCATGTGGCCAACCTGGGTTCAATCCCAGGTACTCCATATGGTTCCCAAAGCCCACCAGCAGCAAGCCCTGAGCACAGAGCCAGGAGTCTGCCCTGAGTATCTCTGGGTGTGCACCCAACCCCACCAAAAAAAACAAAACAAACAAACAAACAAAAAAAAAAACCCTAAGAATCTCCAGCATAGACAAAGTGCAAAGACAGAAGTGAAACAGTCTAATGAGCAATTTGGAAAAAATAAGGATTTAGAATTTAAAATATCTGTATCTCTGCCCCAGGCATTTCAACTGTGACATCTGATTCAAAGAAATGCTTGTGTAAAAGGCAAGAGCAATATTATAGCGGGTAAGTTACTTGCATCTAATGCAACAACCCAGGTGCCCCATGTGGTCCCTGAGCTTGCCAGGAGTGAACCCTGAATGCAGAGTCAGGAGTAAGCCCTGGGCACTGCAAGGCACAGTCACTGACCCAATCCCTAAAATGAAAAAAAAGAAAAAAAATCGGAAAAAACAAATGCTTCTGAAATACAACAATCCAATACAAAGATGTCCATCAAGGTATTATCTGTAATAGCCAAATCCTGAAGAATTAGCAATGTGAAACAGTTCAGTCAGTCATGGTTATGATCACTAGTCATTTATTGCTCAATCTCTAAAATGTATACCTGAAATATGTCTGTAAAGACGAACAACTGAAAAGGCAACGTGAAATAAAGGCAGTGAGTCTGTTCCAAACCAAGGAGGGCAATATGCAAGGAAGGCAGAAAATAGGATTATCAGCAACATTTATCTTCGCGGGATACAATTACAGGTGAGCCTTATATTCTCATAACCAGACTTTCATGGGTTTCTTAGTTCTTTAATCAGACTCTACCTTTACAACAGAAAAATAACTTAATGAAAGAAAAATAAAATGATTTCAGAGAAGAGCTAGAATAAATGCTTTCAACTGTTCACATTATTAGCAAGAAGAAATAAGAAGTCTTGGGGGAAAAAGAGTAAATATTAGCAGAATACAAAGAAAACGTAATTATTTTTTAGAACAAAACACTCTTAATCCTTTCTAAATAAAAAGCAGCAATAGGGTAGGAGAGATATTATAGCATGTAGGGCATTTGCCACGCACGGCAGAGCCCAGTTCTAACTCCAGTACCCGTATGGTCCCGTCGCCCCAGCAGGAGTGATCTCCACGTACAGAGCCAGAAACAAGCCCTAAGCACCATTGGGTACAGACAAAAAAAAAAAAATCAAAGCAGTTAATAATAACTGCCAAATAAATTCCATAATTTCCTTTTATTCCAAAACCATACTGTTAGCATTATTCTTTCAAAAAGGCAACATGTTTCACATAGGAAACGTTGTAAGCTTCCCTTATCTAGCTTATAGAACTATGAAAAAAAAATAACTAACCTGAATAAAAGGGGGAAAGCATTGGCACTGTCCTTTTGCCATGAATATAAATTAAAATTGTTGCTAATAAATGAACTTTTCAATAAATCAGCCAGGTATAGCCACTGATCACAGCCAGGAATCATCTGCTGGAAAAGGCCGAATATATAAAAACATCTCCATATTTATGGACGGTCAGGAGAGAAAACTACCCATGCTCTTTGGAATGCCCTTTTCTCTCCATCTGGAGAGGCAGCATCATCATTTAGATGCCACTGAAACCAATTCAAACAATGAAGACAAAGATGCTGGTTGTGCTTACAGATACAGACAAGATCTACAGATTTAACATCTGTACACGCTCTTGGAAATCTGAGTCCATGTGGCCAGAAATATGAACATCCTCGCAGGCATCCAACAACACTGCCTCGTGAAATCACACCAGATCTCTATCTAAACCAAGCTTAGGACCGAACCAGAGGTGCCATGAAAGAGAAAGCAAAGGAAAAGGTAAGGAAATCCAAGCAAACCTATTACTTTTCTTTTAAGCGCAAATCTATTTCTTAAGGCTAAACACCAGAAGCCGATGCCTGGATAGCAACACTTTCCTTTATAACCTTTTCTTTGTATCTAGCTCCAGAGGGAAAATCATGTTTACAAGAACCACGAGACATGTGAAAAGCAATAACCAAGATAAATGAAAAAAAGTGCCGGGTTAAGTTTTAGTCAGAACTTTATTGCAAAGGTACTTTGTTTTATGAGATGAAGAAATCTGCCCCCACCTTCTCCTCTAGCGTTACATATTGGAAAATGAAAACATGATTAAACTATTCTTTTAATGTCACCTCATCATTTATAAAAAGCTTAAGGAAAACATTTGCATGCAGACTGAGCAGGACGCTGCCGTGTGGAACCCAAAGTCAAAAACTAAAGTTCAATTTCAGGCACTAATCAGATTTCAAAAGTGGGAACTCTTCCTGATCTCAAGTAGCTGTGGGGTTTTTCTTTTCTTTCATGGTCTTCATTTAAAATCATCTCAGAGTTTGAATTAAAAATAAAAAACCACAAGAGCGGAGAACAGCAACAGAATAGAGGATAGGGCTCTTGCCTGGCATGAGGCGAACCTGGGCTGGCACCCCTGATGGTCTCCTGAGGCCTGCCAGGAGTGATCTTTGAGTGCAGAGCCAAGAGTAAGCCCTGAGCACCACTGGGTGTGGACCCAAACAAGAAACAATCACTCAAGAGTAGAAAGTTGGGCAGAGTGATAGCATGGTAGGTAGGGTGTTTGCCTTGCAGGCTGGAGACCCAGACTCAATCCCTGAGCAGTGTCAGGAGTATAGAGCTAAGAGTAACCCCTGAGCACCGCCAGGTGTGACCCAAACCCACCCACACCCCAAAAGTAGTTTAGAAAAGAACAGCATCAGGGGTAATTAGTGGTCTCCAGAAGCTAGGGGAAAATGATGGGTCAGAACTTGTAGATAACAGGGGATGGTCTCTGAGACAGAACCTAAGAAAGTATAGGGGAAATTCGCAAAGAAGAGAAGTAAGAAAAATATTTATAAAAATCAAATACAACACTGATATTAAGACTTGACCTGACCATCTCAACTTTCAGCCGTTACTATATGTAAGTCAATGGATTGTCAACTTATCTGCATGTTAGAATCATCAGAAAACCTTTTTTTTTAAACTCTAGTACAGCAGAAAGGGTGTTTGCCTTGCATACAGCCAACCCAGGTTCGATCCTGGCAACCAATATGGTCCCCAAGCTCTGCCATGAATAATCCCTGAGTGCAGAGCCAGGAGTAAGCCCTGAGCACAGCTGGGTGTGGCCCAAAAAACAATCGATAAATAAATATTCCAAAGCTGAGGCCACACATCCCCAATTAGATCACAATCTGTGGGGAATGATATCAGACATTTGCTTTGCTGTTGCCTGCAGTGCTGAGGTTGGAATCCAAGGCCTCGGACCTGCTCTATCCCTGCGTCATAATTCCAGCCCTGCATTAGGGGTTTTTAAAGCTCCCCAGGTACAGGAACCATTGGTACAAAGGACAGAAAATAAACATCTTCTCCCTCCTTGGAGATTTGCCATAGATGTCATCTCCGGGAATTAAAAAAAAAAAAAAAAACTAAAAATAAAAGTGGAGGTGGGGGAAATCACTAAACTGGTACATTAATCTATCTGTCTTCTTTTTTCTTTTTTTTTTTTTAAGAAAATCATTTCCACACATCCTCACTGCTGCAACTGGAGCTGGCTCAACAAAATGCTGAGAAATCATTACCACGGCACAGGGCATATGTGCTGGACACTGAGTGGAGAGTACACAGCTTTGTTCCTTTTACGGAGGATGCGGATTTGGTGAGAGAGCACATGGAAGCGGAGTCAACACAAACGCAAAACGAGGTTGTGCAGACTCCAAGGTGACTACTGCGGCGCTTCCAGGGACACACTGGCAGCAATTAGAAAGAGGTGTTTGAAGACAGGGAACTTGCCTACCCTGGTTTTCCTTCAGCTAAACGAAAAGACATTAAAACCCTCTAGTATGTTCTAAAATGGAGGAGAGAAATAGAAGACTCCTAAGCCCTGTAGCTCCAATTAAAAACAAGAGTAACTGTAGCTGATTTTCTGATGTGACGTATTACTCAAACACAGTCCAAACCATTTTCATCATTTAGGCAACGTTTTCTTCCCCTTCAGCTCCTTCTAGACCCTAAACCAAACGGTCGAGGGTCCATGAGCTCCATCTGTACCTCTGGTTCCACGACTTTCGGAGTTCATCTTGTACAGAGCACCACCTGTGTACTTAGCTTGATCTGTAAAAATCTCTCAACCCCAGGAAAGAGTATAGATTATTTTTATGCCATCCAAATGGGAGAATGTCCCAGATAGCAGATGACAAAGGGCCCCGGAGGGACCATAACACTAACATGCTTATGAACACTACAGCATTTGGCTTCCGAGACACCTCTCTGCTTGGCAAGGCTTCCACACATCCCAGGGACTCGGACAGACGCGGCTGCTAGCGGTGCTGGAGACAAGGGCTCCAGGCCAGAGCCTGTCCCCATCCATGGACTCACGTCAGAGCAAGATACAAGAAATGCCCTAGAAGAAAACCAGAGTAACTGTTGCCGCAGTTTATTTGCTACAAACACGCCTGTGCTTCATTACAGCCGTGTAGCATTAAACACATAAATCTCGACAACTCTTCAAAGACCTGAGGTCAAGCTGCACATCTAGTTTCGTGATCATGCCAGCGACTGGCACAGGGCGATTTCAATGGCACGGCCATTGGTCCAACCTTCAACAAAGCACCACATCATTTAAAAAAAAAAAATCGAGCATAAAGGTGAAGGGACTCTTTTGCTGAAGAGACATGGCCGGCGATTCACTTTCGGGGTTGTTCTCTCATGCTAAATTTTCTTCAGCCTTCATCCTTCAGTGAAGTCACAATACATCTGTGACAAAATAACTCCCCATGGCAACAGACTGACACCATAAACACCAGATTAAGACTTGGCGGCAAAGCCAAGAAGATGATGGGCTGGGAAGGAAGAGGCGATAATTCAAACAAATCTCCTCCATAATAGCTCTGGGAAGCCTAAACGTTACTGGCCGAGGAAATTGCTTTTTGTGTAAGTGTTCTCTTTTCTGAAGTTTGCCCCAGTGTGCGAGTTTCTCTGTAAGTCAGAACCTTCACGTTATTTTAATGGACTGTTCTGTGTTTAATAATCTTCTGCTTCTGACATTAGTCTGTTACCATGGGAATGACGGCAGCACAAATACGGGATTATGGCTATCAAGCAGGAGAAAAGAAATTATGAATAAGCCTCGTTACGTTCAATAATTAGCAGCTACACAGAAAAAAACAAAAACCATGAATTTAGGTTGATGCATTTATCTCAGTGTTTGAATACAACTCTGAGTGTGTTATTGCTTTAAAATGAGATTCTAACAAACTGCCAAAAAATCCTTGCCTAGCATTTGCTACTACTGGGCCATAATTCTGAAACTAGCCTTGTCCATCTCTTCTGCAAGTTTTATTCTCCCACTGCACAAGAAGAGCAACTACTGGGTGATACACAAGAACCCCACATGGATACAGGTACCTTGAGTTAACAAGCTTGGAAGGAAAAGCAAAAGAAATACTGAAGGTGACCAGCTCCTACACTTTGGTGAACAGCCAAGGGGACCGTGCTTGAAGGAATGGAGCTGTCTTCTTCCATACCAAAGGTCTAAGTTTAGACAGTGAAAACAGTGCTACTCAATGGAAGCTATAAAAGTCTACCTGGGACCTACTCATGACAACAGGGTCCGCTGCCTCTCGTACACTGGACAAAAAAGGACCCTCTGGGGCGGTGATCCGAGGGCGTTTGCCTTGCCGTGGCTGGCCTGTGCCGGCCTGGGTTCGACCCGATCCCATATGGTCCCCGAGCACGCCAGGAGTAATTCCTGAGTGCGAGCCAGGAGTACCCCCTGAGCGCCGCGGTGTGACCAAAAAAAAAAAAAAAAAAAAGGACCCTCTGATGCCTTCAGGCCCAAGTAAGAGCTTCTGTAATTAGAATTTAAGAAAGTCTGTGATTTTACCAGTAGCAGGAACTAACATCAAAGGGTGACTAAACATCAGGAAGTTGAAGTGTCCATAGTTCAAGCAGTGTTACGGGAAAGCAGGGACTCTGCCCAAATACTAATGTACAGACTGGAGCAACACAAAGGAAGAGAGTTTCCCTGGGTGTCCAGGAAAATGAGTGCATGGCCAGACCTCTGGGCCCCCTGGTGACTCTCTACAGCAGCATCAGCAAGGCGTTAGTGCACCTAAAACAGATGGGAAGGAAAAGCCCTCCACCCTCTCCTCAGCAGGTAAACAGGACACTGAGAATGAGAGCACCCCAGACTTTCAGCAACCCCCCAGATCTCCACACTGCTCAGGGGTTCCTCCCATTCCATGCAATGGCACATACACACACACACGGTTGGGCGGAGGGAATCTGAGAACGTGTAGTCTGAATTAACTGGTCGTGAATAGACTCTGATTAAAATATAAAGAGCTTTTAAAATAATTTAAAATGATTCACTGGAACTAATTTGAGATATTCTCATCTCTGAATGTGCAATGAACTGTGTTCTCCCTTGGCCCCATCTCTCCTCCGAGCCGGCCATTTCTACTTAGGCCCTTTGCCACTGGGTAGGAAGGGGCGACATGATACAAACTTAACGGTCCATGCCTGCATTTCCTCTCTGGAGACTGATGTGTCTCCAAGTCAGACACAGGTTTCTTCCACTTTCCAAACCACTCTGTGTATACTTCCTCTTCTCCGTAAACATCATTTGTCTAGGAGGCCCAATAATCATATTTCTGAACACTGTGACAATTAAAAGAATCACATGAGATCAAAAGGCTTCAGCTAACATTCTTCAGGCACTTGTTTGCATTTCATTTTAGATTAAACAAAGGAATATTTTCCCCCACATGACGTTCGAACATATTCAGAGGGACCCACCTACGGCCACTTGAGAACCAACACCTACGTGGTGCTGAAGCTTTCTCTAAGGTGCCTATGACACCCAAGGGGATATTTGTGCTACTTAGGAAAGAGCTTGCTTAGACCCACTTCAGATGCTTTCACAAATTCCTTTGGGCGCCTGGTCTCTCAGACCTAAGATTCCCGGAATTTTAGCCCAAGTCACTTTAGATAAGGAGGCGGCGAGCTGGTCACGGATCTCTTGCTTTCCCAACCTTCCCCCCGAGTCTGGCCAAAGAACTAGAGTTCATATGAAGAAACGGAAATAAGACACAATGCTATATTGGAATAATTATAAAATCACATATCCTCTACTGAATCCTTCCAGCAATCTGATGATACAGATATTATTACATCTATTTAATAAGTCAGGGGGAAAAAGGATGCCCCAAAACCTCAATTATGGAAGCATGAACTCAAGTTGATTCTCACTCCCCCAAACCCAGTTCCTTGTGCTTGTCTTTACTGAAACCTGGCCACCTTGAAAGCAGGAATGCTACCTTCCTGCTTCTGATGTACAAAGAGTTCTTTTTAAAATTACATACAACAGAACAAAGCACTTATGGGAAACACTCTAGTTCTCTGGCCAAGTAATCCCCATTGCCAATACCACATAAGAGCATGCATGTGTCAACCAAAACTCACTGCCACCACGTAAGGGACAAGGGAAGCAACGTAACCACCAGTCTGAAGTTGAGGTATCCAAGAAAAAATGATTTCACTCACCTAAAAGAAGAGAGAAAACGACATTATTGAAAATACACATACTCCATCTTAAAACCTTGATGTTCATATCAATACTTTCATTTTTTTCCTTTAAGGAATCCTGGACACAAGCAGAAGGATTTACCTCTCTCTCTGACTTTTCAGTTTGTACAAGTGCCTCTTCAGGCCGTCCTATACATTTGTGTCATACTGCTGTAATCAGTAGTTATATTGGTTTGCTGTGCCGGGCTCAAATCCATGATCTTACTCGAGCAAGGCAAGCGCCTCTCCCTTGGGATACAACCCTGGCCCCATCTTAGACTCTGTATTATTGAAAATGTAAGCTCCATTCACTTTCCCACCAAAGCTGAGACCAGGTCTGGTTCGGTCGCAGGGCTGGGGAGTGGTTTGGGAGTCACAGCTGGTGGTGCACAAGGGCACCTGGAGTTTCCAGATGCAACGCCTGAGCTCCAGCCCTCACCCTAGAATAGCATGGAACACTACATTTGTTTGGAACAGAACATCTTTAAAACATGGGTGAATCCTCACTTGAGAAAACTACATGTGAACATCTCTTTCATAAGGCTTCAGTGGGCTGAAAAGCCGTGCTTTGACCTACCCACAGACCCTCTATGATGGCAAACATCTGGCTTGAGATTACAGGAGGGGAGCCTGAGACTTAGATAGGTTTCAGATTACCTCTTAAACATATTACAAGTTGCTTCAAATTTCAAATTTTATTGAATTTAAATTTGAAAGGTTTTAAAAACTGCTTCAAATTCCAAAAAAATGTGTGATAGATGCACAAAATTCTGCACCAAACAGAAACGGCACATTATTCTTAACCATGTATAACACATGAACAAAAAGTGCTCTAGGAAGCAGAGAAACTCTGGAAATAGTAAAGACGGTAAATAGTAAATAGTAAATAGTAAATTTAGGGCGGCATCTGGACCTGTCTGCTGATTATAATATTCAACACCAAAATGTGTTTTCAAAAAGCAGGATTACCTGGAAAATCTGAACATCAATGTGTGTGCTGTGTGTGTGTGTGTGTGTGTGTGCGTGTGTGAGAGACAGTAGAGGAGAGAGATCAGAGAGAGACTGAAGAGCTTCTACAAGGAAAAAATAAGTCTTGTTACATAAATAGACCAACAGACTAAAAAATAAGTTTTGTGATACGAAAAAATAGTTCAATAGACTAAAAAGAAATCTCAGACTGACCCAAGCACATAAAGCTTAGTTTATGGAAAGACATCATCTCAAATCAATGTGGGGAAGATGGCTCTGCTTAACAAGTGTTTGGAGTCAAGAGCCGGCAGGCGGGGGGAAGACATTACAACCATATCTCATAATGTCATTAGAATACACTATAAATACATTATAGACCTAAACTTAAACAATATGTAATTATTTAAAAAAAGAAAACGTGGGTGTATCTCATAATCAGTGAGAAAAGGCAGATGTAGAAATTAAAGATTACAAAATTGTACATAGGGCTGGAGAGCTAGTACAGCAGCTAAGGTGCTTGCCTCGCATGTGGCCAGCATGGGTCTAATCCAGCTCTATCTCTGCCATTTCACGTGGTGCCCTGAACACTACCAGGAGAGATTCCCCAGTACAGAGCCAGGAATAACTCCTAAGCATCACTGCGTATGGCCCAAAACTAAGAAATGTGTCTAGTTATACATAGACAAATAACCTCCGTGAAGAAAAATATTTTCAGGTTATTACAAAGGGGGTAATTTGCCTCATGTAAAATGCTCCTAAAAAAACAAAAGAAAATGCTAACATCCCCAAAGAACAGCAGGCAAAATATATAAAAAGGGAAGCTTAAGAGCACCTGAAAATGAATGGGGAGGGGGCAAAAGATCAGGGGCTAATCCTGGCTCTGTGCTAAGAAGTGAGGGTACCGTGGGTATGGTACTCCCCAGATAAGGTACTCCAGGTATGGTGCTAGGGATCCAACCTGGGTTGGCTGCATCAAGGCAAGGGCCTAAACTACTGTACTATTTCCCCAAGACACACGCTCATTTCTCACTGATCAGACCGGCAGGCACCCAAACGCTTGGCAATGCCCTGTTTGCAAGGCTGAGGGGAGACGGCTCACAGTCTTGGTGAGGAGGGGAAATGCCGCAAACCTACAGGAAGGGAATGTGGTGGATTCTAGCAAAGATTACTTAAAACCCCATATAGAGGTATTGCAGGGTAAGCTGGAGAAGAAAAAATGGATTCCTGAGAAAATGGTGTTGCTAGAATCCCAGTAAAGAAATGTAGAAAATATAGACGCAGACCTTCACTGAGTCAACAAAACAAAAATGAAGGCTAAAATGACAAAAAAAAAAAAAAACGATTCCAGAGTCGAAGAAGGCGACAGAACTACCTTATGTAAGTGGTCAGTGCCGAAGAACCTTAATGAAAAGTCATCCGCAAATTTAGGGGGACATTTCTAAGTCTGATATTTCTAAGCCAATCTCTCCCTGTTGCGTTTCATCAGTAAATGCGAGATGAGAGCCTACTACTGAGGTATACCACCTGCACGGCAGAGCCTGGCAAGCTACCCATGTCATATTTGATATGCCAAAAAAAGCAACAGGTATAAACCTCATTCCCATGACCTGAAGGAATGGTTTGAGGCTCTTGGTGTTTCTGGAGCCAGCAGATGCCCCTGGGCTACACTAGTACTCCACAGAACATATCAAGATGTTACTGGTGCCCACTCGAGCAAATTGATGAACAACGAAAAGACAAGTGATACAAGTGATTTCTAAGTCTGTAATTTTTTAATTGAAAAAATTATTTGAAAAAAAACTTTGAAAAAGTTAAATTCTTAGGGTCAAAGAGATAGATCAGTGGGTAATGTAATTGCCTTGCACACAGCTAACCTAGTTTTGAGCCTTGGTATCCCATATTTTCCCCTGAGCCCACCAGGAGTGATAACCAATGAAGAGCCAGGAGGTCCTGAGCAATACCAAATGTACCTGAAAATCCAAAAAATTCATTTTTAAAAAAAGTAATAGCACTAAGAAATCATAACCGCACTTAAAAACTAAAACAATAAAATTTTATTTTCATGCTGGGCAGAACCATTCCCTGACGGAAAGTTAAAACAGCAGCAACAACAACAACAACAAAAACCAGGGACAAGAGAGAGCAGAGCAGGCCTTGCATGTGGAAACCCCAGTCAGCTCTCCAGCACCTCAGATGGTCCCTCGAGCACCACCAGCAATAATTCCTGAGTGTAGAGTCAGGAGCAACCCCTGAGCATCACCAGGTGTGGCCCCCAAATAAATAAAAAAAAAACCCTGGAACTTTTCAGAAAGAAGCAGGGAAGATTTTTTTTATGACCTCGGATTTATCTAAAACGAAACAAAAGCTTGCGCCAGAGCACAAAGAAAGAGGTGAGCCGTCTAGCGGGGGTGCACACAACAAAGGCCCGGATGAGGCAACCAAGAGATGACAAAATCCCAAGGACTCCACCTCAAATGGAATGAAATGACCCCACCTCAAATGGACAAGAAAGGAAAGCGTTGTCTGACAACAGAGCCAGAGACCTGCACAGCCCACAGCGCCACGGAGCCTCCAGGAGCCAGCACTTAATCCATGACGCCACTCCCAAGAAATCACTTCTCTAGTTCAGAAGCAGAACACACAAAACCAGCAGAATTGTATTAGAAAGCTCATCGTGGCATTGAGGGGGATTCCATCTGAAACTGGAAGTGACCCAGGAACTTGTATCGAGGTGAGTGGTAGGTGAGGTGAGTGAGTGAGTGAGTGAGTGAGTGAGTGAGTGAGTGAGAGAGTGAGAGAGTAGAGAGTGAGAGGAGTGAGAGAGAGGAGTGAGTGAGTGAGAGTGAGAGAGTGAGAGAGTGAGAGAGTGAGAGTGAGTGAGTGAGTGAGTGAGTGAGTGAGTGAGTGAGTGAGTGAGTGAGTGAGCAATGAACTAGTACACTCACAAACGGAATAATGCACAACAATGAAAAGAAGCCAGAGCTGGAGGCAACAACGTGTTCAATTCCACAAATCAAAGAAGTATAAAGCAAAGCTGAGTAACAATGAGTTGTGTCTGTGATACATTAAATACCTTATTTAAAAGATTCGGGATCCTGCATATTATATATGAACAGATGATTGACGGGACATGAGAAACACTAGATTAGGCATGATAGTTCTAACCCAGTGTTTCCGAAAGGGTAAAACTGTCCCACGAAGAGGGCAGTACAGTGCAGGAAGAATGTGAGTATCGGCCCGGGAGCACTTGGGGGTGTTTTCTGGTTGAGGCAGAGTGATGATTTTTTTTTTTTGGAAAGGCTGAAAAATGCCAATACAATTTAGAACCTTGAGGTTTAACCCAAGAAGGCCAACGGGATATGATCACGAAAGAAAAGCCAAAGTGGCAGAGAATTTGCCCCTGGCCACCTTCGGATAGGCAACAAAGCTAGATAGATAGGCTTAGGTATTTGCTCTCTATTTTCTATCAATTTTCTAAAGAATGTACAATATATCACTTCAAAAAGAATATCATGATAAAATATGGGCCTTTTTATTATTTACTGTCTGGACTGGATTTTTGCTTGACTGACTAGAATTCTATATTTTTTAACCAATGCATTTCTATTTTCTTGATTTTTCTGGTATAAAAATACACCTACAGACTCCATCTTCTAAAAATAAGCTTATCTCTTACTTTCTTGAAAAACACTAGAGTATATTTCCTCCTCCATTTTACATATGTTCACTTGTTTCCTTCAGAATTTCAGTACAGAGCACTTTTAACCAAACTCCCTAGAGCATGCTACATCACAGAATATATTTGGATGTCAAGATGTTTTCCAGAGATGTGATTTTTAATCAGATCATTTACAATGCCTCTAATAAAGATTAAATAACCAAATAAAATTGCATTTTCCACAATAAATGTCAGGTTATACATTACTGTGTGATTTATATGTTGAAAGTAGTATGTAATTGTGAAATACCCCACGGTTAAGAAAGCATGATAAAATAATACTGAAGCATCAGGTATACAAGAGAGACAGTTTCCCACGTCACACTAACGTGTAATGCGCTACAGCTGCAGAATTTCAGCACAAGTAACTGGAATGATTCACCACGGGCACGCTCAAATACTAGCTCAAAAGTCCTCATTTGGCTGAGGGCTAAAAGGACTGTATTCTGGATGCGGGGAAAAGGAGACACTCATCCATTGTTGGTGGGAATGTCGACTAATACAGCCTTTGTGGAAAACAATATGGACATTCCTCCAAAGACTAGAAATTGAGCTCCCATTTGACCCAGCCATACCACTCCTGGGAATATACTCTGGGAAGCCAAAACACGCAGCAGAAACACCATCCCTACTTTTATGTTCATAGCAGCATTACTCACGATAGCCAGAATCTGGAAACAACTAGAGTGCCCGAGAACTTATGACTGGATAAAGAAGCTTTGGTACATCTACACAATGAATACTATGCAGCCGTTAGGAAAAATGAAGTTATGAAATTTGCCTATAAATGGATGGACATGGAGAGGATAATGTTGAGTGAAATTAGCCAGAAGGAAAGAGAGAGAGATAGAATGACTGCATTTATTTGCATGGCATAGATACATATTGTGTGTATTATGATACCAATATCCAAGGCCAGACAAAATATGGATCATGAGGTCTTTCCAAAAATGGAATCTACCACAAGCATCTGAGAGTCGCGGGCTCGGTGGGACAGAGGGGACAGTGTGCTAACAATTGTAAGTGTTGATACTAGCCTATGACTGAGTATTGAATACAGGCAAAAAGATAACATGATAGCCGCTGAGTGTATGTATTGCAAGGCACAGGGTGTAAGAGAAAGAAGAGAGAGAAAGAGAAAAGAGATAAAGAACTCTCCATGGCGGCAGGCTGGGGGAGAGGGAGGGAATGGGAGACATTGGTGGTGGGAAATGGGCACTGGTGGAGGGATTGGTGCTGAAACAATGTATGACCGAAACCCAGACATGAACATCTATGTAATTGTATATCTCACGGTGGTATAATAAAATAATAAAAAATTAAAAAATAAAATGGCCATATTCACCTCCTCACTGTGCTTTTGCCCAGGCTAGCAGTTCTATTGGCTAATAGAGATAACTGAGGCCAGGAGCCTAAATCTGCTTCTCTCACTATCACTTTCACACGGAGAGGGGGCTGAAAACCAGCTCTAATCTCACTAATCTTGATTTACTCTTTCAAGCTGTGACCACTGGGAAGTCCAGCACAGACCCAGTGCCACTGTAAAGAGGAAAAGGCCGAAGTCCAGGTATGCAATGCGGACAGCCACCACTGGATGGGGAAAGGCCGGACCCTCATTCTTTGTTCAGTGCTGCTGAAACAAATGACCAGTCACGTGGCCAAGAGTCTGAAAATCTACATTAGGAATGTTTCAAAGCATGTGCCCAAAGACCACTTTTATTTCAAGACCAACTTTGACCTGGGAACCTGAGTTTTGTGTCCTTTTGTGCACAGAATACGACTTTTTTTCATTAAAGTAGCATTGCTTTAGCCTGCTGCAGTAGGCACCCCAAAACAAGCACTGAATATGCCGCGTGGGGGTCACCTTCCAGCCTTTAACTGTGTGACTGACAACAAGATGCAATTTCTAAAGAGTTCTCCTTCCCTCCAGAGGGAGAATCAACCTGCCTGCAGCCTCAGAAAGTGATTGACAAGTTCAGCCCTAAGCAAATTTTCAGCCCTTCAAAAAAAATTAAAAGAACACAAACTTTCAGAATTTCATCCCTTCAAGAAAATTAAAAAAAAAAAAAACACAAACTTTGAGAGGTCGGCAACAGCTCACACAAAAGCCACACTGTTCTACCACCTACAGGTGTGGGCAGGGGAGGGAGGAGGAAGGGGCAAGCGCCCGCCCTTGCAACATGGTCCCGCAGAATAACTTTCTCCACACCAAAGAAACCAAGTCGATTTTAGTTCTTTCCAACAATAACGTTTCTGAGCACAGTAGCTCATTTCTTGATACTACAGCCCGTTGGCTGTCCCCAGTGGTCGTTGAAATCCCACACAGCTCAGGGTCTGGGGCTGAAACCAAAAGGAATGAATCAATGAAGGCCAGAATTTCTGTCCCCCTGAAAGGTCCAACACTTCTTAGAGGAGCAGCGGCTGAGGCCAAAAGCAGTGGGGAAGTTTGCCAGCAAGCTGGTCAGTGATCTAAGACAACATGACCCAGCAAGGACATGGCCCCTGGAATCCTGGGAAAACCTCCCTGGAGTGTCCTTTCCCTATGCGGGACTGCATGGCGGAGGCTCCGCACAGCCCTTTCTCCTGCCAGGCTCCGACTCAATCTACCCCCAGGAAGAGAACATCCATTCGCAAAGATGTCACGCTTACCTGGACAGGCCCCAGCCCCGAGATCACAGGAAGCCACAGTATTCACATACACACACGCCGCGTGTGCACACACACACACAGGACAAGAGAACATATTTCTTGTATTGTGTACACACACACAGGGGACAAGAGAACATATTCCCTTGTATTGTGTACACACACACACACACACACACACGGAATACAAGAGAGATGTGGCCAGTAAAACACTAACTCCAATAAAAAGTTGCAATTTGAAATTGTTCCAAAAAGTGAGTGTTGGCAGGAGCTGAGATTTTTTTTTTTTTTTTTTCTTTCTGTAGTTGCTAAAATGAAATAGATTTTAGGTCTAATCCGGTAATAGGAAACAAACTAAAAAAAAAAGATAGGCTGGCAAACCAAGTCTAGCTCCAGTGTCACACATCATCAGTTTCAAGAGGTCCCCAGAAGCCATCCAAGCTGCTTTCTACATAAAAGTACATCAAGAGGTGAACAACAAACATTTTTTTTTTTAATCCTGATGGAGAAGGCATAAAAGACTCCACCTGAGCAGAAGACTTCAAACGCCAGATCAGGGGAGACAAAGAAAGAGGCTTAAACAGAAAATTCATCAGCAAGCCAAGAATATAATAAAGCAAAACTAAACTTCAATTTTTTTTCTTGCAAGAATACTGGCATTTTGGCACTCCACAAAGAGTCGCTACACCTCTGGTATACAAAGGAACTGTGGAATCCTGAAATCCCGCGCAGCCGCAGCCTCAGAAGGGCCGCCAAGCAGGCAGACCCTAATCCCCAAACACAGTTTCTTAAAATCACAGTCTCTCTTTATCCTCTTACCTCTTTTTATGGGTTTTCTCTCAGTTTGTCTTGTCTTCTTTCATTGTTAAATAGAAGCATACCATTGAGAGGGTGGAGGGCCCCCAGCCCCCTGTGCAAGGATAGTTCTCATTCATTTACCCAAGGGACTCAATCAAGTGCTCTTGAACCCCAGGCCCCGACCAAGATAAAGGTCATGCAATGATGTGTTTTTAATGAAGCTGTAGGCCAACGAAGTAGCCAGGGGAAGTAAATGACAGGTGCTGAAATTTGACCGAGTGGCAAAGAAGTAAAGTCGGGTGAATCTGCAGAGAATACATGCAGTTTGAAGGAATCTGAGCTCCTTTACCCTCCATGCAATTTTCCTCAGGGGCTGCTTCCATATGCTTTAAAAAATCCACTTTGCCTGCTCCCAGATATATAGCATTAGGGCAGGGATAAATTTCAAGCTGGCAAAAGTCCAAATCCAACAGTTGCAGCTGTAGTAGCTGCCTTGTTTACGAAGCAATTCAGGAAGCTTTTAGAGGGCAGAGTGCACCAGACAGAAGGGGGTCTGTAAGCAAAACATGGATGGATCCCAATGCAGTCGGAGCAGACCAGACATCTGGACACAAGCCGAACACGGATCCGAGTCAACCTTTAATGCTTGTGGCGCTTCAGGAAAGCATGTCTGCTTAAACCCTCGGACGAACACTATGCAGAAATTACCGGGCCCTTGGGCTGCCTCAGATTCCAAGCACAGCTCTGGAAACAACAGGCTTCCGGGATTCCGAGCCATCTCCACCTCCAAACCAAGTGTGACCTGGATGACTTTATTAGTGACGCCAGGTCTAAGTGGCCCTCCTATGGCCACGTTAAGGCTTTGCTCTTCCGTTTCTCCCAGGTACTGTCTTTGCCCAATGCAATTAATTGCGGAAAGGGCAAGTCCTGGGAGTGACCTCGATTACCCTTGTGACTTCCTCCTGCTCAAATAATTTCAATCATCAAACTTGTCCCCAGGGGCCCCTGTGTTGCAGCCTGCCTTGTCATCTCTCCTCTTTAAGACAGAGATGGTCGGGTGGGAAGAATTGGTCTGGGCGAAGCACAACAGACCCAATGTCACAGAGGAAGCAGAGGGCACAACATGGCCGCTCAGAGCTTGCATATTGGGCCAGAGGAAGACGGACAGATGGGATCAAATAAAGCAGAATGTTGCTCTTAGACGTAAAGTGTGTGTGTGGGGGAGACCGCACTAGAGGGAAAGTAAACAAACAAGACGAGACCATGGCTATTTAAAGATGAGATGACCATGGAGCTTTACAGATAATGGATGAAAATATAAATTTCTATCACATGCATATAAATCTGTATCTCCTCATGTAAGACCAGCAAAAGAGCACGTGCTCTTGGGCTCACGACCAGACTGTCATGCCACCACACAGACCTTCCGAGTCCTCTGGGTAGAATATTGCAAAACACAAGCAAAAACCCAGTTGCTCCCCGACCATAAAAATGCTTCTCCTGCACTCAAATGTAAACGCAGGTACCCTGACTGCAAACCACTGCAGATTTACGGTGGGAGTAAATGTTAAGCATAAAGCCCTAACTACGGTTTTGTCCGTGCAGGTTGCCTATACGATAAATCAGCACAGAGCCCTACTCTGGCACACACTCTGTAATTACACATATTAATTACAGACTTAATCGCATATATTAATAACACCTAGTCTACAATTGCGATGTGTTCATGTAAACCTAATCAAGGAAAACTAGAATATTTGCATAAAACTGGTCATGAAAAAGATAACGACTTACACTAACAAGATAGGGAAAGGAATGCATATCTGTGACAAACTGTTTGTGTCACCAAGAATGGAAAGTGATTCTCTTTCCTGAACATTATTTCAGGCCCATTTAACACAATCTGCACCACTCGGTGATTGTGTGGTGTCCTACACACATCAAATCAGATTTGGATAATGGTCCTGACTTCAGATAAAATTTCATTACTATATTTAGTTATGGAATGATGGGGAAAGCCTACATTTTTAAACTTCATAAAAATTGGAACAGGCTGAATTAGGAAAGCTTTACTCCAGACCACCACGTGGCATGTAGGAGCAAAACAAGCCCAGCCAAGGGTGACCTCCTACTGCCTGGCTTAATTTCACCCTTAAAATGATTAAGAGGAAGAAAGTACCATTACTCAGAATTAAAGCCAGTGAAAGACTTAGGAAATTCTGCTTTTCTCAAACAGCTTCAAAAAAAAAGATGACCATCAGTCATTTGTTGTCTATAATTTTATATACTATCATTAGCAAACCAGAACTTTTCAAGCTGCTAAAGTTTCGTTTCAACAAATAGGACCCAAGTTTGCTATAAACAAATATGAAAGCAATCAAGCTGGAACGAATCCTCTGAACTCAAAAATGGAAGACTATCCTTTCCACTCTCATTGTTGACAAAGTTTTATGAAAACTTCCTTACCAGGTTTTAAATATAGATGTATTTTTTAACAAACAAAATCCTTGACAGTTACAAGAATATTTTACTGCAAAGCTTGGAACTCTCTTATTTTCATTTCTTATTAAACAGTGCCTTTTTAAAAACCAAATGTGTGGGGTCGGAGAGATAGCCCAGCAGGTAGGGCATTTGCCTTGCACGCGGCCGTCCTGTTCCTGCCCAGGTTCGATCCCGGCATCCCATATGGTCCCCGAGCACCGCCAGGAGTAATTCCTGAGTGCACAGCCAGGAGAAATCCCTGAGCATTTCCAAGTGTGACCCAAAAAAATAAACAAAGAAAAAAAAAAACAAATGTGCTTTCATTAACAGCTGGATGAAAGAAACATGTTTTAAACACTAAAGATTCACTGCTCCATGCAAGGACGAAAAGATGTACAATACTATCTTCTTGTCTGGTGGAGGACCAGTCACGCTTGGAGCAAGGGAATCAATGTCTTGGTGCTGAAATCTGTCTTGTATTAGCGGCTGTCATCTAAGGCAACTGGATTGCCCATGAGTGAGGGCCCAACCTCTGAGACATGATTTACCATGAACATACCGTGAGCCAACTCAAGACCAGGGTTGTTTTACAAAAAGCAAGAATCCTTGCCTGTCAAAAATAGCTAATTAATAGTCAGGAACTGTGTTGGAAGAATGGAGTGTTTTCCATGAGAAATCATGTCACTTATCTTTTCTAACATTTTATTCACACCTCAATTACTGTTCATCTGTCTCCATCGTTCCAAAAACCAGAAGCAAATCACCAAGTGAAAAAAGAAACTCTTGCCGAACCTCCACTATTTACAGGGAAGAAACTAAAACCTACCACTTCATTCCGCCATTAAGTTCAACACTTTAAGGTGCCTTTGGTAAACAACAAAAGAAATGGCTGGTGGCTGGAGCGATAGCACAGTGGGGAGGGCATTTGCTCTGTATGTGGCCAACCGGGTTTGACTCCCCCCCGCATCCCATATGGTCCCCTGAGCACCACCAGGAGTAATTCCTGAGTGCAAAGCCAGGAGTAACCCCTGTACATTGCTGGGTGTGACCCAAAATGCAAATAAAAAGGAAAAGAAAGAAATGGCTGTGATGTTTGGCTGAGAATAGAGACAAGTGAGAGGAAAGAGAATGATAACAAGCAACATTTATGCACTTCAACATTCATGAGATCTAAAGATCTTTGCTGAGACATACAATTGGGGAACCATTAACTTCCTCCTCTTTCAACTACTACTTATAGTCTACAGCCATACTACCCTGAACACGCCCCGATCTCATCGACTACTACTTATAAATCACTTTACCATCAACAAAAGATAGATCTAATATTCTCATGACTACTTAAAACCAGTTTGCTTCAGATTTATTCTTGCAAAAATATTAATAATCTAAGATAATGATCAAACCCTAATTCCTAACATTAACTGAGTTCTTACTATGTGCCAGTCAATTCCCAATGAACTCATCATTCTCAAAATAACTCCATGAGGGATATGTCATATGTGTCCACTGCCCAGACCCAGAGAAATGGTCTAACTTGAACCCAATACCATTTACAACTAATGTACAGTAGAGAGTGCAGGCTCTTAGGGAGTTTAGCCTCAGAATTCAGATCTTAATCACTAGGTATAAAATTAATCGCAGGTTGGTAGCGACATCAACTTCATGATCACCAATCAGAAGTCCTTTAAGGAAACACCAGCTCCGCATGCACATACACACAAAACACACACAGATCCAGACACACATCCTCTCCTACAACCACCAATCCTTTTGTTTTTATTTCATTTATTTATTTATTTATTCCTTTATTTTTGTGGTGACGACAGTCATATTTAACCTGATGGACCTTTATTTTCATGAAAGGAATAGAAAAAAAGAAAACAACCAACATATCTTTGTAAAGAAGGATGACCTCTTTATGATATTTAATTATGTAACTTTTTATTAGTTCAGGGAGTCCTAGTAATTTAATATTCATCACTTAAGTCCCCATAGATAGTAAGAAGATAAAAGACATCATAATATTTTTTTAAATACACACACAAAACACCAGCCACTTATAAAATGAATCCCTACCCAATTAACACTAAGCCTCTCTCTACCCATACAATTATATTCTTTATAAGTCTCTGGAAATTTCTATACTGCATATACAAAGAAAACAAATTACAACATAAAATTGTCACTTACCAAAGACGCCAAATTTCATGAAGTCGATCAAAGTGATGACAAAAAGCCTGATTCACAGATAGACCTGACCACTGGCTATCTGGCATGGTCAGCTACATACCAGTCAGGCAGGCATCAGTGATGAGGACAGGCTAAGAGAAAGTAGGGAGGCATGTGCTGCGATTCTGTACCCAAGCTCACCAAAAACCACACTGCAGAAACAACAACCAAACCTCGATGTTCTAAGAAATAAATACACAGAGCTGCAATGATCACAATGTCGTTGAATATAAAATAATATTACTTAATTTCAGTTTACTCTCACTGATAAAGTTCAATCAAATCTCTTCATCTCTATGCACTATGAAATTCTATACCTGCTTTAAGTGAATTCACTTCAGTGACCTTTTCCAGACATCACTTACCCTCTAATGAGGAGGCTCTCTGGAATATGATCAGCATTTTAAAAGCTGCTCACAATTTCTCACGACTTCACACTTGGATGAAGGAGAACTAGCTGAGCTTCCAGCTGAGTGATCAAAGAGAGGGAAGCTTTTGCTTTTTTTTTTAATGAATTGGGAACTAAGCGATCATACAGTGGGGAGAGCATTTGCCTTGCACGCGGTCAAACCAGGTTCGATCCCTGGCATCCCATATGGTCCCCAAGCACCGCCAGGAGTAATTCCTGAGGGCAGAGCCAGGAGTAACCCCTGAGAGCTTCCAGATATGACCAAAAAAAAAAAAAACCCAAAGAAACAAACAAACAAATGGATAAATGGATTCCAGTCTTAGTTTAAGAGTTTGGGGGAAAAAAATAATGTGTCTCCAAGCACCTGGAAAATGGAATATTTCCTACTTTCATGGTGGAATTATGAAGGCGGAATGGCTTACTGTGGGCAAGAGCAATTTTAAATCTGTAAATGCCAAACCAAATGCTGGTTAATCTTAGACTCATCCTGTTTCCATGGTTAACGGTTCTGTGTAACCAAGCTCCTACCACTCACACATTACATATTGTTTATTGTCTGCATCTGTTAGATGCTATGGGCAGGAGCTAAAAACTAAAACCAGATCTCAAATTTTTGAGTTTGCTTGAGTTCTAAGTTAATAATGATTAGAAGACATGGTGGCGGAGAGGGGGAACCTAGTACGTAAGGCAAATAAGTAAGACTTGTAAAGTCAAGAAACAATGATAATTTTAAGAGGAGTGATCCTTAACACAGGGCCAGGAAAAAGTCCTAAGTACTGTCAAGTGTGCGCCACAGGACCACATGTGCCTCTGTCCCATCGTGAGCAGCCAGGTAGGCTTCCTGGAGGGAGCTGCATGGATGAACGGTAGATAAGGCATCTCACTATAGCTTCATCCTACTCTTCTGTGTCCCTGTAAAAGGAGGCCCCAAAACACAAAGCCAATGGGGTTCATGAAGATCTCCGATTCACTATTCTCTACCGTGCCGCCCGTTGTGGTTGGCATGCAAACCTGTGGTCACACAGCTCTTCTGCTGATGACACCAAGTCAAACCTTAATATACAACCACTCCATTGACACCTACAGGAAACTGGAGCTCCAGGCCACACATTTATGAAGAGATAATCAAAGACATTGTTGTGCTAAGCAGGAAGCATATTCAGAGCTGTGCATCTTTGCTCAACTGTCCTCTACTTCTCTGAGTTAAATCTCCAGAGTAAAAAAAAAATATGGAACAATACATTTTTCTATATTTTTCCATCAGAATCACTAAGCCCTCATATGAAGCGAACTGTTCAGAGAGTAAATACAGGAGGAATAAACCTGCTGGGACACTCAAGCAGCACAAATCACATCTAGTACATTCCTGTAGATGCTCCTTATCAGTATTTAAGCATCTGAGACCATCAGAACCAACCACCACAGATAAAGAGCCACACAACTGAAATTCATAGGCTGTCCTGAGATCCAACATTCTGTTGGATACGCACCTCGATGGCTTCTTTTCTGACTTAACACTAGCCACAAGACAGCCTTGTTGGCTCCACTGTGAGAAAATGGAGCCACTAATCCTTTCCCCCTTCCTAGGATTAATACAGAAGCTCGCAGAGCAAAGAGGGAAGCAGCAACAGGTAGTGTGCTAATAAGAAAACTCAGGAAACGTTTGATAAAACATTCTCACTTTTTTTTCAAACTTTCTGAATAATTTTTTCTTATTTAGACTCACCATCCATGGATGGGGCCTTGGGTTTTACGTGACAATGGAGAGCAGAAGGCGGGAAATTTCTCAAAGGGTAATAGAAAACCAAAGCGTTTTTTGTGACTTTGTGAAGCCTGGGAGATGGGAGATTTATAGATCCAGACGGAGATTTTTAAATAATTCAATGTGTAAGAGTGTAAGTATGTTTGGAGGAACTCGAGGAGGAAGCATTGAGCAGGAAATGTGGTCCAATACATGTCTTCCCAGAACCATCCTGGGAAAATGAATTTCAACGCACTTGAAAACTGCCTGGATGGAGATTCCACAATTTCCCCCAGCAGCTCATTAAACTGTTATATCACCTTGACAGTCAATTCCTGCAAAGTTAAATGTAAATCAAAACATTTTTAATTGAATCATGCAGTACATGACTGAGGGAGCCCACCGTCTAGGGGAAGCTTGTGGTGAAGAATTCATTACTGTGCTAACGGAAGCAACCATTCTCATCGGCAGAACTCAGACACTACATGGTGCGTTTTCTTAAAGCAGACGCGGAAGGTTAAAAGCTCTACAGTTTGACTTCGCTACCTCAAATTACTGTATGGCTCTAACTCCTAACATTTCTTCAGAAGTGAGTATGTAGCCAAACCTCTGAGCAGTAAAGGAATTCAAATTGACATAAAGGAACACTTGTTCTCCCTCCTCTTCTACCAGTCACACATTAAAAAATGAAATGAAAAGTCTTTTTCCACAAGATTTTATGAAGACGCTGAGAGAAAACCATTTACCATGCCATCCTGGGAATGCAGAGATCATGGGTGGCTCAGTGGTTATGCCCTGTATATTCTGCTAATGCACAGAAGAAAATGAGGCTTCTTTAATAGAGTCCAAGGCACAAGAGAGTGGAACACTCAAGTGATTTATATCATTGGCCTTAATAAGAATGGACAACCAGCTCCTCTATTGTTTCATGGGACCCATGCACAGCAGAGAAGGTTCTATTTAGAAAACTCTTACATTATATGAGAACAAAGAGTGAAGTCTCAAACTACTACCTTCTGGACTTCAAAAAAAACCTTTATTCATCTCAGGAAAGCAAGAGTCGTCAGGGGTTTGCTTCCGGTAAGAGCCACAGAAGAATCTGAACAGAAAATCTTATTATTCCTGATCATCCCACTGCAAACCGTACTCAAAGAGCGCTCTAAACTGCTCCATATTTGAGATCAGGGCTTATACATATTAATGTTAAAGATCCTATAGCCCAAACGCTGATGTTTATCACTACCTGAGAGATTAAATTAAATAGATCACATTAAGGACCAACCAAGTTCTATCGCCATTAAACCTAAGCCAAGAATGAGGTCTTGACAGTAGAACCGAAAAGGTTAGGACTTAATTCAAACAGAGCAACAGCAATAAAACAACAATTCCGCTGTGAGATTTTACAGGAGTGAGGACTTACAGCACCTCAAGACAAATATTTACATAAACTATACAACATCATAATCTACTAAAGATAAAAGATTCAGGAACCCATTATATCATCATTTAGAATACAAATACGGTGGGAGGGAACAAGGAAACCTCACTGTTGCCTGGGCCCCATAAATGAACACATAGTGAGGTGCTTTTGAAGTCAAGAGACAGGATCAATAAGGGTGCAAAAGTAGTAACAAAAGCAAAACAGTCCTCTGCTGTTGCTGTGGTCTGCAACTTCCAGCACATCACGGTGCTCTTTGAAGATTTTTTTTCCTTCCTTTGGTTTTTTGGGCCACACCCAAAACCAAAACCTGAGTGGTGCTCAGGGGTTACTCCTAACTTTACAGTCAGGAATTACTCCTGGCAATGCTCGGGGGATGTATGGGATGACAGGGATCGAACGCCGGTCAGCTGCTTGCAAGGCAAATGCCCTCCCCTGCTGTACTATCACTAAAGCCCCTCTTTGAAGTTCAGAGACTTAGACTTCCCTGCCTCTTCCATTCCACGTATAAGTGGTGTTGCCATAACGCACCATTCTTATTTTCAAAGACACATATACACTCTAAAGCAGCCCTTACCTCACTCCCAGTACAGGGCAAAAGGAAACTGGCTGGGGACTAGCTGACCCTCACCTCACGTCTCTACGAATCACCATGCATAGACAAGTTCCTTCCGAAATTTAACATGCAAACTGCTCGTAATAATAATCACAATTCACCATCATCAGTGACTTCCAGTTTGCAAAAAATTTCCCAGTTAATGAAGGCTGTGTTTCTAGGTTTATAATGCCAATACCCCATCTGGTCTTTTAAAATAAGAAATTAACTAAATACTCTAGAGAACTAAAAAAAAAAATCTTTGACCATGAACCTGAAAACGAGCCCCTGAGATTCAATAATCTGATTAGTTAAACTGGGTGAGCACAGTGACAGGATGGACCTTTCATGGGACGTTCCAAAGCCAGGAACAGATGCTAGACTCAGGAAGTGGCCCCCATCCAACCCCACAGTCGGCCGGGTGCTTGGCTCAGCCACCGAGGTTAGTGAGGGAACACATTTTTTGTCCTTACCCTCTCTCATCCCAAGCGTTTCTTTCTCCTAAATGATATATCTCGAACAATGAATCAATTTCTTAATCAAGGAATTCTGTCAGAGACTTCCCACACCCTTGCCCAGAACCTCTAGAGATACTTAAGGTTATTTCTCAACAACGTGTGTGTTCTAGCATTCCTTGGGCAATTTTATTTTTCTTAAATACATATTCCCCAGAGTTCAAGGTCACCCTTACTGACGTAGACTCTGGAAGGAGGAGCCAACCCCACCCCTCACCATGGCTAGCCTTGTTCATTTCCCTCAGTTTCGGCAACACACCACTGGTTGGCACCTCAGACTTTTAGACGACACATCAGAAGAGAGACCGGGGCTGGAGCGATAGTCCAGCGGGTAGGGGGGTTGTCTTGTACATGGCCGAGTGGGTTCAGTCCCCAGCATCCCATATGGTCCCCTGAGCATCAGCGGATGCAATCTAAAAAATTCATAAATAAATATATATTTATTTATAAAAATATACATACATATATTTATGAATATATATGCATATATTTATTTATAAATATATATTTATTTATAAAAATGTGTATATACATATCTTATTTTAAAGCAGGGCTAGACCCAGCTGCTCAGGATGGCCACAAAAGAGAGGAAACCAGCCCCAGCAAGGGTTCTTGGAGCCGACTTCCTCTCGGTGCCTGGCGCTCAGCCCCGCTCCTCTGCCAGGGGAAAGCGAGCGGCCAGGCTCTGTTCCCATGGGCAAAGGAAGCGTCCAACCATCCTGGCACTCCTTTGGAATATTCAACAGGTTGCCGCAGGGTTACAGGACTTTGAAAGTTGCCATTCTGCTCCTCGAGTTGGCATCCCGGAGAGTCACAGGTGTATTGATAATTGACTCAGTCTGTTTTGTTTACAATTTCCTGCCCAACAAATTGTATGTTTCTGCAGATGTCTAACAAATTCAGGACATTTAATTCCTCAGCTGCCACCATCCTGCTGTTCCACCCTCCTCATCCATTGGTTACAACAGTGTCCAAAGACACATTCACCAGCATTAGAGAAGGTCATTAAAAAGCTCTTACAACCATCTGCACCCAGATGGACAGGTCTCCAGCCAAAACAGGAGAGGTTCCCTCAAAGGAGGCTCAGCGGACCTGACACCAGGCAGGGCCACAGTTGGTTTTATAATTATTGTTTGTGGGTCCTGAATTATTTACATTTGAGCAGTAAATCTTAATGACCCATGCCGTGTTCTTCTTGGCTTACGGATGGCGAGCAAAGCCAAAGGCAGTTTCATTTACCTGATTCAGTGCTGCTGTCGGACGGAGGCCAAAGAGAAGTGCATCTTCCGCAACTGTCTTACAGGTTCCTGGAACACACTGCCGGTGCCTGAATCGGGGGCTGGGTCACCTGCCATCCTTACTCACAGAGCCTTCCCCGCTACTTCGGGACCCTCTTGCAGCCAATGGTGCCCTTAGCTCCAAAGATGACTCACTTTGATTGTGCCTGTTATTTGCAATTCCTTGTTCCTCCAACTCTAAATGGTACATGAAATTCAAAGTGTCCCCCAGCTGAACAGGGGGACACTTTGGCGTCCAGTACAAAGGGGAAAGACCTTTCTGCATTTGTGGCCAAGTCTGGGCAAGCTCATAGTTCAAACCAAGGGGCTCGAAAGAGAGGGCAGAGGAATCTCCTGAAACTACCCCTGCACGCAGATGTATCATGGGGGTCTCTCCACTCACCTCAACCAAATGAACAGGGAGAAAAATAACTCTTTTTCTCACAAGGCCTGACCTTCTAGCACACTGGAAAAAGCGAATTAGGGATTCGAACCCCAGACCACCGCCTGTAATAGGAGCCTATTTCTCCCAGGAGCTCCGGTGCATCACCACCCTCTTCCTGCCTGCCCTTCAGAACTCAGGCAGACGTGCTCAGCAGCGGTGCCAAACTGTTAGACTCATCAAGTTTATGAACACTGCATACAAAATGCAAACATTTCCTTCCATTTGGGCAAACATTGGCACAGGAAACTTTCTTCCCAATGTTAACAGCAGGGAGTTTAAATAAAAGTTCAGTTTCTAGATGGGTGGGGGAGAGAAAAAAGCTAATTCTAAAAAATATGTCATCAGTGGAATGCAAGTGCCAGAAAGGATGGGCGATGTTTCCCTCTAGCACGGTTCACGCAAATGAACTTGACAGCTTCAGAGATCACTTAAAAGAAAGGAAATTTGTTGCGTGAGGCCTGCCAGAGACAAAGGGGATCATGTCTCCATAGACAAGTCTTGATAGATCCCCCTCTTAAATATTTCTGTACGGTGATTATGGGAACTCGGAATTAGCACTCTGCCTCAAACCCAGCACACAGCTCGATGCCTGCGGGCTGTTCTCCCAGTCCATTCATGGGAATCCTTCCTAGAATCTGGGAATTAGTTGTAAAATCTTATGACTGGGGGGGGGGGGGGGGCGGGGAAGGGGAGCACCCTGCCCACAGTCCCCCTCCCAAAATAGATAAAAGGACATGCAGCATGCAAATAACATCAGGAAGCTACACATAAAATCAGCCACTAGCCCTCTGTCTGTAAGTGTGCCCAGGCCAGGTAAGCTCTTTTAACTGAGTTCCAAATTATAGGTATCAGTGCCTGCTCTCCAAGGCAGCAGATGCTGAAAGAGGCTTCACTCGGGCAGACCATTTCCTAAACAGGGCACTATTCAAGACTGTTTTTCCATTAAAACACAACGCTCTGGGTTCCTGAAAATACAGTCCAAATCAGGTGTGAATATTTGACCCCAGAGCCGCTGCTCTGAAACATCTGATTAAAAGCAGAAGCAGGCAGGCATTACTACTCCCCAGAAAGCCACAAAATAAAAGGCTCCATCTTCAAGAAGATGGTCCCCAATTACAACACAACTCGGGGCTGAGGCAAGGGCAGGTGCCCTGGAGGCCTGGAACCGCCAATCCAAGGCTTCCCCAGAGGGGCAGGCAGCAAAGCCATCAAGGCGGCCTGAGAAGCCGCACAAGGCCATTTGTTTTCACATCCTTGCGGTCACAACCTGGACTTCTGTATCCTGGTTTCACCGAATAGACTCTTTACAAGCGCAACTCTGGAGAACAGCACTGCAAGTCCGCTTTGCCCTTCGGAAGGATGAGAGGAAAGCTATGGGCTGATCTTTCATATTAAATATTTAATGTGTTTTAACACATCAGCCCTTTAGATTTAATTCCACACTTAATGCACCTGTCAGGAAACTGACTACCATGGCTTTATCGCAACTATCTTTTTTTTTCCCCTTGACACTCAGGAACAGATTTTTTTCCCCAAAGATTTTTGTGCCCGGAAAATTGCCCACAAAGTGGAGTGTTTAAAATATATACTTGGAAAATATTTTCTTCCACTGGGGGAAAAAAAATCGCGTTACCAGAAACAGTGAAACATAAGCCTCGAAGATACTGGGAAGATGGCTTAAAATTGCGTGTCCACTTTGAACACAGCAAAAAGAGTGAGCCGCAGTCATACACCGCAGTGAGATGACCCTCCCCTCTGCTTTAAAGCCATGGTCCTCCGACTCCAACATTTGAGAGAACCAGTGGAGAAGAACGATTCTATGGTTGCTCTGAGGCTGCCAGGGAACCCAGTGCACTCAATGACAGAATTACAGAATCCGCATAAACAACACGACCCCTTTTAGAAACTACAGGTTTTCGGCACCCCCACCACCCCTCCCGCCCAAGAAAAAGAAAACCCTCACCTGTATGGCTTTTCACCATCTCCACACACTACACTGGCACCTGGGAAAACTCAAAATACCCCTCACTTCACAAGGAGGAAGAGAAAAGCTCTTTCAGCTCTACACCTAACAAAAGCCTGAACTTTATTTTCTTGTTGCTACGTAACAAGAAGGCGGGTGGTAGGGAACAGAGGAGAGGGAGGGCCCCAATGTAGATGGACGTTTCACGAGCATTCCAAAGGCAGGCACCCAGCTTTGAGAGCCCCAGCCATTCACTCTCTCCATTCCTCTCGGGAAGTAGGAGGAGAATGAAGCTCTTCCCTTCAGCCTTGCCTCGCCCCCCGCCCAGAGCATGATGGCTAGGTCACCTGAACATTATTAACTAATATTGATTTTAGTGGAGGGAAGTCAGTTTTGACTCATCTGAAATGCAGAACACATACATATTTTACCAAAAGGTTTACTATGCATATTAATCTTTTATGCATTTTATTCCTCCAAGCGTGAAAAGAAACAAGTTGAAGTAATAGAGGTTGCCAGGTGTTGGTGGCGCCCATTCCACTATAATGACAGCCATGACTTAAGGTTTTGTCTCGCTCTGCTCTTCCCATGAATTGCAAATCCTCAAGTTGCCACAGCAACTCTCTGTACTGACAGGTGAGCCTCAGGAAGCACCCTGGTCATCCTTCCCGCCTTGTTTGCTCTGGGAGCACTCCCAACGCCCTCCTGCAGGGGCGCACCAGGCCCCGCTTCCCTGGTCCACTTACTCACGTGCACTGTCCAGTGGCAGCGATTAATCATTGCTGCTTCTCGAGCTGACATATCGAGGTGGGGGAAACGACTTCCTAAATGAGCAGAGCTGATTACCTGGGAAAGCAATTCTTCAAGATAGCACAGCTAACTAATAGCTCCATCTGCTCCCCACAAACACGTTCCAGAGCCCCAGAAGTAATGTCAGAACACAGTGCACCGAGTTCAGCTTCTGGGCAACAGACCTCCACGTGTCATCTCAGGTGTTTGACGAGCCCGGAAAGTACTTGGATCTCTCTCCATCCCGGGATCCGGGGCTCTGTCATGACTGGTCCACGAGCCACCCAGAAGGTATCTGGACCCTTGTTCTCGAACCCGCTTTTCTCCCCCCTTCGAATGTATAGGAAATAAACTTCAAAATGAAGCTGCATAAAGTACGTAAAGAAGTGGCTGAGCAGGCCTGCAGGGAAGTCATTTAGAAACCAGAACCAAACTCATAAATGCACTTTCTTTCTCTTTCCATCTCAAAAACATCGCAGGTGGACAGGATACGGAATCTGACGCATGGCCTTAAATCAAAATTACATCTTTAAGATGGTACAGTGCGTCACAGTTGTGTGAATTTAACAGAGCTTCAGAAAGCTGTGGTTAGAATTCCCGATAAGCTCAGCCGCCAGATAAACTGGGCTCCCGGAAGCAGGGCTGTAGAACGTTATTATTAACGGGCAAAACTACAAACAGTTCTCTGAGTTTTGAACAAAAAAAATGAAAAAAAACCCTAGCAGCTGCGAGCCAGATGGATACTTCAGAGATGAAAACACTGGCTGGCCTTGCATGTGGCCAACCCTAGTTCGATCCCCAGCACCCACCGCATTCCCTCGAGTGCCGGCAGGAGTAAATCCTGAGCACAGCCAGGAGTGAGCCCTGAGCCTGGCTCAGTGTGGCCCCAAAATGGAAAAGAGGGAAAAAAACAAGCCTAAGAAAACCAGCTGCAGCTCACATCACACAACAGATCCTGCCTATTCATTTGTTTATTTTTAAATACAAAATATTCAACAGTATCAATCAAATGTGAACATCTCCATGCTGAGGACTTGGGGAACTACAAGCTTCCCCTTTTCCTGCCCAACCCCTTCCTTTGCCCCTGCCTCTGTATCAAATGGAAACAGGCCCCAGCTCTTTCCGCATTAGCTGCGATTTTAATACCATGCCAAGCAAAACAGGCTCGTGTAATAAGTTTCATTGCACCACTTCAACAACAGATAAGCACCTCATTTTCATACAGTTTCCACTTGTTGCTAGGTAACCACACCATAAGGAGACATGGCAGCATTATGCACAATGCGTCCTCCTCGCCCAAATTCGATGTGCTTTAGGCATTAAATACTGTTATTTTAACCATGCCTATCACTCACACAGTTTAAGCTTTTGGTTTCAACAGCAACGTCGGTTTGGAGGCTGGGCGGTGCAACTGTGAGATGCAGAGATTTCTGAAAGATCCACCACAATACCACAAGCGAGCCGGCTGCACTCATCCGATGGACCAGGGGCCTGGCACTTCACACAGCCAGCGCCGACCCTCTTGGCAGATGTCCACGCTCTGCCCCTCTTAACAGTCGACAATGTCAATTAAAAACTTCCTTACTGCTTTACGTGACCAGGAAGGGGCCTGTGGAAGCAGGGGTCTGCGAGGAGCCAGGCTTCACCTGCCGATTTCAAACAGCAACCCTTTAACTAGGCGCTTCTAGGCCAGAGCAGGAACCCCATCTGTCAGCCAAACAAACCGGCTTTCTGCCGGAGAAAGGGACACTCTGCGGGAACAGATGCAGCCAGGGCCACAGCACCCGAGGACTCGGGCGACAGGGGAGGCAGCAGGGCTATCTGCAGGAGCGGCAGCCGGCACTGACATTTTTAAAAGAAAATAAATCTTCGCGAACAGCACGCGGCATTTCCCAAACATGAATTTTCTTTTGAGCGTGGGGAATATTTTAGCCTCCGTGATTAGAGAGGCCCCTGGAAAAATGTCCTATCACCCGAATCTGTCAAAGGGGGCTGAGTGGTCTCGCCACGCGAATGAAACACGCACGGAGAATCCTGACCCTGGGGAAACCAACACGCAGACCCTCCACTGCTCCCCTGACCCTGACCTTTGTTTTCTGGCATTACCAGGTCACCCAGTGTGCTCACCGGCTCTCTGCAGAGGCCAGGGGAGGTGGGACACACACCACAGGCAGTTTCATGCTCAGGAGGTGATGCCGCCAGCTCTCTGCGCACCCCATGCTCCAAGGGGCACAGCATTGCCTCCAGATGTGCTGAGACGGCACCTGGAAGGAAAGCCCCCCTTCCCCTGCTCACAGGGGCCATCACCGGGGTCCCACAGCATTAGGATTGTTCTTATTCATGCTGTCCATCGTCCACCTCCTCCCCTTTGCTCTCTCCTGGGGTCTCTCCAAACCTTACATAGCCTGGCCTATTTAACGTCCTTGTAAAATTTGGTGGTTTTAGTTGGAATTGGCAGGATTGAGCTGATGACTGTCACAGGGACAGACTAGAAAGAAACAGGAAGGGAAATCTGGTGGATAAGTCAGGCCGCAAAGGAAGACGGCGACATCTACCAGAGCTCGGAAGTGGACAAATTCCTACCTACCCTGGTCTAGAATTCTGTACGGCTCTGGGCTCAAGAGGTCAGGGAACACAGTGGGGTTGGAATGAAACCATCCTGACTCCTGCTCCCTATGAGAATATCACTTGATTCTCTCAATCACTTCAAAAAGAAAAAAGAAAGAAAAAAATCACTAAGGTAAAGACACAAAGCTTAAAAAATGACCAACCATCAGTAGCAGGAGGCATCGGTGAAAGGCTGGAGACACAGTGCAAAGGTTAAGGAGTTGCCTGGCACATGGCTGGCCTCAGTTTGATCCCTGGCACCACTAGAGTCCCCAGAGCACTGCCAGGAGTGATCTCTGACTGCCACACCAGGTGTGGTCTAAAAACAAAAGATACCAGTCCAAATGGATCAGAGCCTACTCTTCAGCCACCAGGATTGTTGCTTGCTGAACATCCAGGTGAATTCTGGCCCAGGTGCACAAGCAGGCAATGGAGCAAACTTACTGAAGATGGGTGGGTGGGTGGAGAATGGGGGTGCTAGGATCCCGGGAAGCTCAGAAATGGAACACACAGACCTGCCAGGAGACATTTTGTTGAGTTTCTGGGACAGCTGGGCAGAGATGGCCTGATGCACAATTAAAAGGATAGGTGACCCTCAAGTGCAAGCCTGTTGAGTTGCTCTGGAATTGATGTTTATATCTGTGGGTGGATGGGTGGGTGGAAGGATGGGTGGGTGGATGGATGGATGGATGGATGGATGGATGGATGGATGGATGGATGGATGGATGGATGGATGGATGGATGGATGGATGGATGGATGGATGGACGGATGGACGGACGGACGGATGAACAGATCAACATAGAAGACAGATAGGTAAAAAAGTACAGAGACACTGGTTTGCTATGAGGGATCAGGGTTATCAGTGGTGATATACCAGCATCGTATAAAACATTTCTAAAAAAAGAAATATACTACAATCTTCAAAACACTAGTAGAATTGCTAATTCTACCTCCTCTGAAAGAGAAAATGATTTGTTTGTTTGGCTTCTGGGCCACACCCAGCTGTGCTCAAGGCTTACTCCTGGCTCAGTGCTCAGGGATTACTCTGAGCAGTACACAGGGAACCACAGGAGGTGCTGGTGATTGAACCCAGGTACACTACATGCAAGGCAAAACCCCTATTTGATAAACTCTCTGGCCCAAGAAAGTGATTTCAAAAGAGGGGGACAAAGATTTAGGAAAAAAATAATTCTCAGTGGGTTGTCACTCATGTAAATTTAAAATATCCAGCTATTTACTTAGAATATTTATATAAAGTTACTAGGTTTTTATGGTTTCTCTAGACAGAAAAAAAATCTATCTTTACCAATATAGCTATCCTACGAGCACAAGACAATACTCTGTTAAATAGAAAATATTAATTCTTGTAATGCCGTCAGCATAATTGGTCATGGGAGAAAAATATAAATGGGAGTCTTGTTTATATTAAAGAGGATCCATTAAGAACAGTGAAAGTCCTTGCATCTGGTGAATTTTTTTAAGCTTGGAATTGTGCCTAGAAGTCATCAGATTTGTGACTAGTGAACCCCCCATCTGTTATAGCTCAAATCTGAACTATATATAGCTTTATTCCCCAAATCAATATGTTCTGTGTTCATGTAATCTAGTATCCCGTCTAGAAGCTTCACAATTGTCTATAAGCTCAATTCTTATTTTCAGCACTCCTTGCTTTGTTATAATTCTTAATATATAACTGACAGAATGTAGAGATGCCATTTTAAAAACTTCACTCACCAAATCTTAGCTGTGAAGGAAACTCTGTGTGTGTGTGTGTGTGTGTGTGTGTGTACAGAAAGGTATGCAAATTCAGACAGACAGAAAGAACATAACTATCAAACATTATACTATAATTCTACGAGGTCACTGTCCTGAGAGTTGTTCAGGGACACCTCAGGGCAGGAGAGTTGAGTAATATCTCATCTACACAGCCAGGTACCCTGCAAAGCCTAACCCTTAGTGTGTAAAAACCACATGGGACCACCTAAGTTACTCATATGTCACATGTCAACTTAAGCCCAACCAAGTCATGAGCAACACTGAATCATTTCAAGGGAGGAGGACGGGTGGGCACCAGTCCCCCATCAACATTCCTGTTAGTTCTTATATCTTCAGTAATTTTGTTTCTCAGTCTAGAACATAATCAAAACATAAAAAATTTTAGAGGAAAAATTAAAAGTTGAGAGCCAAAGATAAAGACACGGAAAAATATTTCAAAAATTACTCAAAACTAAACAACAAAAAACCAACAACAGCAAAAGAAAAAAAAAACCCAGTCATCACTGAGCATAAAAAGAAAATAATCACCAAAGGACGGTTAAGATAGAGAAGGAACCAACATGACAAGTATAATTGAAAATTATCACTTTGGACAGGAACTGGGGGTGCTGATAGTAGGTAAAGAGATATACATAATCTTTCAGTATCTGTATTGCAAATCATAGAGCCCTAAAGAAAACCGGGGCGGGGGCGGGTAATGGAGAGAAGGAAAAGGAGGAGGAGGAGGAGAGGAGGAGAGGAGGAGGAGGAGGAGGAGGAGGAAGAAGAGGAGGAAGAAGAAAGAAGAGGAGGAGGAGGAGAGGAGGAGGAAGAGGAAGAGGAAGAAGGAGGAGGAGGAGGAAGAGGAGGAGGAGGGAGTGAAAAGGCAGGGTGGGAGAGGAAATCAGGGAACACTGGTGGTGGGAAATGGACACTGGTGGAGGGATGAGAGCTGGAACACTGTATGACTGAAACCTAGTCATGAACAGTTTGTAATTGTATATCTCACAGTGGTACAATAAAAAGCAGATTATATATATATATATATATATATATATATATATATATATATATATATATATATAGTCCGCCCGCTCCCATCCTTCCCCCATCCCTGGGTGGGGAGTCGCAGTGGGGGAGCTCTGAGAGCTCCAGGCTGCGGTTGTCGGGTGCACCTGGTGGTGCGCGGTAGTGCCCCTGCTCCAGGTCGCGCCCCACCCTGACCTGGGTACCTAGTGCTTTCAGGCGTGGAGGTTTAAAGACCCTTAGGGACCTGCCTGTCCATTCTGGGGTCAGGGGCGGATGGGTCCCATCTGGGCTGATCCAGCTCCCTGGCAGACCCTGCCCTGGGTAGATATTGTAAATCTCACAGTGGTACAATAAAATTATATATATAATTTCATTTGTAATAAAATTATATATAATTTTATTGTATATATATGTATATATATATATATGTGTATATATGTATATATATATAAATCATACCTATCAGGGTCACCATTGGAAAATAACTCATAGGACCACCACAGTGACAACACTGTAGAAAGATGGCAACAGGAAATGGATATGCAAAGAGGAAGGGAAACAGGAAGCTGATGTGCTTACCAGAATCACTCCAGGCTCCAGGAAACCAGGTGATCCTCAAGCTGAAGGGGACAGAGGCCTCATGCATAGGGGCCCACCTCTCCTACAGAGATCTCTAAAACTAGGCTCTTCGCTTATTTAAGATTGACCTTGAAACTTCACTTTTTCCTTCTAAAGTCTTGCTCCCTATAAAGTGCCTCCCCTCCAAATTCAATGGGGCTAAATCATGCTTTGCATGTGGGAGGCCTGGATTTGATTCCTGAAGCCGCATGGTCTCCCAAGTCTCCCAAGGAGCAATCCCTGAGCACAGAGCTGGGGGCTGTCATAGAGCACCAGCAGGGAGAAACAACCAACATTAAATCACATCTTCTGGAATTACAAGCCCATCAAGCCAAAGGAATTAGCCTTAAATGCCAGCACCAAAGCAAGGGAGCACCACCTTTCCTGAGAACCACCCACCTGATTTACAGCTCTGGTCACTGCATTCAGAGTCACACTGAGTAGAAAACAAAGAGGTTATCAAATTTCAGTAATTAATATGACTAAACATGAGTTGAGCTAAGAAAAACAATCACTTGGGATTTCTGGACTATTATCTCGATGTTTAATGGTTTGCCTAGTTCAACAGAAAGCAATGGAGAGATTAAAGCAATGCCTTGGTACCTGGGATTTGGGTATTTCCTTCCAAAGTTCCCATCCACCTGTGTAGCACAGTTGACGGCCAATTTAATACTCTCCTCCAGATAAAATAAATTACTCTGACTTTCGTTTATGAAGAATAAAAGACTCCCTACTACTTTAACTCATTTTTGATCTGAGCTAAATCATTAAATTTTCTGATTTAACATTGGCAGAAAAAAATAGGAGGCAGCAAATGTTTGTTTCTGATACTGGTTCTACATTTCACAACATTGCTGGAAATATTTTACTTTGATATTATCTCTCCCCTGGGTTTGCTTTTTTTTTTTTTTAATCCCAAATACATCTACCTTAATTATAAGAAAAGAAGTAGAGAATTGGGAGGAATAAAAAAATTATAATTTCCTTTCCCAATGATAGACCCCAAAATACCAGAATATTAGAATAGACTACTATGAAAAAAAAATATTTTACAAGGCTTTGTCTTGAAGAAGTAAAATAAGGATGCAATTCTTATTTAATAGAAATTTACTCACATAAAAATGTCACTAAATGATTTCTGATTACCGCTTTAGGACCATTCTTCTTCACCCCATGCTTATATGTTCTAAATACTATTCTCACACACCCCAATCTGAAATAATCCACAGTCACCTCCAAGTCAGACAACTGCTTCTTGAATCATCAATGCCAATCTGTGTCACCTCTAACCTACCTCACACGGCAACCTCAGGGATCTTTTCCAGGAAATAATCCCTGCCAGCTTAAAGCTTCCAGAAGACTTCCTCTACCTCACAGAAGCCACGGATCTGCCCAAGAGCCTAAGAGCCTGGCCACTTCCCCGCGTGCCTCCGCCACATTCACACCCCAACACCCTGGCGTTCCTCTGGCCCCCTTCCCCGTGTGCCTCTCGACCCCAGCTCGCTCGCCGCTCTGCAGCCAACAACACTCTTCAGTTCTTCAATGTCCCCCATGCCCTCTGCAACGTTCTTCCTGGCTATATTGGGCTAAGGCCCACGGAGCCTTGAGCTCACAGCTCAATCATCACTTCCCGTGAAGCTCCCTCTGGCCCCCAGACTGGATCAAACTCTCCCAGATTCTGCTTTCACTGCATCAGAAGTTCTGCTCCATGACATTGGACCACCTAGACAGTGTGCATTTATGCAAGTGTTTGGTTAACAAATGCAATCAGGGGCCAGAGAGACTACAGCTCAGCAGGCTGAAGGCCCTGTGTGCAAGTAGGCTGCCTAGATTTGAGTCCTTGTACCACTGGGTCCCACATGTACTACCAGGAACGACTCCCAAGCCAGGAGAGGCCTCTGAGCACTGCTCAGTAGGGCAAAAACAAAAATTTAAATGAAATGAAATAACAACAGGACATATGGAGATGTTACTGGTGCCCGCTCGAGCAAATCGATGATGAACGGGAGGACAGTGATACAGTGATAGTAAACACATCTCCTAATTGCTGCTTGCCTCACTGGAGAGCGAAGACAGAGGCTAAGCGTACTTTTTTTCACCACTGGTCCCTACCGTCCCACCTCAGCACCTAACACACAGTAATTAAATGAAAAGGCCTTGAACGAATGGATGCACGTATTAGAATTACCCATGCGGGATCTGCCTGCCGTAAGTCAGGGAGGGTTGGGCCTCATTCCCTCCTGGCATCTAAGCATCTCGCCTAGGGCCTGGCACTGGGTACCCTGAGATCAATAATCCTTTGATGAATGTCTGTGAATTGTAAACAGATGTTTTTGCTGCCCATCTCTTGACTTGATTAAGAATCCCAATATTTGGATTGCTCAGGAGAATCAATTACCTACACTTCCTGCACTGTGGATATATGAGAAAGGATTTGTTGAAATGAATCAGGTGGGTCAGACCGCCTCGGGGTATCACACATCCACTGACTTAACGCTGCTCCCTTCAAACAGGCGCCACACGCCTGGCTCACGCAGTGACAGATACGGATCTGTCTGCCCGAATTTTGATTTAAACAGGGGCTATCTAGAAGGAAAACAGAATGAATGCCCGTGCACGCCTGAGCATTTGATTTCCTATCATGGATTCATATAACTGTTACTCAAGTGGTCAAAGCCTGGCTTCCTGGTCAACCAGGCAAACAGAAAGAAAACTAGTATTTAAGGAGCATTCTCAGCCATAGTGCCAATGTCAAGTTCAAGGTCCCTTTACTGACTTCTGCAAGTCCAATAGCGGTATCCCAATAATGCAGCCGAGGCGTTTTGGGGGCTACACGCACAGACCCCAAAGCACTACATGCACACAGACTTATCTGTTGACAGCTGTAGAGCGGCTTTTCTTCTTCTGCAAAGCCATGTAGATAATATTTCAACAATAACCACACATTTCTCCCTGTGGTATAGACACATACAAAATGCATTAGGAAAATGCCAATAACTGAAATGCTTTTCTCAGTAGCTCTATTCAAGTGAGTGTCTCACAGGTGCCGCAGAAGTGCACAGCTTGGAGTCTGGTTCCAAAGGGAGCCCCAAGTCAATAACCCTCCTCTGCTATCACCCGGCAAGACTAAACTGCTCCAAGGGCAAACCTCTCTGAGTTATGTGACCATTTCTATTGCAGAGTTTTACCGAAAATGGTATGCCATAAACCAATTTAATTCAAGGTAACCTAAGCTGCTGGATGAAAAGAAGCCCGAGAAATGAACGGAAAGAAGAAAACACCAACGTTTCATGTTACACTGGGATCTTCAATCACACAGAGAACTGGGTGCAAATTAACAAGCCAAGAAGGTTCCCAGGACCTCTAAGGTATCGTTCCAAATGCATTCCCCATTTCCCATTGTCAGAATAAACCTGTCATTATGTTGGCGCTTTACCTTTTAAAGGGGCACAGCTGAGGAAGTTCTCTGCCGACACGAATTACACTCACTGAGCAAACACACGTCGTTTGGTTCAATGATGTTCAGAGGACATTCTAGAATGCCTTTTATGTTGTTCTCTTGTGAGCCATGGACAGGAGGACAAGGGAATTCTCCACTCAGAAAATACTCAATTATTTTAATAGGATTACATTTCAGATTGACAACCTTTAAAATAGCCCCCTGAATTTATTAGCCTGCCAGCACTTCAAATAAGTAATTTTAATGCTAAGATCTTTTAAGTTTAAGTAAATGACTGGCAAGGAGTCAAAAAAAATTCCCTCCAGCTCCTCTCCAACACGATGCCTGAGCTTATCAAAAGGGAGTCCACAAACCCGAGAGTGAGGCCTTCACACCAGGTTCCCCATCTGGGCTTTGCCACAGCTTAAAATACATGCATTTCTTTGAATGTCTCTTTTCATTACCCTTCTTTGGTTTCTAAACGCATATTTTGGGTTGACAAGATACAAGTCGATTGCCAGATTCAGCTGAACTTCTGAGAGAAAAAAAAATTTTCTCATTTTCTTTAGGCCTGAGGCAGGCCCTGTCCCTGCCTCCTTGCATCCAGCAATCTATGATATGCAGGAAGAACCTACCACCTTTTTGAGCCAACTGCTAAGGGGCCTGCATCAGCCACGTTATCTGCATGCCCCCTGTCTGGCTCAGAGAGTCAGGGCAGAAATCCAGGCCCCAGATATTTCCCCTTTACTTTCAACAACTCAACTCCCCATTCTGGTTTTCTTATTTAGAAACTCAGGAAAAGAGTGAAAACCTCACCACAATCTTTTCAGGACTAAGAGAGGTCATCAGTATACTGAGCACTTTAATACAGTGTTGGTGGACGCCAAGGACAGAGTCACCAATGCCCCTTTATTCTTGCTAGTTTCCATCTCTCCCTTGTCACTCTTCCTGCCACTGAAATGCCATATCACTCTCAAGTAAAATGGAAGAAACTGACTCCTTTAAAAAAAAAATGATCTGTCTGGGGCTGGAGCAATAGTTCAGCCAGAGGATAAGGTGCTTGCCTGGGACACAACCAAGCTGGGTGGATCCCTGGTACCCCGGATGGCCCCCCCAAGCCTCACTAGGAGTAATATTTGAATGTAGACTCAGTAATAAGCCATGAGCTAACTATCGGGCTTGGCCCAAAAAAACAAAAATACCAACAAAAAATAGATCTATCTGAAAAGCTGAGTCCTCCTGAATATTGGTACGCGGCTTAACTATCTCATATAGAAGCTACTACATTCAGTTATGTGGTGAAGCTTTAAATCCCAGTGGTTGGGAAGCATAAACAGCAAAGATGCCCAGAAAGGTTGAGCAAAAAGGTCTGGCAAACTCTAGTCTATAAGCCAGGTCCATCTAGAAAGCTAAGAACAGTTTTGAGATTTTTTTAAAGTGGTTGACAAAAATCAAAAGACTATTCCATGACACATGAAAATCATATGAAATTCAATTCTCCATACCCATGATAATCTGTTTTACTGGAACACAACCAAACTCATTAACTTATGTATTTACTATGGCTGCTTTCCCACTGCAACAAATGAGTTGAAATGGTTATGACCAAAACCCTATGACCCATAGGCCGCCAATATTGACTATCTGACCCTCTACTGGGGGGAAGAAGCCAATTGCTGGACTGTACCAAAGATTTCTGGTTTGGAAAAATGTACTTGTTGGTAAATATGTTGGTGAACATCAAAGAAAGCTGCAAACCCTTTGAGAAGCTCAGTGCTACCTGGGTATCTCTACAAAGAAGCTCTGTAGCAGGGCCGAGGCGAGTCGCCCAGGCAACAGGGGCACTGAACGTGACTAAGGTTAACTGTACATGTTCCTTTTTATTTACTCTACCCAGCAAAAGAAACTAAATATCTATGTTATGTATACATACAATAAATATCCATATTATATATAGACACGCAGTTCTTCACATTGAAAGATGTTCACTCAGTGTTTGCAAGCTATGATACACATGGGAGGAGATGGTCCTATTTTTTCCACTTTTGAATTCTTTTATAACTCTTAATATGGGTAAGTATTGTTAAAAGATTTTTCCAAAAGTGTTTCAGGAAACATGATTCATCTTCTTGAGTTTCTTTCCTGCTCTGTTCCCAGATAATAACTGCATGTCTCATATTCAACTTCCACCGTTTATTAGATTTTGGTGGGATCTTTACTGCAGGGAAAGACACCTGGGATTCTCGTCTTCACTCTCCTCCGTGTCTCAGTTTCCTTCGTCATGTACTTTAACTCTCTAGGATACGAATATGGCTAAGTTCATAATAATGACAATAAATATAATTGATTAGCTCTGTCTCACGAGTCCTAATCTTGGACTTAACTCTCAACTGCAACTAGATGGGGTTTTTTAAATTCTCTTTTACTTCACTGCTTGTATACTGAAAAGAGTGGGCATTTTTCCTTCCCTTCAGTTTCTATGTAATAAATAATAAAACTTTGAAGTTGCAGTTTTAGTACAAGTATGACTGGGGAATTACTCATCCGATATATGAAGGGAAATTCATTTTGAGAACGCTGAATTGATTGTTGATTTGTTGATTCCTATCGTTTGTTTCTGCCTCTCTTTTTAATGAAGCTGCTGGCTAACCCCCAGTTCCGAGTAGGGTTAAAACAGGATTCCACAGTGACAGTAACAATCCAGGCTGATTCATCTTATAGGAATATTCAGGGGGAGGAGGATAGTAAATAGTCACTGCTGACAGATGTGGTTTGGCAGCGTAATTTAAGATGGTTTTGGTATCTTTAAGCCGAAAGAATATAGCATCGGTCTTATGTTCATCTGACTCTCACTTTCTCCTTTTCTTCTTCCCTAAAAGGGGTAAAAAGCTTAAGTCCTTTCTTTTCAGACAGTGAGGGGATTGAATGCGTTCAGAAATAAGTGTCCAATAATGTGCTAGAGACTTCCACTCCTGCTTTCCTGCTCCGGCCAGGTCCTTTCTACCAGCATGCTATCTTTTGAAGCAGAACATTATTCTGGCAAACTGCTGTATGTAAAAATATATAATTCTTGGTGCTCTCAACAGCTTTCTCTAAGACACATTTCCCTACATAGAAGAAGCATTTCTTAGAGTCTATTGTTCTTTCATTTCTTGATTGTCAGTGCTATTCAGAGCAATGAGGCTGGTAGAAGTAGAGTGAAGAGAACAAGGTTCAAATCAGGATCAGGCATCTTCCAGAATGTTCTTCAATTCATTGATTGGCCACAAAAAACAGGCCTTTTTTTAAATCCCAGCAAAACATGAAATGGATTCTTACAGCATCCCAGGCACTTGGGTGAGAAGCAGGAAGGGACCGCAGGGTTACCATCAGCAGCAAACTGTCCCAGACAGAGGCAGTGCCGCTCTTCACACTCTGCATTGGCTCTCTTTATAACTAAGTGCGGAAGCTGACAAATCATGGGACAAGGCATCTTAAATGCTCCACTTTGCCCCCAAATACAAGTACCTGGATCACTCAAGACACAAGGAAATGGAAATGCATTCCATGTTTATGGATTAGAAGAACTAACATTACTAAAATGACCATCCCATGTAAAGATCTATACAGGTTCAAATGCACTCATCATAAAAGTTTCATAACTTTTTTTAATTTAAAGAAATGGACCAAGAGTCAACGCAATTCCAGGAAGGACAGAAGATGGGAAGCACGCCCTCCCCAACTTCAAATTATACACTAAAGTTGTGGTAATCAAAACTGTGTGGTACTGAAAATAAAGGTGAACTCTCAGACAATGGGATAGAACCGAGATTTGAGAACAGACCCTCAGGTATCTGAATGGAGAATCTCTGACTTAGAGGCTCTAGATGTATCAAATGAGCAAGTTAAGTCTCTTCAACAAATGGTGCTGGGGGCTGGAGAGACAGAACGCATGTAGGAAGCTTGCCTTGCACATGGCCTGTTGCAGGACTCCTTAGGAGCCCTTAGGGCCGCCTGCATCTGCTCTGAATTGCCACCTGCAAATCACTTTGTAGATAAGGGGGTAGTCTAAATGTGGCAGTTTATCTGACCATGTATGCTGTACTAGCTGGTATAAATATTCTCCCATGCTACCACAATCATCGTGGGACTAGCTAGATCTTACCAGCATATTTGTCTGGCCACATAGGATCCCTAAGTAATTAGACCAGAGAGAAATGCTGTTTGCTTCCAAGCAAACAAGCATGGCTCCCTGATATACTCAAAGGCAACTAAAATACAAAACTACAATGAAGTAGAAGAGACTTGTGAAGGCTTGAAGAAATATTTAACTGGCATTAGTATTAGTCTTTGGTACAGAGACATGCCATCTCAGAAACCCCTTCTCTACCCTATAAAGGCATTTCCAGGCAGATCTTGGCTCAAAACATTAGCATACAAAAGGGCCTAGGTGAGGTGCAGGGAGGGATTACCTAAGGGCATTTGACCCTCCCTGCTTTCCATAATAGTAGGAGGAAGGTCTGAGTTGCAGGGGTATAAAACTAGCCTGTTTCCTCCTCTCTTTGGCCCTTTGGCTTCTTTTGGGCTCTCTCTCTTTGTGAGCGCTCACCCTTCTTGGGAGTCTTATCTTCTTCCTCCTTTTACAGGGCCCTTACACGTGGTGGCCGCCATCTTGGCCTACACGTGGCTGGGGTTCTAGCCTGGAATCCTAAGCACCGGGCTTTTCCTTTTGCTGATTTGTATGCCTGAACCTGTGATAAGTAAAGCCTTTAAAACTGCATCAGATTCCTGAGTTTTCATCCATTCCTCGCCGGCTCGGAGGTAGAAGGGAACTCGCTTCCGGCACTGTCGGGTCCCCCGCGGAGCTCCCCGACAATGACCGACCCCCAGTTTAATCCCCAGCACCCTTAATATCCCCCCTTGCACCACCAGGAGTCATCCCTGGGCACTGCTGGGTTTAGACCCCAACCTCCGACAAAACAAAAATAATGGTGTTGGTAAAACTGCTTAGCCACAAGCCCCAAAAAATAAAAGAATGTAAAAGAAACTTCTCACACCATGCATAAGAATTTTAAATGGCTAAAAGAGCTTGATATTGGTCCCAAATCTATAAAATACAGAGGAAAACATAGGCAAAAAGCTAGAAAATATTGACTCTGGAGGCATCTTCAATGACTCAATGCCACTGACCAAGAAAACAGAAACAAAAAAATAAATACGCGACCTCACATTAAGAAGATTCTACACCAAGGAACAATGACTAGAAATTTCTTGAAACAACTTACTGACTGAAAGAAAATATCTGCTTGCCACTTTTCTGACAAAGGACTGAATATTCAAGATTTATAAAGCAACTCACAAAATTTAACAATAATATAACAAACAGCTTCATGGGAAAATGAGAAGAACCGAAGAGACATTTCCTCAAAGAGGCCACAGAGATAGCCAGCATCAGTTTGAAAACGTTCTCTGCATGACCTGTCAGGGAAATACTAATCAAACAAGGAGTTATCATCAGAGACCAGTGACAAAGGCACTCATCCAAAAGCAGAAACGGGCTCGCTTCTTCAAGCCTGTGTTTCCCATTCAACATGTCTCTCGCTTGCTTGTCTCTGATTCCCTTGCCTGCCTTTTCCACTCTGGAGAAGCCTGTGTCCACTCTCAAACATGCACGTCTCTCTCTCTCTCCCCTCACATCTAAGTAAGTTTCAATAAAATTTTCCTGCTTTGCAAAAAAACTAAACGAGAAGCAACTAGTACTAGTAGGGCCGTGGGGAGAAAGGACGTAGATGAGAGAAGCTGGCAAATGACAAAGCATGGACCTCAGCAATGAATGTCATCTGGTCCGGCCTCTGCGGAAAACAGCATGGGGACTTCTCAGGAACGTTTGAGAACGGACCTTCCATATGACCCAGTGACTCTTGGCGCTAAGCCAAAAAGTGCAAAGACACTGATCTGAAAAGGTATTTCCACACCTATGTTCACTGGAGCACAATTCATGATAGCCAAGATTCTGGAAACAATACAAGTACCCAAGAACAGAGTGGGAAAAGAAACTGGCCTTGAGTTAAAGAAATAGTACAATGGGTAAGGCACTTGCCTTTCATGCAGCCGACCCATGCTTGATCCCCATCACGCCATGGTCCCCTGAGTGCTGCCAAGAGCAAGTCCTCAGCACTGCCAGATGGGGCCAAAAGAATCTTCATCCAAAGTAAGAGAAAAACAAATCATGCTCTATATTCACACTGGAATACTACTCAGCTCTAAGAAATCCTGCAAATCCACTGCTACATGATTATAACTAGAGGGCATTTTGCTGAGCAAAGCCAGTGAAACAGGGCCAAACGCAAAATGGCTTCTCCGAGGCAAACTACATGTAAAGAAAAAATAAGGGAATAAAAAATGGCCACAACAGTAACAGAGCCTGAGAGCTAGTCTACACAGCTGAGTACATTAAAGGGGAGGACAATGGGGGAGTGGTGGCAGGATGCTGTCGCCCTGTTGCTGGGGGTCGTGTTAGAAAACTGTATGCCCAGGGCCGGAGAGATAGTCCAGTGGGTAGGGTGTTTGCCTTGCACGCGGCTGACCGGGTTCGATCCCGACATCCCATATGGTCCCCTGAGCACCAGGAGTAATTCCTGAGTGCAGAGCCAGGAGAAACCCCTGAGCATTGCCAGGTGTGACCTGAAGGCAAGAAAAAAAAATTGTATGCCTGAAGCAACATTATTGTATGCCCTGGCGCCTACACTGAATTTAAGGCAAGAGGACAGGTGGCAGGGTACCTGCTCTGCATGCAGCTGAGCCCGGTTCAAACCCCAGGCATTACCTCAAGCACCATAAGGAAAAATCCCTGAGCACAGAGCCAGGAGCAAACCAGGCGCAGACACAAGTAATAACAAAGCAATGGGAGGAACCTGGGAACGTTAGTGGAGACACACTGTGTTAGTAGACAGTGGTGGTGAGATTGGCACTGCAATAGCTTATGTCAAAAACTCAACTATAAGGGGCTGGAGGATAGCACAGCAGGTAGGGTGTTTGCCTTGCATGCAGCTGACCTGGGACACGGCTGACCTGGGTTCGATCCCTAGCATCCCATGTGGTATACTGAGCACTGCCAGGAGCAATTCCTGAGTGCAGAACCAAGAGTAACCCTGAGCATTGCTGGATGGGACCCAAAAAGCAAAAATAAATAAGAGTGATCTCTGCCAATGGAGTCAGGAGGAAGCCCTGAGCGCATCTGCCGCGCATGTTCCCCCACTCCCACCCACCATCACACAACCACCCCAAAAATACCTTCTTGCTGATATCATTCTTTGGGAACTAGTTGCTTAGCACAAACTTCAATACCATAAAATGAATACTTGTAAACAGAAGCTACAGAGAGCGATTAATATACACCTGTTATCAGTGTAAAAGGAAGGGGAGAGTATGAGGAAGGTTTTCTACTCTCAACTGAAAGAAATAAGGCACAGAAAGGAAAACCCAAAGAGGAGGATCCCGGCTAACAGTGAATGCCCAGCCCCGCAGCTCTATGTGGAGGAGACGAACTGCAGCCCCCCATGACAAGAGTGATTGCTATGCGAAAGCACTTTAGCGTATTGGCTGTCATGGCAGTCAGTGGGGTTTGAGAGCACATTTCTGTTTTGACATCTGGGCCCGTAACAAAATTACTATTGATCTGTTGTGAGCTTCCAACAAAACAGTAGAACCTGGTCTCAGAACAAAGAACTTTCCACTAAATAACAGGCAATAATCATCCTGTCTTTGTGCCCGTGGTCCAAAAAATCACATTTTTGCTGGCGTTCTGTTCAGCCCATTTGGGAATGAGCTTCCTCTTCCTGAAGAGAGGTGTCTGGCTCTGTTCTTAACGTGGATCCTCCCTGAGCAGGGCTAATTCTGTCCTTCAGCCTGGTGGCAGCAGCGGTGGGAGGCTGACACCCACCTTGAGCACACACTTCAGTTGGCTGCTGATTCTGGGAACTGACAGGACAAGCATTATTTTCCAACAGATGTTCTACAGGCATGGAAGGAAACGATGAAACAAATCAGACCGTCAGAACTGCTCATAGAGGTTTGCAGGGGGAGGTGGAAAAATAAGAGAAGAAAGGAAAACCAGCCATCAGCTTGATGTCTAATTTATTTTCACAGCTCTTAAAGGAAAAGTGTCTAGGTAGGAGCCTCTCGCCAAGGATGGAACTGGCATTAAAATGTTCAGGGAAGTTTTTTTTTTAAATGTGGTGGGCTGTATGTTTCAATTACACTAATAAACTCTTAAAGAACTAGAACCTAACATGATGGTGTGATCCAAAGAACCAAGCTACTTTTCTGGCACCACTGGGCTGGATGGGGACTAGCAGAATGGCAAACACTAAACTCACTTCAGCCTTTGGTCTACACACCTCTACCCCCAATACATTCCTCACTGTCCCTCACTTCAGACTTAGGCTCCACAAACCCCTACTCCCCAGTACATCACTGCCTCCTTTGTAAGAAACAAAGCTGTATTAACCTAGAACTATCTGGTTTCTTTTGCCTGCATCAGTCAAAGGAAGACAAACAATATGGATGAAGTGTATGCGTGCTCTCAACTGCATTGATTTGTTGCGTGTGTGGTTAAATCCTGTCAAGCAGTATTAAAGGTGCAGCCTGGTCAGAGAACTGCCTCGGAGTGTGGTGGTGAATCAGCAGTGGAGCAGCTCCCTGCCATGCAGAACGGTTACAAAACTTCAACCAACCCAAATGTTCTTTGCAAATATGTGCTCTATCAGTCCCGACATAACTTCCAGCAAGGAATTCTTGGTAAAATGGTTATATAATGAAAGGCTAATTGGATGGTCATTAACACCAAAGAGAAAACCAGCCAAAGGTAAAGGAATGGGGTGCAAGCAAAGGCAATCCGAGTACAAGAAAGGCCTTCGTGTCCCCAAAGGTTTATTGGCACCGGACAATTTAAAAAAAAGCTACTGGAGAGGTGCCTATCGCAGGTGGCAGAGTGATAGTTTTGCCTGTGGGGGCAGTGAGGTAGACCAGATAGCTGCTCTCTGCTAGAAACGGTTCATTACTTGCAACATCTGTGCCTTCTAGTTCCTCCATACTACCCTTGTTGGCCTGCGGATCACTGCTTTGTGTACACTAAAACACCAAAGCACAGCACATTTCTATTCATGGCCTCCAAGGATATGGTCTGCTGACAGACTGCAGCTTCAAAGGCCCAATTCTTTAACTAATATTTTGCAAACATGTCCAGTTGCTGACCTCAGCAAAATTAAAGGCATGCAATTATTATGCAAAGCCGTGAATGAAGACTCATTTCGGAGTTATCTATGGAAACGGTCCTATCAACTTTAGTGACAAAGCACAGGCAAGTGGTGTTTTGAGAGCAGGAATCCATAACACTCCAGCAGCACAGAAGGTCTTTGTATAATGTCTGCACTGGGAGCCTGAACAATTGCTCATTTTTTCTGGTTTATTTTTTCCCATCAAAACACAGGAGTAGTGCTGGGAACTTCTAAAGTAAATCAGAATTCTAATAAATTCTATTATGCCTTTATTATACACTACTAAATTTTTTAAAAATCTATTCCCATATTAACAGCTCCACAAGTGGTAGAAATCAAAAAGTACAGCAATCATATATTTTGGCTCTGCTGGGACAGGTCAGATTTCAAGTATTCTTCCCTTTTTATGCATAAATCACTGAAATGTCCTAGACATGCATATATTTCAATGTCCAAACTACATGTTTATGATTTCCATACACACTGGTCTTGGAAATATACATATACCTATATATGTGTATATATCACTTGATCACTTGACTTCCCGTAGATCATCGATTACTCAAACGGGCATCAGTAACATCTCAATATGTCCTGTCACATGCGAGATAGCCCAAGGGCATCTGCCCGCTCCAGGTACATAAAGAGCCTCAAACCATTCCATCAAGTCATGGGAATGAGGTCTATAATAAATTGTTACTGGTATTTGGCATGTCAAATACGACATGGGTAGCTTGCCAGGCTCTGCCATGCTGGTGGGATAATCTTGTATTCACCTCAAAATATACACACAAAAACATACACATATATATACCATATATACCATATACACATACATACACACAATAATTTCCCACTTAACTTGCTATGCTCTAAGTTTTGGCTCAGAATCTTTGATCACTGCACTGAGAAACTAAACAAAGACATTTCATCTCCTGATCAGAGTCTCAGCACACTGACTACACATAATATATTAGAACTGTTCCTCTATGTTCTTACTTTTAGACTCTAAGGCTTTCAGGGGAGAGATTCTGTCCTGTTGGCCTTTATTTCTCAGCGTCTATCACAGTACACAATAAAGTAAAACATATGTGCTAACTTCTTGAATAAAATGAAAGAAACATAGTTTCCACCCATTGCAATCATCAGGGAAACTAAACTAATGCTACCTAAAGCTCTCCTATGCTCCAGAACCATGGACTGACCACTCCCCAGTGTCCGCAGGTATCTACAAGCACCCAAAATAAATTTGAAGGAAACATCACATCACTCCCTGAATCCAGTGGAACCTGGAGGCCACCATTTGAATAGTGATCCAAATGGCTCTGAAGTTTGGAACCTGAAGTTTTGTTTCAGAGCTTCTGAGAAAACTCACTTCTCAGGGTTATCTGACTTTCACTCTTCAAGCACTGTAACCTAAGTCAAATCTTTATTTCAAGATTTGGGCAATTAGAGCTGGAGAGAGATAGTAGAGCAGGCAGGGCACTTGCCTTGCATGCAGCCAACTTGACTTCAGTCTCCGGCATCCCATCTGGTTAACTACCCTAAGCCTGCCACGAGTGATCCCTGAGCACAGCCAGGAGTAGCTCCCAAACAAAAAAAATACTTTTCAATAAGCACTGCTCTTAGGAATAGGCCTTTTCTTTCTTCTGGAAAATAAACGTAGTAAAACAAATGACTAGTCCCTGAGAAAATGAAATCTTGCCTTCTCAACCCTGTCTCTATAGGCTTAGAGTACATGCATGCTGGCTAGGCTTTTCCCATTATACAAAAAGTGGGATGCATTGTACCTTCCAGGAAGGCAGGCTCAAGCTTATGATGATTTGGACCTCAATAACATGACGGACTGAACCCTCAAACTTAACACAGGTGAAGCTTAGTGAGAAGCTGAACATGCCTTAAGACAAATGAAATTAAAAACAAAAAAAGCCAAAAAAAAAAACAAAACAACAAAGACAACTGTCATTTTATTCTAACCAGGACATATGAACTTCAAAATCACTGGAAAAAAATATTCAATCAGTTCATTATTTGGAAACAGCAGGTGAATTCTTATTAGAACCATCACAATCAAGTGAAACTTTTTATTTCAATAAGGAAATTTCTCACTGAGTTATTAAACATGTACATTTATCACTTGTCTTCCCGTTGTTCATCGATTTGCTCAAGCGGGTGCCAGTAACGTCTCTATTTGTTGGAAATGAGTTCCATTACTGTTACTGTTTTGGCATATCGAATACACCACGGGTAGCTTGGGGGCCCAGTCTTTTTCTATGTCAGACTGTCAACCATTCCAGGCCTACGGGGCAGAGCCCTGGGTGTGGACAAGCCTGTCTCCTGTCTGCCACCTGCCAATGCAGCAGGGCACCGCAGCCACACCTGCAACACCTCGATGGGCAGGATGTAAACTTAGTCAAACTTTTAGAAAATCACCAAGATACTGACTCTCATTCATACAAATCACCAGGGACTGTGCAGACGAATATCTTCAGGAAGAATTACCTGCTCTGAAGTCACTGAAAAGTAGTTTGGGGCTACCTTTTGCCTCTCTTTTGTTCTCGTAACCATCCCCAACATCCTGCACCAACACTGCAATAGCATGTAGTCTGAAATTCAATAAACAATATGTAATCGAAGTGTCTTAAAAGCTACATCTATAGGAAAAACATGAGAAAAGTGATAGTTACTTCTGCTCCCGGCTAAGAGGAACAATATACATTAAGTAGCATACATTAGTAAAAGCTGGGCACTGTACCAAGAACTCAAAATTCATGGAAACATTAAGATGAGGTCCCTGGGGTGGTGAGGAGGTAAGGAGTTTGCCTCGCATCTCTCTAACCCATTCAAATCCCAGGCACCTACATATGGTCCCCTGAGAACCACCAGGTGTGGCCCAAAGGCCCAAGACCCATACTCTCCAAAAATTAGAAAAGTTAAATTGAATTTTTTAAAGAGGAGAGAAGATTCCTATCGACACAAGAACTAGTTGTACAAAGCATCAGATTTGTGAACTGAAGGAGTTCATGATTAGGATGCCAAGGAAGGTGGAGGGCCCAGCCCAGGACAACGGCCAGGAGACATTAAAGTACTGCATCTATAAGGGAACTTAGAGCAAGACTGTGTCTACTCAAAGACTCCACACTAAATGAACCGTGACACGCAAGGATAAGACTCGGGGATCAAGGAAAAGGACCAATAAGGAGACATTACAGAGAATGATGTCATTGTAATATATGGAAACCCATTCTATTAGTTATCTAACAATGAAAAGGCCTATCTCAAAGCTTACGCCGTGACATTCTCCCAAGGTCTCTTCCAAATCTGCAATTCCGTGACTCACCGATTCGAATCCCAACACCCCACACTCTCAGGAAGCTGAGAAGACATTTATGACATAGGAGAAGAGAGAGGATATTACCATCTCTCCATCAGTGCAGGTACATTAGCCAAATCTGAGTTCTTTCTCTCATTGGAAAGACCTAATGTAGCCTTAAAAAATAGATATCTACCACAAGCAATGATTTATGACAGATCAGCAATCATGTATATTTATTGAGTTTACTTCTCTTGGTGCTAGTAGGGAACTAGGAACGATGCTTCCAAACTGCTAGCTAGGTCTTTGCTGTTTGCCAAGGTAGGCTGCCATATTAATATTCCCAACAGTTTGTCTCAAAGTAACATCCTATTACAAAGGGCCATTTGGTTCTGCTAAGGCAGGAGTCTGCAGGCATTAATAAGGATAAGTACAGCTGTTTAGTCCAGCACCCTGAGGACAAGATACATGATCTAACACCTTTTACTTAACAAGATTCCAAGCCAAAAGAACCCTTTCATCAGCATGTTTATAAGCTTACTTGCATATTCTAATGGTAGCAGAAACAGATGACAGTTTTATTAGTAAATACAAGAGGGTATCATTTCTCCTCTAAGCATATGCTAAGGCATACATCTGAAGAAACTGTTGCCTTATTGTTCAGAATACACTCCAGACCTCTTTTATTTAAAAAATTGGTTTAACTATTCTGACGCTCTAGTCGAAAAAAACCAAACATTCTCTGGCTCTTAGCCAAAAGCTTCCCTGGTTTACTAATTAGGTGAATGAAGGGGAAAAGATTTGAACACACCAAGAGAAAAATATGTATGCAGATACAGGCAGCTAATAGAGCTCATATATTAACGAGCTTCTTCCAAAACTACCTAGTCATTAAACATCACTCCCACACCCTTTATACACCGTTTATACACCAATATATGTAATATAGTCTACATTAGAGATACATCAAAAATAAATCAGTTATATTGTTTTTAAATCAAATGGTGGACTGTACAGTGTGACTCCAAAGACCAAAGCAGTGTGATGGGGGAGAGGGGTGATTTTCCCTTGCATCTTTTGGGGTCAGAAATCAATGGTCCAATCCCAACAACGCTTCTCTCTGGAATTCTTAATATGTGGCAAATCATTAGTAACCTTTGATCTCAATTTCTCTTACCTATAAAATTCAAAGACAACCTGTCACCAGGAAAAATTTTCTAGATGGACTCAGAATGATTAAACATATAGTTATAAAGGGTTTTAGTGTCCTCAGAAGATACTGGATCTCACTATTGTCAAAAAAGTTTTCATTATAACCATCCTCCCTCCTGAGGAAACGGAAGCATTTAATCATTTCAGAAATATTTCTTGTATCTAGTATGGTGTTTTGTTAAGTTTGTGGACGCAAAAAAAAATTCTAAAAGGCAGATCATAAAATACCCAAGTTTTCAGATTACATGGGGATGTAGTAAGGAAACTGTAAATTTTAATAAGGCGTGAGTAGTGCTACCTCTGAAGAACCTACAACGCACAGTAAGAACAGAGGAGGGAGCTGACAAGTGCTCCACTGTTGTATCAGAGCAGGAGACAGGTGGCTGGTTGGTGTTTACAGATTCATTCTAGTCCTAATAAATCACATTCTGAAATCTAAGTCAACAGTCTGGAGCCAACACTAGGCTATTAACATAACTCCCATTGGAATTAAAGAATTATCACTCCATGTAATTCTAGTCACAGGGAAAAAAATTGAGTATAGCTGCCAGCCAAAAGCAAAAGCAAATCCTCACCAACACAGAGTGATAAAGAGAAAATTCATTTGGAAATGCCTTCCAGAAGAAATCGGTAAAGAGTTAATAAAGCCTTCTGCAAACTTAAGAGAAAAATATCTCTATAAAAACGTACATGTAATAAGGCTACAGATCATTGGTTAGCTGCCAGAAAAATGATGGAATATGGTATAGTTTACTTATTTCTTTTTAATGGCTCCAACATTCCACCTGAAAAATTGGTCCCGGAGCTGTATAATTGGGGATAAAAAATTAAATGACAGTTTCCATTTGTCATGATGAAAGCTGATCACTTGTGTTTTTTCATTTATCCACGCTGACTAAAGTGGTTCCTAAAAGTCTACCAAGCCAATCTTTCTCCTAGCAATGAAAATAATGCTGTTATAAAAATAAAAGGAGAACTGGAATAAGCTGCTGGCATCTGAACATATACTTCCTACAGGTTCCCTGGTTCTCAGATCTCTACCTCCAACCGAACTAGAGGTGAGGCCAGATGACAACCTGGATATGTTTAATAAGTAGCTCTGAGAATATACCCTTGCTCTGTTTTTTCAAAAATTCCTAATCATTCACTTTATCACATTATCAGCAGAAAAAAAATCATTTCCTCTTTGTCTTCCCCATGTTCAAAAGACTGTTTAAACAGTGATGCTGTATCAGGAAGCAGCGTGGGCACGATGCAGAGAAATTTAAACTCTATTTTCTATTTTAAGAAGAGGAAATTCCATGGAACTGAAGGTTTCTAGTTGCTGCTATTCCAGTCAGTACATGGGGATGAGGAAGGAAAAGAATAAGGCAAGAAAGAGAACTACTGCTGACTACAAGAGCCAGCAGAATCAAAGAGTTTTAATTTTTAAGCATAAAAAATATATTAAAAGTTCTAGGCTTTTGGTCATCCCTGATCTTTGAAGCATTTCAAAAGGAAAAGGTAATCGCCCTCCCAAAATGTATTTTAAGGCTTCAAAGTAGATTGATGTCAAGTCGCCCTGAAAGAGCAGACCTCCCTTTCATGTGGAGGCCTGCGCTGACTTAGGATTGATCAGATTTTTTGTCAATACGCTCTGCTGATGTGTTTTGAAACTCCAGCTGAAGTGCTGGGAATGCAGCTCAGAGAGAACGAGCTTGCCTGGCTTGAGTGAAGAGCTGGGTTCCATCCCTGGCACAATAAACAAAAAGGAAACGAGAGTGGAACCAGGTACTACAAGGCAGGAAGGGGAACACTGGCTCTGGGCCAGGCTGTGCTTCCAACAAGCCCACAGTGCAGCCTATGACAGGCCAGTTAGGAGTCCAATGTCTCCATTTCTCCTTTGGACAACAGGCTATCAGAGCACTCTGGGTAACTTAGCAATCCCTGTTTCTCATCTCAGCCCCAGAGATGACAAGCATGGTAAGACTTAAAGGAATTAGTATGTGAAAACCGGCTGGAATAATGCGTAGCATATAGTGAATCCTTAATAGCGTTACTACTATAAACTATTACACCAGGCAATAATGGCTTTAAAAAAAATCAAAGAAACTTGTAACCAGAGAGAAAATTACTAACAAGAAATTTAATAAAACTATAAAGACGTGCTGCTTTAAGACAGAGGAATACGTGCAATCCAGCTTCCAAACGAGATAAACTCCAGGGTGATTACTTATCTGAAAAGTATTTACTTCATGAAGAAACTCAGCTCGGAAAGAACTCCCTAGTGAATATAAGCATCTCTCCCTGAAACCGTGACTAACAGGACCTATTCCACTCTGAGTGCTGCGGGAACAATTCAGGATGATGAAGTCATCTGAAGGTGGGGACCCTACAACATGTGGGTAACATCTTTCACTTAGACAGCAGTGCCCTTCAGCCACCAGGGAGACCACTACTAGTCTGCAGCAGAAGAAAGGTTGAAAACCACGGGCCTGTCATCATCGTTATAACTGCCCATGCAAGGACCCATACATTGGGCAGGTGATGGTCCCACGCTGGATAAAGAAAAAAGGCTGAAGAACAATGTTGGAGCATCTACCTGCTTTCCAGTCACTATCCAAGTGCTGGCCCTATACTACCTTTCTTACTATAAAATTCAAAAACAACCTGTCACCAAGAAAAACACCAGAAACTTAACGGGCCAGGTACTGTTCCCACGCATGCACACAGGAAAATGAATCTCCAGTGAGTGCTGACTTCACAGGGGGCTGGTGCTAGGATTTCAACCCCAGAGGGATCAGACTTCCACGGCACATTCTCACTAGTGCATCAGACCAGCTTCCATTTATTGGTGATTCATCAACTACTTGCCAGGGGACAAGATCGGGCACCTGAAAGCTACCGTGCTGGAACTGCTGCCAAAAAGACGTTAAACTCCGAAATAGCCACTGAGTGTTTTTAAGAGAGAGGAGCTTTAGAAAGGCTATCTCCCTTTATAGATTAAAGAACAGAAGGAAGCCTTCCATCCCGAGAGGTTAACTCTCACTCGCCCAAGGTCAAAGATAAAGAAGTTCTAAAAACTATAGTGTAAATCAGTAGCAAAATGACACTTCTTCTACAAAAACTTGAAATATACGTCATATAAAGCCTTTAAAGGCTTGCAGAGGTTTCAAGCAAACAATGCTATTAAGTATAGTCTCAATCAGAAACCAGGCCAGAGCTCAGGTGTCCTGGAGACACCCTTGGGTAGGGGGCTGAGGTAAGCCAAGGAAACATTTCAAATATAAACCATCATCTTCTCCGGCTCACGCCTTTCCCGAGATTCCAGGCTGAGGCATCTGGGCACTGTCAAATGATCAAAGAGACAATGGATACTGAATGTGATCTAAGATGGGAGGGAAAAAGAGGCCTGGAAGTTCACTGTAGTACATAAAACCTATTTAAGCCTCAAAATCTGATCATCTATGGTAAAAATAGAATAGGTTGTGACCCGGCTCCCCTTGTCCTTTGGACTTTGAGAAGCAAACTAGATGATGAGCTGAGCACGGATCTCTGATACAGTCTCTACCACCAGGGTCTTTGGGGCCACTGTCGGCTTCCAGACACAACTGCCAGAGTCTGCCTTTCAAAGAGGCCAGTGGAACGCATGTGGGCTTTGGAAAAGCAGAAATCAGATTTTGAAGGGCCAGAGTGTTAGTAAAGAGAGTAGGGCATCTGCCTTGCATGTGGTCGACCTGGGTTTGATCCCTGCCAGCATCCCATATGGCCCTCTGGGCACTTCCAGGCGTAATACTTGAGTGCAGATCCAGGAGTAATTCCTGAGCATTGCCAGGTATGGCCCCAAAACCAAAAAAAAATCCAATCTCAATATGTAGATATGCATTTATTAGCTAGAAGGTCCTAGGTGAAGTCAATCTCTGTGACATTAAAAACATCTTTTTTCACCTATAGAGGTCATGATAAATAATGCCTACTACTAGACTGTTCAGGAATAAATAAGAAATAGCATACAATGCCTTACTGGCATTTATTGGTGTACTGCTTCTCAGCTGCCAAATTCATCCCTTTTGCTATTCTGTAAATAAAGGTCCAGGCCCTCACAAAGGTAAAAGTGTTCTTTACCAGGGGCACTGTGTTAGCTTTGTCGATAACAGGTGGACAGTACAGAAGGCACAGTGCATTTCAGACCTCCCACTGCAGATCCGCCATTCATTCCCTGGGGTCACAGTCCACACAGCATGGCCGATGGGGCTAGCAGCTTCCCCAGCATCGTCCATTCGTCATCAGCATCACCAATGCGGCACCTTCTCAAGAATGGTTCTCCCCAGAAGCCTAGAAGGCTAAAGACTCCAACAGCCTTTCTGCCAGTGAGCCTTGGCTGAGAACTCTCCAACAGTCGGGGTCCCAGCCTGGGGCCCAGGGAAGGCACACCCCGTTGGTGGTCTAGCTCAACACCAGTGTCCCTGTCTGCTGTTCTATTTGCTGACCTAAATTCCTTACAATTCTCTTTACCTATTACTAGCATTACCCCAAGTCCCCATTATAATAGGCATGTCTACAGTGAATGCTCCTCACTCAAATTATTCTTTGGCTTGTCTCCTGATTGAACCCAGTTTTAATAAACACTCCTAGGCTAGTGCTATCTATTTAATTTCCAATAAACAGCAATATCCTAATAGTAATATAAGCAGAATGAGCTCCTCTCATCTCTATTCAAAAAGGTAATCCCTTTCTTCATTCTATTCAGACCAGAATATGAACCCATTTCCTTATGTGGTGTAAGTGAAAGAATAAATTCGAAAGAATGTCCAAAAGATTCTGCCAAAGAACTGATTTTTAAAAAAAAAGAAAGAAATAGACAAGCTGTCTTGCAACTGGTTGTTCTCCCTCATTCAGAATGCAGTTAGAAAATTCTTTCGACGACTTCCTTAGCTGACCTAAAAGACAATGTGACAAAGAACGAAAATGCCTTCTTTTTCTTACCAAGGATATTCCCAAAATGAGCTAAAGAAGCAAATAAGCAAATTCATTTGTATATGCATGTTCAAAAAAAATTTAGCCATAATTTTATTCCGACATCTCTCAGTTCACATGAGCGAGCCATGATATTTGCAAGATTAATGGAAGGCATGGAACAGCACCTATCCTAGAAGAAGCAATTTGCTCTAAGGGACAGGGGTGCCAGAGCACCGCTCCGAGAAAAGAAAAGGAATGAGTTTAGTAGCAATATTTTAAGTCAATATGTATTTCCTCATCTTGTCAATGTACCAGCTTAATTCTGAGTAAAGGAATATAAAAATACATTATTCAATGTGTCATGTACTGTTGGCACATATTGTGAAATAAAATTACTATAGAAATACAGACCATCTCAAATGTATTAAGTTTGTCTTCAAATTCTTTATTTCAAACCCTCAGAATTATTCTTCCTCTGAAAGAACGCTATCACCTTTGACTCAGTCCCATGTCATCTGTATTTTTATTTCTGTCTGAAAGTGTCCCCCTAATTATCGGTTTAACAAAGAGCAGAGACCCGGGTGGGAGTCGGGAGGGCGAGGGAATCTCAACATCTTTTAGGCAGGCACCTTGTCCAATTTCAAGAGCTAACCCCATCTTAAAACACCCCAAAATAGATCCTGCAAGCCACCAGCAGGACCCCAACATAAAGCAAGGCTCCTCATTAAAAGTTGGAGCGAACCCTGGCAGGGATGCCTGCAGGGAGACTCAACAATAACGGCTCTGCCCCATGCCTTTCCCGACCTAGATTAAATTACTGACAAATGGACAGACTACCCAAAACTGAGCAATACACTTTGCCAATGAAAATAATGATTGTGCTGGGTAGAGCACACATGCTTTCTGCTCAGCTTGTCAGCATTTTCAGTTAAGGGCCCAATGGTCTCACCAGTCAACCCTTTCCTGCCAAAACCAATATGCGACCTTCATTTCTTAAGCCCCCTCAGGGCTTCAAATTACTATCCATTTTGCACTTAAGGTCAGTCCTGTAAAACAGTTTTTCCCCCTGGAAGAGCCATAATCAGAAGCAGCCCCTACTTAAAACTCGGAGAAAATTCAAGAATATGTGAGCTTCTGGTAATTTTCCACTGTCAGTTTTTTTTTTATATTTGCATTCTTGAATGTTGCAGCTACTGCTTAAGATGGCAAGGTGCACTTCCTGGCAATGTTATCACTTAATGCTCTCAGTGTTTTATAGGAAAACATGTATTTCCCTAAGCCAATGTGTAACACAGCAATATTTCAAGACGGCTTAGCTTTATAGTTTCAAGCATTCTAGTAAGTTAAACAATCTCATTATCTATGATGGTGAAACACACACACACACACACACACACACACATACAAACCCTCCTTAAGTATGCATTCTGTTGGATTTTATTTTTTCATTGTAGACTAAGAAAACCAAAGCTCTGCCAAATCTCTTTATACACAATACCTATCCAAGAAAAACAAACCTTGTCATTGTTTTTCATTCATTTATTATCAAATTCACTTTTTTAATCTACTACCTTCCCATTCTACAAAGCTGTTAGAAGCTGTGGGTGAAAGGGAAACTCTTTTTCACGTACCACCACCATCACCACCGCCCACCCCAGCTTTTTCCATACAACATGCGGATCTGACATCGTCATTGGATTTGACCTAGCAAGTTCAACGACTAAAAAATAAGGTCTTCGCCGTAAGGAGGGGTCTGACAGATGCCAGTTTCAAAAGATAACTTTCAGGCTTCAATGAAAGATGCTGACAAGAGCACCATTCTCATAAAATACTGATCCCCAAAGACCCATCTTTCTGTCAGCTTCTTTCCACACGTATCCAAGTTTGGATTTCCAGGCAGTCACTCCTACTTATCTTTCTACCTCCAGGCCTCCCACAAATCTTAACTTCATTCATAGCTTTTATTCCTGGTTCTAAACTCTGCTTCTCCTCTAGTATTATGGTAGGAGGAAACCCACTAAACGCATCCTTAATGCTGATGTGATCTTTCCAGTTATTGAATCTTTCATTGAATTTTACACTATACAACCTCAAATGGAGAGAGCAGCCCCTCCCTTTCGCTAACTGTTGCTCAGTCTGGATAGCCAGCTTCATAACTATACACTTTGATCTGGTACATGAGGAAGCGTATTTTCATTACATCCCTTATCCTCCTAATGACATTTCCAAACAGGATTTTAAGAACTGTGAAGCAGAAATAAAATTATGCTCAAGTTCCAAATTGATCTCATGGAATGGAAAATGGCTCCCATTGCCAGACAGCAATAACTGGAACTCAAAGCTAGCAAGTTTCTAGTTCAGAACCATTTCTCAAATAATGATCACCTTTTAAACGCCTCTTCCATTACCAATCACAACAGAAATTCATTGAAAAACTAACTTGAGACTCCAAAATCCTTATGCCCACTCCTTTAGGTTGGATCCAAGGCTTCACCAGCCGTGCTGGGATTCTTCCTGCCTTTTCAATAATGAATCAGGACCTAACATTTCACTTACCTGGATTTACACGAAAACCCTAAAGGAGCCATGAAATTGCTCCTGTAAAGCACATTCTGTGGTGACTTTTAAATAGCTTTAAGAATAATTTGGAAATAAAAATACTGCTGGAGCAAGTTTTATGTCTCCTGCTCACATATGCTAGAGCAATTTCTTTCTTTCAGAGATAGAGGGAGGGAATTTCATAACACGCAGCCAATTACGGCCCACTGTCATCTTGGCTGTATTAATTATCTGCCTTCCCTAAGTTATCAGGACCTGAGAGAAGTCTTAACAGCCACTTACTTCACATTATGGTTGTTTCGCCGTAAGGAAAGGGTTGTGATTTGTCTCCAGGTCTTTCTGCATTTACAGGTTCTCCCTGCTTTCTGGAACCAGAACTTCCCTCTACAGTCTTTCTTAAGCCAAATGGCATAGAGAGAAAGAAGCAATTAGCATTCCCATATGAGTGGGAAAACGGCTTACTTGCGAGTTCTCAGAGCACCCATCCCAAATGGCCCATCAAAGCGCACCCAATAACACACCAACTCTCTATCCCATTGACAGAGCACGAGCACAACAGGAATGCCACGCTGTGTAGAATACTTTCAAGGAAGGAGCGTGGTGGCGGATCTTGCCGCTCTGGGTGTCTCTAGAAAGCTGTTGCAAAACAAACACTGTGAATGCAGACATCACTTAGCGTGAAAATCGTCTCTGGAGTTCTGTGAGTGTACAGACCAATATAAGTCTTTGGTAAATGGAAGAAGTGAAATGCAAACTTTCACAAAGCAGGTATATCAATATACCGATAGAGTAAAACATTTCCATGTAAAAATTTGGCACCATCCTGAGTTTGGCAGATGCCAGTGACTCAGCATCACAGGAGCTCAACTTCCCTGTCTCCTGCCCAGGACTGGCTCAGGGCACAGAAGAAGGGAAAGAAAAAGGAACGAGAAGGTGATCTGCAGTCACACTCTGAACCCCTAATGAGTTATTTCAAACAAAAAATATTACTGGACTATTAATACCCCAGCAGAGACTATTATTTATTCAAATCTCTCTTGCAGACCATTTATAAACTATTTGTTGGCTTCATCTTAAGGCAGGAACAACTCCAACAATTCCTGGAGTGGAGTTTTCAAGACCATGAAAATGCAAGGAATACTTTATGAATTTCAGCGTATGAGAGTTTCTGATTATGCTGGGCTTCCTTCCTAACTACAGGAAAACAGAAGAGGAAACTGCTATAAGAGACTATCCGTAAGTTGCGACTATGCTCTGGAAAACATGAAAAGACAGTTCCCACAGATGGTCCTGAGAAGAGAAGACAGGAACGCCTCCCGTGAGGAAGGGGAACAGACTGGCCTCAAAAAGGCCACAAGAATGAAGGACTCGGGCTAGAGATGGTACAGCAGGCAGGACACCTGGCCTGCACTCGCTAATTCAGATTCGATCTCCAGCATCCGATGCGGCCCCTTGGGTCCCTCAGGAGGCGATTCCTGAGTTTAGCACCAGGAGTAAGAACTAAGCATGTCAGGGTACCCATCCCCACCAACAAAAATTTAAAAAAATGAAGGACCTGAAAGTCCATTTCAGGTGAAAAAGAGGCAGGACAAGCGGCAAAACACACGAACTCTCTTAAGCATGCTAATTTCTTATTTAAAATTTTCAAAGCTGTGGGGACAAAGATGTGAGTCAGCAGAGCGCAGGATCACGCCACTCAGGTGCCCGCTCTGGGCCAGACTCCTGGCACTGCTGCCAGGGTTGGGGGGGGGTGGGGGGGGTGTGGAAATAATCCCCAAAGAGAAACGGACTTACACAGGAATACACCAAAAATCTCTAGTTTTGCTGCTCTCTTGTCCAGGTGACCAAAGGGTTCCTCTGATGACCGGAACTAGATTTCAGTTCCAATCCCCTTGGCCAGCAGTTATGAAACCTGTCTGAATGACAGCTCACCAAATGCATGAACCTGGAAATTAGAGGGGAAAGTCAAGGGGCTTTATCCGCTCACAAGCAGCTTCTCTCCAGACCAGGAGTATTTTAATGAAATGAGACTTAAGTGAATTGTTGACAGAGGCATTAAATGTTGTCATTTAATATCAACAGTATGTTTGATTTGTGCACAGTTATGAAATGCCATTCGGACCAGAGAGTTATATTGAGGTTTACCACATTATAGGCATGGATTTCCAGAGGGAAGTGAACTGATCTGTCTCAAAATAAAATGTGTTTACATTAACACTGGGGGAAGACAGTCCTGCAAACTGAGATGGAGAGATAAAATAAGACCAGCACAAAACTCAACTTGGGAGAATGGAAAACAATATAACTTCTGGACTCCACATGTATACATATACAATATTTCACTAAACATTTTTCTTTATCCTCTTTTTTTAACAAAAAAAAGTATAGATACTGAGAAATATCTATTAGACATTTGTCTCTGAAATTTTTTTTTGCTTTTTTTTTTTTTGGGGGGACACCCAGCAATGCTCAGGGGTTTCTCCTGGCTCTGCACTCAGGAATTACTCCTGATGGTGCTCCGGGGACCATATGGGATGCCAGGGATCGAACCCGGCCAGCATGGGCCACAGGCAAGGAAAGCGTCCTACCCGATGGGCTATCGCTCCGCCCCAGTCTCTAAAATATTTTTGAGGGGTAAGGTAAAGAGATTAACATAGAAAGAAAAGAAATGATTGAGGAAGAAGTCTCACTTTCTTAAAGGGTGGGGGGGGGCGTGGGGGGAGAAAAGCAAAAGAAGAGTGTAGGGGCTGGAGCGATGGTCCAGAGGGTAGAGGCGTTTGCCTTGCATGTGGCCAGCGCGTGCCAGCGATGCTGGGTTTGATCCCCAGCATCCCATGTGGTCCCCCCAGCATGCCAGGAGTGATTCCTGAGCACAGAGCCAGGAGTAACTCTTGAGCATTGCTGCTGGGTATGACCCAAAAAGCAAAAAAAAAAAATTAAAAGTCTAACATCTGCCTGGTCAACTGGTTGGGTTAATTTTATTCAATTGCTTAAGTAAAATCCCATGACTTTCTAGTTGGGACAGAATCAATCTGGCCTCACAGAAAACCACTCACAACAGGACACATGCTTTCAGCTGCTTTTCCCTGAAGTGGATTTGAGGTAAAACAAAACATCGTATCAAGTCAAAGAGGTTCATGAACCCTCATGACCATTATAATAAGTATTAAAATAAGGTTTTTCTGCCCCCTCACTCCCCACGAAAGTCCCCAAAGAAATATAAACACGTTAATTCCTTAGTCCCAAGATTTACTAACTGAAATAAATATGGGTACAGGAACAGGGACTCTGGGGTTAAGGCACTTGACTGTGCCTGGAGGCAACCCAAATTCACTCCTTGGTACCATAAATTGTCCCCAAAACCCACCAAGAGTAACCCCCTGAGCATAGAGCCAGGGAATAAGCCCTGTGCCTCTCTGGGTGTGACACCCCCAAAAAAAAAAAACAAGACTGATACATTCCTAAGTAAATAAAATTACAAGATTATAAAATAAAATCACTTGTATCACTTGTCTTCCTGTTGTTCATCCATTTGCTCTAGCCAGCACCAGTAACAACTTCACATATCCTGTCACTTGCTGAGTGTAGCCCAAGGGCATCTGCTGGCTCCAGGAACACAGAGCCTCAAACCACTCAGGTCATGAGAATGAGGTCTATAATTGTTACTGGTTTTGGTATATCAAATATGACATGGGTAGCTTGCCAGGCTCTACCATGACTTTTAATGTGACTTATTTAGGAGAAATAGTCCTAAGGCAGGATAGTACAGTGGGTAGGGCACTTCCCTCACACACGCCAACCACTAAGCATCCACTATGCACTACCAGGAGCGATCCCTGAATGCAGAAAGTAGTAAGCTCTGATTTCTGCCAGGTGTGACCCCAAAATAAAACCAATAACGAAAAAGGAGAAAGAGTCCTTTGTTGGAGTCTCTTAGAAGGTTAATCCACCTATGGAGGGAAAAACCAAGACAAATTCTGTCTCCTTACCCCTTCTTACGGATCAACCTGCTGACAAAGGTACAGGGAGAATACCATGGAGGAAGCAGCTCAGCAGTCTGGGGACATGGGAGAGAGTCACGTCACCCTTTACTAAAGACACACTCAGTGAAAAGCTGCCATGAGTTTTGCCCCGGAGAAGCAGACGCCTGCTTCAACACCAAACCCTTTATCCTTAGGCAATTAGATGATTAGCCGCCTCGATGGCTGAAATACCTGGCTCACCAACCCGACAATTCCCCTGGTCCCATAATGATGGTGATCCTCTCAGGGGATGTCTATCCTCATGAAAGGTATATACATATATTTTCAGTGCTGGGACTCGAACCCAGGGCCACATACAGGGCATGTACACCCTACCACTAAGCCACATCCCTGGTCCCAAACAGACATCTTCTAAGCCATTATTTTCCAAAGAGGGCAACGCCATCTGAGATGGGGAAAGGATAGACGCAACTGTGGGTGCTTTCTGTTGCTTAAAGAAGGCAGATTCCAGGGGAGCTGAGGGGTGTTCTTTTCCTGAAAAGGGGGAAGCAGATTAAGTTAGTTTGGGAGCCTCTGTTTTGAGTGCAAAGATGGAGCACAACAGGATAATTCCACAGACTTGTGGATAATCAATGGAGTTTAAGTGACTGCCAGGGGTGGCCTGACTACTCCCAGTAGGCCACAAATACTGATCTCAGAACCTTTGGCTCTTTCTAAAATGTGGCTGAGCAATGATTTGGAAGTCTAAACTCTTACTTTAGGAATTCATAAGAACAACCAATGTTTTACAAATTCAACAGAAAGTAAAATAAACAAACCAGGATCTTATGCTCCCTCCTGTTATTTCTGTGGCAATCTTTCAAACTCATTTCAGTCCTTTACCCTCTCAAGAAATACTGAATTAGGGAAGAAAGAAAACAAGAATTTAATCGGAACTGGCTTTACTCTAATTCTTGGAGGGAGATTCTTGGAGGGAGAGGGAGTGGCGACGCAGACTGAGAAGGCAGCTTTGTGGAGAAAGCGCACAGGTGACTTAAGACCAGCCTGAAAGCAGCTAGTCTCTCAGCCTGGTTCCAGTCACAAAAACAAGGATGTTTATATTTACCCGGAAGTGTGCATGGCAACTGACCATCATCATCGTTCTCTCAATGAGCTCATCGGGACATTCCAGAAGGCGGTGCCCAGAGACCACACCAGCATTGTTGACCAGGACAGAGACCTCGCCCACCTCCTTGCGGACCCTTTCAGCAGGCAGGTTTCAGGTATCGGTAAAAACCTGCAAGTTACAGGGCAGCAGGATTTCATCTCCACCATTCCCAGCTTGCAGCACCGCAAATAGAATGTCAAAATAAATGACAAGATTCATCTTCCCAGAGCTACAAACTACCCCACCCACTTTTTTCAAAAGTTTACATACACCTTATCACTTTTACCTGGAAATAGGGATGGAGGAAGTTGTCCTTCCCTGGTCATTTGCACAAAGTTTGGGTTTGATCGTTGCCTTTCCAAGGATTTGGACAGCAAAGCTAACAGAGGGTTTGCTCCCAGAGAGCTGAATGAAGCTCTCCAGGTTCAGGTAATTAGCATTGACGCAGGAAAATGAAGGAAGCGCTCACAGCAAAAAGGGAAAAAGAAATCGCTGTGATGAGTCTTTGTTTACAGCAGATCTTAATTCTGTATCCTTCACTTGAGCAAGCTGTAAGGTCTTTGGCACCTGGCTAAAAATAGCGAAGTAAGCAGGTGACAAAGATGAATGGTTCCCAGGGACACAATTCCAAGCTGAGGAATTTAAGAAAAACTTCAGCAGTGTCGGCAAAAGATACTTTCCTGCCAGGTAAATTAAGGAGGAAGGAAAAGTGCTCCTCCTCGGGCAGAGTCACAACCTGCCAAGAAGCCATTTCTCTTTCTTTGTTTCATGTACACTTCTGTGCTTGTATTTTAGAAAACATTTGCAAACCCTAAGAAGTGGGCTTTGCCACTGGGCCAAGGAAAAAGAGTTTCAATGGAACCTCATAAAACGGAAAGATACTGCATCTGTCGCCCTTCAAATTCCTTGAAAGCTCTTGGCAAAAAGAGAAACCAAAGGCAGAGTGAATTCCGTCTTCAGGTCTGCGCCTGCCGTCCGATTCCTGCCAGAGGCCCAGGCCTCTCCTCCTAAGCTCATCTTCTGTCAGACCTCCGGTGGCCACATTGCAACCCACAAGATGAGCTTCTCAGTTCATCATGCTGTCTGTCTGTCTGTCTCTTGTCTATCTTGTTTGTCTGGTTTGGGGCTTGGGGTCACACACAGCAGTGCTCAGGGGTTTTCTTGGTTTCTATACTCAAGGATCACCTGCTTGGGATCGCATATGCGATGCCAGAGATCAAACCTAGGTTGGTGGCGCGTGAAGGTGGGCACCTTGCCCGTTCTACCATCGCCCTGGCCCCCCACCACTTGTCTATCTCAAGGGACACCTTTGGCCCCCTCTTGTTTGCTACTGGAAGATGAACCCATTTTCCTGACCCTCGCAGCATCTCAGTGGCTCTCAAAATAAGAAGCTCATAGAATAAGTAGGTTTGAGTCTGAGTGGACAGTTAAGATTGAAAAAGAACTCACAGGAGGTGACGTTAACCCTACCAGGACTCGCCTCTTCAGGCTCTTCATATATATCTCACCAGTTCCCTGCTACGGGTCCTTCCCTTTATTCAACAATGGACAACTCAAAACAGAAGCACAAAACACCTCACAGAATCCAAAAATGGCAGCCCCCACTACAAAGCTCAACCAAAAACAGTCATTTCTGTCCAAATCTTCAGAGATTTCTGAAAGGACACCCAGAAACACGCACCTGGGGGGTGGGGAGGGGGCAGGGATGATAGAAAACCCCAAATCCCACATTTACCTCTAAATCTTAAAGCTCTGGGAACTCAAAACGCCAACAAGTGTGCACTGTCTTTCTCAACCCTGGCAACGATTCCAACTGAGTCTGGGTCGCCCAAGGAAATCTTTTGTCTTCTGGGAAAGGCATACAAGTTCTCCAACCAGCGTGGCCAACATTCATACCTGAGCAGACTCTTTCCAAAGGGAAAGGCTTTCACACATCTTCCCTGCAAAACCCAAAGAGGAGTCTTTTCAACTGCTCTTCCTCAGGAGGGAGGGGGGACTGTTAATTTGTTGTGTGCCCAACACGGTAAAGTATTTCACAGATCGCTGGCACATTAGCATTTCTATCCACTCACGGCAACTTCCTATTCAAAGATCAAGCTGACAGCCCTTGCATGCACTGCATTCTTATTTAGAAACGCCTATAACTGGCAGGATCCAAAAGCAACTGCAGGGTTCAAGTGAAGTGCTCTTGGAGAAGTGGAGCCATGCTTCTGCCTTTAGAATTGAACATCCTACAATAGGCCCAGTGACACGGTTTCCAGAGAGCAAAGACAATGGGCGTAGTTGCGAGGAGGGCTGGTTTCTTGTTCATGCATTTGCTCTTAAAAAAAAAAGAATAATCATGGATGGCAAAAGAGCTATAATCTTAACAGTTGATGCAAGAACCTAACATAGCCAAATCAAGGACAGCTACACAAATGCAAAAACAAAGCCTCTCCCCAAATGTATTCTTGTTACTCATGGAGATTAGTAAGAATTAGGTATTAACTGGACACCGGGCAAATCTCAGTATGTGCTAGTATGTGATCTGCGCAGTCTGTAAGATCTTCTAAGACAGCGATCAAAAAGGAATAGTGAAATTTGGAGGTGAAATTTGGACTCTATGATACTTGAGAGGGAAAGTAATTATACATTAATTCAGTTTAACAAGATCACAAGTGACATACATACAGGCTTAGCCATAATCGGTTTCATCTTACATACTTTAAGTCAGGAGTATGGGTAGAAATGTCTTAGTAAAAAGAACTTTATAAAAGCCTCATTAGATTTTCATTAAAGATGTATATTTGTGTACACAGATAAGACATACAACTAGTTGAGTGATACAACAGAAAGAGCGCTGGGCAGGAAACAGGAAAATCTAGTCTTAATTCTGGCTCGCTCACATTCCTATCATTTGGGCAAATCTCCCAAACCCCTTGTGAGATCGAGATGGCATTCCCTATTTGCCACACAGGATCCAATGCAATGCTGTGCCATGTGCTTTATTACCCTCAAAATACCATACCCACTAATTCAAAGAACATGAATGCGAGGATTAGGCACACTAGACCATTAACACTGTGCCAAAAGACCAAAGCAGAGCTTCAAGGCGACCTCTGTTCATGTTGCCCCTCGGCTTCACCGGAACATTTGGCCACCGCCAGCCCACCAGCTCAGAGAACAGAAAGCTCGGAATTCGAATGCTGGCACAGAAACTGGTACAGACTTGTGCCCGTGGATCACTCTGCAGCTCTAGTACCTGACAGGACGTTCCCAAATGCCCACTGCCCTGTGAGGCCCAGAAAGTGTCCCAGCCTCACTGCTGCGTCCTTCCTGAGTGTGGGTGTTGGGTAAATCACCTGAAAAATAACTTTTCCTATAGCATCGCATTTTTTAAAAGGTGATTTGAGATAGCCTTTGAGAATCAACTAAATTTCAAACTTGCCTCCTTTTTAAACAATTATTTTAAATGAAAGCGCTAGGATTTACAAGGCTATGCACAGTAGAGTTTCAGACACACGGTGGGTGTTCCAACACCAATCCCACCACCAGTGTCAACTTTCTCCCACCGATGTTCCCAAGTCCCTCCCACTCACTCCAACCTGGCCCCTTGGCAAGCACATATTTAAGTTCATTGTAGCAAACTTAAGATTTCATGCTTAGTATTGTCTGTTCCACAGTTTAGATACATGCATCCATTATCTCTGGCAGCCGAGATGCCTGGAGGCCCCCTAACACCCCCTACTCAGATTTGAGTTTTAAAATTCATGCTCTTGGGGCTGGAGCGATAGCCCAGCGGGTAGGGCATTTGCCTTTGCACGGCCGGCCCATGCCGCCTGGGTTCAATCCCGGCATCCCATATGGTCCCCCGAGTACTGCCAGGAGTAATTCCTGAGTGCAGAGCCAGGAGAAACCCCTGAGCATTGCTGGGTGTGACCCAAAAAAGCAAAAAAAAAAAAATAAAATAAAATAAATAAAAAAAATAAAATTCATGCTCTTTCTTTCAGAAAGAGAGAATGAAAGGAAGGAAGGAAGGAAGGAAGGAAGGAAGGAAGGAGAGGGAGGGAGGGAGGGAGGGAGGGAGGGGAGGGAGGGAGGAGGGAGGGGAGGAAGGAAGGAAGGGAGGGAGGGAGGGAGGGACGTAGGGATGGAGGGAAAGAAAGAAAGAAAGAAAGAAAGAAAGAAAGAAAGAAAGAAAGAAAGAAAGAAAGAAAGAAAGAAAGAAAGAAAGAAAGAAAGAAAGAAAGAAAGAAAGAAAGAAAGAAAGAAAGAAAGAAAGAAAGAAAGAAAGAAAGAAAGAAAGAAAGAAAGAAAGAAAAGAAAGAAGAGAAAGTCAGTCTGGATTTGTGGAACTAGCAAAATACAACTGAGAATCCATTCTTCATTGGCCAGAACAAAAGAGAACCGAAAATTCCAAGAGATGGGCCAAAGAAAAAATTCAGAAACTTTGTCTTGCCAGAAAATCCATAAGTAATTCAGCTCCCGTTTATTTAAATAATCAGGCAATTGCAACTTTATTTAAGGAGCACTTACATGAATCTAAATGTCTAGGCTGCCAAGGAAAGTGGAACAGACTTTTCAAACCTCGCCGCAAACCTCCTCGTGGAGAGAAAAACCAGCCTCAGGAGTTTCAGTCTGATAGGTAATTGTTTTGTAAAATTAAAAGCCACAGAAAATTGGAGTTTCGAATGGGAAATGTCATCTCAAGCGTAACACTAATAAAAACAGCTAATGAATAAGTGCATTCTGGCAAGAATATATCAAAATTGCAAAGCCCGATGTGGACAGTACAGAATACAGAAGGAACCCGTGTGAGTAAACATCAAATGAAGGATTAGCCTTATTTGTGAAGAAAGCATTCCAGCAAGAAATTGAACCCGAGACCTTCTGCATCCAGAGCAGCAGGGCTCTCTCTCGGTGGCACGCAGGGAACGGCTGTGGGTGCAGTCTCCTCTCCCCTGCCAGTCTGAGTTGGGGGAAGCGACCCGCTGATGTTCCAGGGGGAACGAGGGTTCTCAATCACCAAACACACCCAGCTCTGATATTCGAAAGCATCACTGAACATGTGTGTGCAGTTGGGTCCACCGTGCTCAAGGAGCAAGACTTCAAGAAACAGGGAGCTGCGCACCCTCCTTCCGCTTGGTGGCAAACCCAAACCAGGCCTAGCCTGCATCTCCCCAGCCACGGGCAACCAAGATAACAGGCCCAGCCTTGTTATCTGTGTCATCTTCAGATGAGAGAACGGCTCAGTTTTCTCATCAGTGAAATAGGGTTAAACACAGACCCTAGAACAGTGGCTAGAATTTAATGGGATAAAACAGCTCAGTGCTTGGCAGGTAGTAGGTGCCGCAAGTGCTGGCTGTAATGGGGAGCTATAATTATGATTATTACATCCTGTCCCTGCCTGCACATGCATTTTACCTTGCACATTAGAAAAATGCCCTGGCATGCACCCATGAATCTGGATAAAGGTCCGTTTCTCCCATCCACTGTTAGCATGACACTCTCTAGGAATATCACTTCTGATGCTTAAAATCTAACACACACACACACACTCACACACACACACACACACACAATAATACCAATCCGAACCAGCCCTAATTTCCTTTAAACAGGCCCCCTAGAGCCAAATAAAAGATTAGCCCAAATATCCAACTCAATGGAAAATTCCCTTTACCTATTCTAAGTTCAGGCACACAGACTCATAAAGACCGAATACTTCTCTTTTAATTAATCAAACCCCCTCGAAGAGCTCTGAGCAGACACCCCCCTTTTCTGCTGATGACATACAGCAAGCCTCCACAATTCAGTTAATCACTCATCATGTAAACAAAGAACCTCTCTCTCGAGCCAAAGATCAACGTGTGCATGGATTCACAACGCAGAAGGGTTTTTTTTTCTCCAACATGAACAATGCAGGCTATTCAGCAGCAAAGTGTACACCGTGCCAATTAAATATGTTGGGTTCCATAATTGTAACTGCAATAATGAACGGAAAGAGTGTCACTGCACAATGCACGTCTGTATTGCAGCTGCTGATCTCTCCCTAGTCCAATTACTGTATATTCTCCCTCAGATCTTCCTTCGGATGGCCTTCATGCTCCACCCAACCACAGGCCCAACTGAAGCCAAGAACTTTACAATATAAAGAAGGGGTACAAACCGAGAGAGTGAGTTAAGGGTGAAGGCACTGGCCTTGCAAGTGGCCCACCAAGGTTCACTCCCGGAATCATATATGGTTCCATGAGCACAGAGCTGAGCGTGAACCCTGAACACCACTAGAGCGGCTCGAGACCAAAGAATGGGGCAGGGGAAGAAGGTATTTATTTGGAATAAAGAGAGAGTAAGGGGTAAGGCACTTGGCTTGCATACAACTGACACCATTCTGGTCCTTAACACCATAAAGGATGCCCTTAGCACTGCCAAATGTAGCCCCAGAATCCTGAGAGAGAGAGAGAGAGAATGTGTTTTCCTACAGTACATTGTTAAACTCTTTAAACATAAAAGAATTAAATACAAGGTCACAAACATCGAGCAGGACTGTGCTGCTTTCTTCAGGAAAGAAATGCAGATCTCCCGGGACTGGGGCGCGCCTGTAGGCTAGCTTGGATCAGGGGAGCAGCGTGGCACTACCTCTCGGCAGCAGGCACCTAGACAAGCCCCAGACTGCTGCCTCCCCAGCCACAGTGAACCTAAAGGGGCCACCCAGCAAAGGCTCTCGGGGGAGTTTATTCCGGTGGCTCAGCCGCTGCTTGCGACCATCTCCAACTCCAGAGCATTTCATTCCACACCTTATGTGCAAATGGTTTCTCTTATCCTCACACCTATGCTTCAGCGGGTTCAATAAACCTTAAAAATAAATTACCTCCCCAGACTTGGCTGTAACATTCAGACTTCCTGCCCTTTGCAGACAGGCCAGACTATTTCTGTGTGTCTATGTTTAATTTATTTAACCTCCCATTAAACCCTCCACTGATTTGCCACAAATAGGATTTCAGTTTTGGAGCCGTACCTGTACCGAGGTATGCTGGTACCTGCAAGCAGCCCCCAAGTACCTGGCATCTGCCTTCTCCCGCTGGCAGGTTGGCTCACACGAAATCCTGTTTCTGAAGGCAGCGCCAAGCACAGCTGAGGTTCCTGAAACATCTAAGTCTCATCTCCCACCAAAACGGCAGCAGCACGGCCAGTCTGCTCGGGGGAAGAGCAGCACACAGGCCTTTTCACTGAAGCTGGCTCCCCGCGCCAACCTCTTCCCTTTGGCCCCGGTACTGGCTTAACACAGCTGTGAACAGCTCTTCAGATCAGCCCCAAAGGCTGAAGGGTGTGACATAACGCAATATTTACAAATAGCCCGAAACAGTACAACTCTGCCACACACGCTGATGGGAACATTTGGCAAAATTGGAGAGAGCTAAGGAAAAAGGCCTTGCATTAGCCTCCCACTCCAAAGAGGTCTATATACACTCTGGGTGGGGAGGGCAGAGAAGAAAGTACAAAACTAATGAAATTGTTTATTGAGCACTTGATACACTCTGGGATTTGACTCTCCTTACCGGGCCATCTCTTCCTACCTTATCTCAGCTCCTGCCTCCACTGCGTGTTTCTGGCCTGGGTTATTAAAGACATCCTGTATTGCCCACAGGGCAGAGCACTGTCACTGACAGAGACAACTGCTGACTAGTTCTTTATTCCTCATCTTCCTTTTACTAAAATCCTCGTATGACCACAGCCTGGTTTCTTGCAAGTATGGATTAATTGATTTCCAGTTCTGAGCCATGAACCCATGCTGATTTGCAATGCTAAGTTCTAAGGTTCCAAAACCCATTAGACAAGAGAACTTCAGTAGGAAATAAAACCTTTCCTAACGTTAGGAAAGTCTAAACAGAAGTCGAATTTCAGTGTGTGAGCTCATTAAATTCATTCGATAAATATTTCGTGAGCCCTTACCATGGGGATGGGGCAAAGTTAGGTGGCAAACCAAACATAACAGCCAGAAATTATAGTCTGGGAGAGTGAGGAGATGAAAACCAATAACTCAAAGCAAAATCAGTATTAAAGTTCTCACCACATAAAAGGAATAGCAGTTCAGGTAAAGCCAAGATGATCAGAGAAAGTTTCATCTTTATATGGAACTATATATATTATTGTACACATATACTATACGTATTCATTATGCCAAAAACAGTAACAATAATGGACCTCATTCCCAATGAATGGAGATGTTACTGGCACCCACTCGAGCAAATCGATGAACAATGGGAAGACAAGTGATGCAAGTGATATATAAACAGCATAGGTCTCAAAGCCAGTGAGATATGGGTGAAGATCAGTGTCTGAAAAAGAAAAAAAAATCACTAGGGATAAAAAACTGCAAACTGTGGCTGACAGCAAGTAGAGACAAATTTTTATTAATTTATTTGTTTTGTGCTTTGTGTTGGGGCCATACCTGGTGGTGTTCAGGGCTTACTCCTGGCTCTGTGCTCAGGGATCATTTCTGGCAGGAGTCTGGGGATTGAAACCTGGTTGGTGATGTTCAAGACAAATGCCCTACTCGAGCCCCATGACAAGTTCTAAGAAGATACCACAGAAATGAAGATCTTAGTTTTGAAACAGAGGAAGAGCTTTGGAAGGCAAGTAATGATGAGAATAGGGTTTAAGGCAGATCAATCCGTCTGTACCACATGAGGTGGGCAGAGGTCCTTTGGGAATAACAGCTAGCCCTGCTGCTGGTCCAGGAAGTCAGGCTGTAAGAAATGTCCACAGGAGGGGCGGGAGGGATAGTTGGGAGGGGGAGGGGGGGGGGGGGAGAGGGGGGGGGGGGGGGGGGGGGGGGGGGGGGGGGGGGGGGGGGGGGGGGGGGGGGGGGGGGGGGGCATTTCACTCCTAAAGGGGGACTCTCTTCTCTGTCATGATTTCCCATTACAGGACCCACCTCCTGTCATAGGTCCTGGGCTTTAGCACCAAACTTCCTTTGGCAGCATCTACACTCCTCACTGCACCCACGAAAATCCTAGGTCTGTCGCTGCCTCGGTGGACTGGTCTCACCTCCAGAAAAGGAAAACGAGACTAGCTCTGGCATGAAATTCTATTTCCTAATTGGAAGTTGTTTCTTAAGATGCCATTTCAGCCTTTTCCAGTTTGAAAAAAAAAGGAATCAAATCAAAAAGCAACAATGGGAGACCAGAGAGTTAGTACAGGGTGAGGTACAGGGTGGCCCACTGCCAACCCTGCTTGGATCCCAGACATCACATATGGGACCCCAAGTACCATCAGGAGTGAACCCTGAGGCAGCTGTGGTCCCCCAAAACAAAAACAGCCTCCTTTCAGGAGGTATGAAAAGGTACGCCCCAAAATACGAGGGTGCGAGCTGACGTTCACCTCCACAGAAACAAGATAGGGCAGAGTGCATGGCTCACCGTCTGGATGCTTGCCTGGCATGCAGGCGGCCTACGCTCTGTCCCTAGTACCCATGCATCTCCAAGTACCCCTGGGAACCGCCTCCTTAAGCACAAATTAGGAGTCGCTCTCAAGCACTGCCTGGAGTGGGGAAGGGTGACCCCAACCAAAAAGGGGGAAAAAACAAAGACATACTTTTGATTTCAGAAGGGAACAAGGTACAAGGTACGTTGGCCTTCATGTTTCATAATCCTATTACAGGAAATAAGACAGATCTGCCTTCCTTTCCTTTGTAAAAATCCTGACATTTCAGCGCCATTGGGTACTTTCTGAAAGGTTATGTTTTCATAATGGGGAATTTCTCACTGACCCGCTGGGGTTTCTGCCTCCTCCCTCATCAATTAAAATCATCAGCAAGGGGACCAGAGTGGGCTCAGCGTCTGCCTTGCACATGGCTGATCTAGGTTCCATCCACAGTATCCCCCATGGTCCTCTGAGCACCGTCAGGAGGAATTCCTGAGTGCAGAGATAGGAGTAACCTCTGAGCACCGCCAGGTGTGATCAAAAAGCAAAAATAAAATAAAATGAAATAATTTAAAAATCATCAACAAATCTCCGCTCACTGTGGTGAAGTACAGGTGAGTGCTCCAGTGGTGCTCCCAGCCGGGCAAAGGCAGCCAGCAATGCCTGTTCCACCTGCCACCTCCCAATTCATACCCGAACCTGGAAAACAAAAGCTTTGGGGTGGGGAGAGAAAAATGTTCTATACAAAGATGTTCCCCAGCTCCCAGATACATCGGAACCCTCTTCTTGGGCCCCCCAGACCCGCCCCATCACCCCACAGAGACTGAGGTCCCGCTTGTCTGCGCCAGGTGCAACAGCCACTCGGGGGCCCTCCGTCTCCTTCATCCTTCTGCCTGTACAGCGAATCAATTAGCAACATTAAATATTTAACACATTAGTCTTATTCCACTGAACCAGACCTTCACCAGCAGCCTCGGGAGTGGCAGCAACAGATAGGAGCTGGGTCAGACCGGGAGAAAACAAAAAGAATAAAAAAGAAAAGGAGGTTCGAGGTGAGTGTGTAATTTAAAAATTTTTTTTAAATTTATTCACCATTCACTGAAGATAGATTGCTTGTTTCCTTCCCTCCTTCTGACAGGTCCTGAATCTTTATAGAGAACATTAAATTAAAGCGCATAATGGGTTTATGTAGCGGAGTGCACACTGGAGACATTAGTCACGTCCCCTAAGCATTTTTCTCATTTTCTAAGCCTGACTTAAGCCCCGTGTGCCCACTGCAGGGAACCCCACGCTGCCCCGCCATCCAGATCTGCAGTCCAGCAAGCCATTTTGTTCACGCCAAGGCAGGCAGTGAAAGCCAGGGCACAGGATCCCATGTCCAGCCAGGTTTCCAGGAAAACAGCGAAAACGAACGGGTCGTTCAAGGGAGAAGTCGGGTCTCTCCTCCCTAGGCTTCCCAAAACCAACAACACGAGATTACGAGGGCTATTGTTTGTGTGACCCAGAACACACTGTCGGCATCACCATACCTGACCAATCTCCTGACGTACTACCATGCTGTAAATTTTGTTCAGGGAAGGCAGGCAAGGCAGATAGGGAGTCCCCGCATGTACAGTCAACACTCTGGCCCTGTGGACTCTCTGGCCACCCAATCCCAGGACATCACCTATCAGCCTGGAACCTACAAAGTTACCGTGGAATTAAACCCCACACCCACATTCTTTAGGAGCTACACAGGCTGGACAACTGCTTAGTAAGCCATCTAGACAAATTGCCTGCTAACAAGAAGACTGAAAAGAACAGGCTGCTTACCATGCAGCTAGACTTCATTAGCATCATACAAACCCCTGCGTCATATCATTTTCATGATGAAATAATTAGGGCGCCCTTGGTCGCTACGTGCCAGCACTGTATCTTCACATACTGAGTCAGGGCTTGAAGGAACCCACATTTTGATGGCATTCAGAGGGAAACAACACAAATGCTCTGAGGGCTGCCCTATAACCTACTGCATGAACTCGGGAGTGGTCTCAGCTCCAATAATAGACCATCACCAGGAACTCTGTAATGGTCCAAAATAGATACGCTCTAAGTGACAGAAGGTTTTATTCCACAACTTAAATCCGGTAGGGAAAACAAGGGATGTCTGGTTAATGCCTAGCTCACAGTCCGTGCAGAGGTCTCTGGAATAAGGAAACAAGGGTAATTTGTACTAGTTAACATTTCAGGAGCTCAGAAAATGCTATGAAATGCATAAAAGCGTTTCACAGATGGACATACACAGGTTGTGTAGCACTGTGGGTCTGATTCAGACTATACAGAGAGGTCAGGCAGAGGGATATTCCCCAACCTGAGACGATTATTCCTGTTTTCCAGATGAGAAGACTTCCATGTCCAAGTGACTTGCACAAAGTCACATAGTTGTCATTAAAAAAAGGCAACATGTGAATTCTGAAAAATCCGACCCCAGAATCTGTCTTTCTGCACTTACCCTGACTTTATAAATTTGACAGTCATATTTTTCCCAAGTGATCAATTTTGATCCATCACTAGAACTTTTTACAAAACTAAAAAGGGAATATTACAGATTTCTTTTTTTTATTAAAAATATCCATGCTTTATTACTTTAATATCTTAAAAAGTTTTTAATGTCTTTATATTCTTTTTTTTTTGTTCAAATTTTATTACACCACTTTTTGACATACAATTGCAAGATGCTCATGTCGAGTTTTGGTTCTACAGTGTTCCAACACCCATCCCTCCACCCGAACCCATCTCCCATCACCAAAGTCCACACCTACCTCCCTCCCCCTCACACAGCTCAAATACTTGGCGGGTTCTGTATGTCTTTTCTCTCCTCTCTATCTCTCCCTCCCACCTACCTTTCCTACATATCGTAGAATGCAGTACATTAAAGGACATAACTGTTTCCACTAGTTTGATGGACTACACAGTCGCAAGCGGCTGCACGACTTAGGGGCCTCATGGTCAGCGTCCAGAGAGCGAAAATCCTATGGCTGGTTGCCCCAGAGCAGCTCCTGGGCGGGGCCACCGGGTTCAGACAAAATGGAGGGGGGGGGGCCGACCCCAGCTCCATCTGATGAATTCCCGGTGATTCCGGCTTCTGGGAGCTGCCTACCTGGGCTCGAACTCCTTTGGCTCTGTTAATCTGGTCTTGAGGTAGCATCCCTCCCGGTGGGCTGATATGCTGCAGCGTCGGAAATATTATAGATTTCAATCTGGGAATTTGCCTAGCTTTTGCTGAACACATTGGTGTTTGTCCTCGAATATGCCGGAATGAAGACTGCATCATGTATTACCTTCCAGTTCGGGAAGCCAGTGAATAATTTCCATGTATCCAATCCAAAATGCTCACGAGACAGCAGCAATCCATCCACTCTTTCCAACAGTGTCCATTCAACGATACAGGTAATAAAAAATGTACGTGCCGCTTACTTCCTGGGAAGGGCCAAAAATGCAATGGAAAGGTCTGCACCCCCATGGCTGCCCTACAATGGAATCTGCAAGGGCTCCTGGTCCACCAGAATGAGTGAAGGCAAAACTAGTTTGCCATTTCCTGCCGACTGTGATTAGAGCATCTTTTAATGAAGCTCACTTCAAATCATTTTAAATCCATTTGCTCATGTCAACATCAATGTACTCAGCATTATCTACCAATTAGTAAACCGGAAAATATTCTTTAGATAATCTGAAATCTCAGTAAAATATTCAGCATGCCATTCATTTACCATAAACTGTCCTGTAAAAACAAATTAGCAAAACCAGCTGTCACGGGACAACATAAACATCCATTAATACAGCCCAACTACTTAACGTCTCTGTAGAGATTTTTCAGGAATGATAAAATGCAGTGGAACTATAAACCCACATGAATTTCACATGCTTCGTACATGTTCATACCAACACACTACGCCAGAAGGAAAAGGGAACACATTGACCTTCCCTACAGTGGGTGACATCACACTTGGAACTGGGAAGAAAAGGTACAAGTGGAACACTCTTGGACGATTCTCCCAAGGAGGACCTCAAGTCTCCGAAAGCCAAGAGTGCTCCAATATGCGACAGGCTTCATAAAGATCACAAATGTCAGAGCACAAAAAAGCCGACCAAATAAGACTATGACCATGCAAAAGAGCCATCATTCAACTGCAAGTCCTGGATCCTACACATGTTGCTCAGACACACTGCACAGACCTTCCAGACTCAGAGGAAGCCAGCGAGTACATCACTTACCAGCCAACATTGACTTGTCCTTTCCACAAATCAGCCTGACAAAATTCTGTAATTTAAATAGGGCAATATTTCAATAGCCGCCTTCCACTTAAGACCCTTTCAGTATTTTTTCATTTTAATGCATTGGTTATAAATAAACTACGGCAGCACCTGTTAAGAGGGATTAAAAAAATGCCTTTCTACGACGAGAGACCGGGGTGAGAGCTGGTTCTGTGATGAGCACACTCGTGATATGCAGAAGACGGCTGAAGTGGAGGAGCAGTATTCTTCAACAATGATTTCGATTTAAAAATCTAAATTGGGCTTCAGTCACTGATGACTACTTCGACCTTCTAAACGGCATGGAACACTTCAGAGTGGGTTCCTAACACAAAGGCTGCCAATCACAGGACGGAACACGCTCAAATAAAGCGAACCCAACTGATTGAAGGTAGAAAGGCTTGAGGGGGCAAGGCTGTTCTTTCCTTGCAAGAGCCATGATCCCAAAATGATGGATGGAAGCTGCAGAAGCAGTACAAAAGGTGCCCATAAACAGTCTTAGAAAACGCTTCCCAAATGCACATGGAGCCACCCAACTATGAAGCAGCTTGATTTTTTAGGACGTTTCCATTCTGAGCCTCGCTAGGCATTATCAAGGCATAAAGAAATCAACACACTCCTAAACAGACGCTTTTCATTTTCCCTCAAGCCCCTCCTCAGAGACCGAGCAAGGCACAGAAAAGAAAGAAGTACTAGAGGGGCCTCTTGGACCAATGCCATTGTAATCGGGACATTTGTTCAAAAGAAGAAGGAAATCTAAACTCTCCTCTCATCAAGAGCGAATGAGTTTATAAGCCCACTAGGGTCTGCTCCTAACTCTACAGTGAGCCAAGGGTGAAGCAAAAGGACCTTCAAACAAAAAGGGAAGAAAAATTCAAAGGAACAGGAAAAGAATGTTCTAATCACAAACCCAGTCACATCCACACATCCTCTGGAGAGAAGTCATAAACTTGCCTTAAGTTTACACTTCTCTTCTTACCATCAATTACGAAGAAAAGCTTTTCATTTTGATTATAGCCATTAATAAATTAAAAGTGAGTGCATTTCTATAAGTATTTCCTTTCATAATCAGGAGCTACATTCAACCTGTGGCTTTTACTGACAGACTTCACACAAAAGCACACCATACAAGGTTGCTGTACAAAAGATAAGTATAGTCCTGAAGAATAATTTGCAATTTTACAATTTTAATTCATTACTCTGACACCTGAATTTTTATTTTAAGTAGTCTTTCTATGCATTGTTAAATAGATACACGCTCATTTGTGGGGCGGGGGTGCTGGAGGGGTCAAGTCCCACAGAAAATCACAAAGAATGATTGTAAGCACAAAAATGTCAGTCTTGTATTGCAAGCACAACATTATGTGAGGAGAAACGGGGCCCGGGAGGCAGAAATGTGAAGACACCCAGCTCGGGGCTTTCTCTGCAACAATGAAGGTCTCTCAGAACAGGTGGTCTGCCAGAACCAGGAGAAGAGAGCTCATAAAACTTATGAATGGGATTTTTTGTTTCACATGTGAAAATCCAAAAAAGACAGACTATGATTTCTAAAGAAAGCAATTAACAACAGAGTTATCGTGGAAATGCTAATGTAGCTTATATGGGGGGGTGGGGGGGTGAATCCATGAGGCTGGGTGGTGTGGGTGTTTCAGGACAGCAAAAGTTCTGCCAGCATGTGAATCTAGTGTGTGGGTGGGAGGGCCCTTATTGAATTTTTTATGTGGATGTTAAGCTTTTAAGAAACATAAATCAAACGCTCCAAATTTTCATTTCTCCCAGGATGAGGAAATAAACATCAGCCTACAGGGAAAATCCAGATGAGTACGTGACACCTACCTGAAATACAAAATATATATTTTATCCTATTAGAGACTGGCTTAAGAATTAAAATAATTCCATCAGAACAAACCCCTGCGAAGCTCTGATTTCCATGTCTATAATTAGTCATGTCTAAGTACATTCACTCACCTTTCACATAAGGCATTTCAACCACTCCACTCTAATAACCACCGTCCCCAACACGTCGACAGTGCTTATTATGGCCCAGGGACCTTCTACACATTTCACATATACATTAACTTGTTATAGCACAACATGAAATGGATATTCTTAACCTCCTCTCTTTAGATTTGAGGAATAAGGCTCAGAGAGATCAAATAATTTGCCTAAGGTCATACACACAGGAAGTGGCAGAGTCAGTCCTTGAGCCCCAGGTGGTCTGACTCCTGAACTACACCAATAAATTGCAGGAGACAATGACTCTGGATGGCAGGAAACTCCACACTGCAGGAGGAAATGGAAGAGTATGCTCGACCTTATTATCCTTCCGTTTCTAGGGCCCCTGGTTCTATAAGCTTGGACAAATCACTAATTTGAGCACCAGTTTTCTAATCAGAAAGTAGAAGACAATATCCACGCCTAATTCCCGTGATATTGTGGGGCAGATACAATGCATATGAAGGCACTTAGTAAACTGTGACATTTGTCTGAAATGTTAGTTGCCATTATAATGATTAAACTTTTCATAATGTCATCCTCTCTCCTTCTCCATGTTCGACCAATGGACAAGGCCATTAATTAGATGTGTTAGGAAAAGAAAAAAAAACGAAATAACCAAGTATCAGAGTAGTTTGAAATTGTCTTCAAATAATAATGATTAAACTAGCCATTGACAATGAAACAACATTCTCGGTAGGCCATTGTGTCAAAAAGCCCACTTAGCTAGCCTAATTTATTCTACTAGGAAAAAAAAAAACACAAAAACCTTACAAATACTATTAGAAAGTAAGTATCATCCAAAAAAACTAAAGTTGAATGGGAAAAATGTTATTTTTCCCATGCAATTGTTTTGTCCGAAACTCTAGTCCTATTTCTTAGCATTCATTAACAATCATAAAGCACGTCAGTGCCCTCCATACAGTAGGTCCCTGCACAGAACAGAAGCACAAAATGCCATATAGATCTTTCACTGCAGGCACCAAGTCCGACCCATGAAGAAGTACTTCAGCAACATGATCTTTCTAAACGCAAATGCCATGTCCTCATCTAGGCAACACAACAAATGGGACCGTTTACAAAGCTCAAAACAGAGGACAGGGATTACTACGGATGGTACCTACCAAATCTCACTTAATCCTTACAACAATCGCACTAAGAAGGCTGTATCATCCTAATTTTCCAAATGAAGAAACCAAGGTCAAATATGAATTAATCACAGAGAGAAATGAAGGACCCAGAGCCAGGGAGACTGATCAGGTGGTGGAACAGATGCTTAGCTTGCACAATGCCCTTGAATTTGATCCCGGCACCACTGGGTAATGGCCCTGGCGGCCCCCAGCACTAGCAGGCCTGGGCAGCACTAGTGGCTGGCCCTAGTACCAAATGCCTAAGACCCACGCAGCTGAACCGATCACCTGAGAGTGACCCCGAAAAAATTAATGCAAGATGAATAAAGTTCTAAAGTACCTGAAACCGACCTCTAGGATCCATCATTTGCATTCTCTTTCCCCACATCATCAAAGTTCCCAGAACACCTTACGGACACCCTATCAAAGGGGAGGGATTAACGCATAGCCTATCTGGCGGCATGGACGCCACTAACCTTGAGGTACAGGATGCTTCGCATTCCACATGGTAACACACTTACCCTTCTAATCACTTACGAGCCTTTTCTCAAATGGGCTGGTGAAATGGACATGGCAGAGATAGCGTACCTGAACGTTGGCACCACGACCAAAGTGTGTGGATCCCAGCAAACATCACTACCAAGTGTTTGGACACCCCCAGTCGTTACAGGAAAAACAGTGAAGGAGAGAGAAGTGAATGGAAGGGAAGTGGAGGGAGGGGGTGGCGGGGGTGAACAGGGAAGAGGGAGGGAAGGGAAGTGGTGGAGAGAGAAGGGAGGGGAGGGAAGAGGAGAGAGGGAAGGGAAGAAAAAGGTAAATGGAGGGGAGAGTAAATAATGTTCACTGAATCCGTCATGTTCAGGTGAGAGCAACACATCACATCAACCCCACTGTTGTGAAGACAGAACACGGGCAGTCTACCCTGTCCTTACAGAGCAGTAAGAGCAATGGGGAGAAAGAGTAGAACACAGCCTCAACACAATAAACAACCTCTGCAAGCAAGTGAATGTTGAGCTTAATGGTTTTGGGAAGGGTGAGTGGGGGAGACCTTTCCCAGGATCACACCTGGCTGTTACCCAGGATGCCATGGGACTCCGAGGGTCAAACCCAGGGTCCTAAGAGTGTCAGGCATAAATTCCATTTCTGAGCTCTTTTGAGCTCTCTCCCTGGCATTTTCAATAAGAAACTAAAAGTAGCTATAAAAGTTTTAATTAAAAAAAAAACCAACATACTAAGAGACAGGTGGAATTATTCAGGATGAACAGACAACCTGGCAATTTGGATTATGAAACATGCAAGAAAGAACAACCTGCAGAGCTGGTCAAACACAGATCACTGACCTTCCACTTCCCCCTCTACCAACACCCATCACCACATTCTTGGCTCTGCTGATCTAGACCGGAACCTGTGAACTTACACTGTTATACCTTCCAAGATAATATGGTACGGCTGGCCTGGCACCATGTTCGGAAGACCAGGAAAGGGAGGGAACACGTCCACTAAAGCTGGCTGGAGGTTTCACTGAGGAAGTGGAGCAATACCCACATTTTCTATGTAAGATCCACGAGGGGAGAAGCAAACATTCTGGATGGAGAGAGCATGAATGGTGGGAATGAAACTAGCTTGGCATGCACAGGGCTCACGGAGGGGAGCTGGGCTGGTAGGTGGACATCGAGGCAGGAGGAAGAGAGCAACGTCCTCGGAGGGCACAGTACAGAGGGAAAGAACCGGGACCAAACCAATGATGCAGAGACAATCAGCAGAAACTGACTGCGGCTTGACCGTCCCGGGGTTGGACAGAGGACTGAAGAGCTTCTGAGGTTCCAAAGGGCAAGTCCAGCTCATAGTAAATGAGAGGGAAATTGAAAATGGCTGCTAGCTTGGGAGGGTGAGGAGAAACAGCGCTCTGTGGACAGCAAGGTCAGCTAATAGCTCCACAGTCAAGACATCAGAGCCATGTACAAGTCATGTTTCACAACAGCACGGAAGCATGGGCTGGAGTCCTTTGCCTTCAGAACACTGTGAATGCTTCTCCGAAAAAAACGCATCTATAAGATCGGAATGCCTAGAATGAAGTCATTAGACACCTTTCAAAAATACCTATGCATGCGTGTGTGCCTAGTTATTAGCCTATCATCGAGACACTTCATTTCCAAACCTCAGAAGTTAACTCAATATGACATTCTTCAAAATCCTCCAGTTTGCCAATATTGAAATGTTAATTTATTACCCACTGCCACGTTCCGTCACTCTCTCCCCTCTTACCAGGCTCCTGGCAGAAGCCATCTGGAAGTGAGGCACTCTGAGCCCATCTGCCTGCTCACACTCACGAATCCTAAACATTTCCCTGCCATTCAAGGAACATCTATCTCTACTGCTCTCTTGAAAATAAAGGAAAAATGATCTGCAGTTATTCTGATGATTTGCTCACTAATTGTTTTCTGGCTAAAGAGTAGCCTCGTAAGCAGGAAAAAAAGGCTTTTATTTGGAAACATAAATTTCAGATCATTCAATGGGGTCTCGTCACAGCTGCTCATACAAAAACATACCACTCACAAGCTTCTTTAAGACCCAAAAGTTCTAAAGTATTCCCCCAAAGGGATATATTTTAAGACCATTTTTTAACATCTTTGGCATCACAATAAAAAAAAATCTTGTGTTACAAAAAAAAAAGAAATCTCAACTTTTATAAACGAAGGTGCAATCTAAAATAAGTATATAAAATATAATTTTTAATTCCATGGTCCAGGGAAACAGCTCAGGTGGTAAGAATACATGTTTAGCACATGCAAGATCCTGAGTTCAGTCTTGGCAACTAGTAGTCCCCCAAACACTCCCTGAGGAACACAGATCAAGCATCATCAGGGGTAGCCCCTATAAAATTATTAAATTATAAAATGAATTTCAGGGGCCAGCGGAATAGCACAGCTGGTAGGGCGTATGCCTTGATGCAGTCAACCGGGTTCAATCTCTGGCATCCCATCTGAGCACTTCCAGGAGTAATTCTGAGTGCAGAGCCAGGAGTAACCCCTGAGGATCGCCGGGTATGACCCAAAAAGAAAATAATAAAAATAATAATAATAAAATAAATTAATTTCAACCAAAAACAAAAATTAAGATGAGGACAGGTTAACTTCTCAACATAGCATAGGTTTGTTTGCTTGTTTTTGAGAGGACCAACTAATTCTATTGCCAAGTGAATTACCTTTGGACAAGGTACTTAATTGAAGCTAGACTCAATTTCTCTGAAGTAATCCAACGTTTAAAGCCTATCTAGCTTAAATGGTAAAAAAAATAAAACACATTAATCAATTAAAATCATCAAAAATAATAGAACCACTTAAATATGACCCACTGGATTTCTGACAAATGTATAAAAAGCCACTCAAAGGGGAGTGTGAGGGGGTAGGGAGATAGTACAGGAATTAGGTACTGGTCCTGCACGACTGACCCGGCTAAATCCTGGACATCACCAAAAGTGACTCCTGGGCACAGCCAGGGGTTATCAAAACCCTCCCCTAAAGGCGGAGCATGAGGGGGCAATGGAGGTTAATCTCAACCCATGGCTCTGAAATAACTGATCATGTGTAAAAAAGACAAACTTCAAGCCGCACGTGATATTGGTCTCCCTCACTTTTCAAGTGCTGGCGTTCTGCCATAGGCAAGACCAATGTTAACACTAACCCTTACATTAATGCTATCACATTACTCTATTAATAATAAAGACCCATTTTCATTCAGTGAAAGGAATCTCTGGCCATTTTCTCTCACAGCAACAGGTGGGAAACAAGCAAGTCAATCCGTCTTGCCTTTCCAGAGGCGGCGGGGGCAGCCCCGCTGCTGCCCCGACACCACATCCTTCTGCAGAGCTCCATTCTCCAAACTGTGAGCCCACCATGGTCTGCCTGCCTCCAGCCCATGCCTGTGTGACTTCGTTTCATTTAGCTCATGTTATCTGAGGTGGGACAAGGTCATGGGTTTACTACAGTGTTAACACCTATGGCGTTGACGTTCAGTTGCTGAGACATCTCCGTCCACCAAAGCGCCCAAGACCTTCCACCACTCTGAATGTCCTGTGGTCACTTCTAAGTTCACCTCTTCGCTCCCCACACTCCTCCCTCCCCTGCTTGGAAATCTGTTGTGTGATCCGACGCCAAGGGTTTCTCAATGTTCAATACTGTCATTGCGACTGTTAACCAAGGACAGTAGAATGAGGGGCCAGTAGGACTGGCCTACAGATGGAAGCTTGCCACAATCGGGGGACGTGGGGGCAATTAGGATAGAGAAGGGATAGATGATTATGACAGTGAGTTGGGAATGATAATTCTGGACAAGAATTGAATGTTGAAAGTAGGAAAGGTAAAGGAAGTGAATGAATAAAATGTAGTGGATACTATTTAAAAAAGTAGGTAAAGGTAACCTCTCAGTACCGCCACTGCAAACCCAAAGGGAGAGAAAGTGAGAGAGAGAGAGAGAGAGAGAGAGAGAGAGAGAGAGAGAGAGAAGAGAGAAGAAAAGTGCCTGCCACAGAGACAGACTAGAGGTGGGGTGGAAGGGAGGACACTGGGACACTGGTGGTAGGAAATATACACTGGTGACCGGGACTGGTGTTGGAACACTGCATGACCAAAATCCAATCATAAACAACTTGGTAACTGTGTATCTCATGGTGATTTAATTTTTTTAAAAAATAATGGTTTAAAAAAACACTCTATTTGATATTTATGTGGTTCTCTCTAGGCCACAGATAAGTGAGATCATGTGATATTATCCTTTTCCTCTGGCATACTTCACTTCACATGATGCCCCTCAGTTTCATCCAAGGTACAGCACAAGTCAAGGTTTCATCTTTAGTATAGCTGCATAGTAGTCCACTGTGTACAACTGCCAAAGCTTCCTGCTCACCTGATGCTGAACAGTTTAGTTGTTTTCATATCCTGGCCATTGTACTCAGCGTTGGGGTGAATACAGGTGTGTGTGGATCATTTCAAGTGAGTGTTTTAGCATCTGCGGGGTAAGTGGTCAAGGAGTGCAATCACACGGAAGTTCACCGCTTCAACTTTTTAAGACGTCTCTATACTGGTTTCTACAGAGGCTGAACAACTCAGCATTGCCATCAACAGTGAAAAAAGTTTCCATTTTTTTACCACACCCCAGCCAACACTAGTATTTCCAGTCCTTTTGTTGTGTTTGCATGATTCTGACATGTTATTTGATTTAAGGGGCCAGGGAGGTGTCTGGGAATGCTCAGAAACTCCCACATAAAATAAATGAATGGTAATTGCTTCTTCACCTCACACCACTTAAACTTAGTAAGTTTCCTAAGACTCTCTGCTTTCAGATCGCAAGGAAAACCTATACCTAACACAAAAACGACTCAAAATGAATCAGACCTAAGCACAAAATGCAAAAAAAAAAAAAAAAATCTACTAAAATGTTTAGAAGAAAATAGAAGAGAGTTGCTATGACCTTGAATTAGGCAACAAGTGAAGTTCCCTTGAGATGACAGAGAACTCCAAGGGCGAAAGCATATGCCCAGCATGAACTAGACTAGGGCATGTGCCTGGCATGAACTAAACCCAGTGCCCAGGGCCACAGCAGCCTCCCCAGCTCCACCAAGCATAGCCCTAGTGGCCCCCAATACCTCTAGGGAGGCCCCCAAAACAAACTGTTTAGTACCTCACCAAAAGCTTTCTGTGGACTTAGATGTTCATTCATGACAGATGAAACTAACTTCCGAAAAACTGGAAAACAGTGAGAAGGAATATTAAGAAAATGAAAACACAATTACAGACAGAAAATATATCCAAGGGGCCAGAGCGATAGCCCAGCTGGGTAGGGCGTTTGCCTTGCACGGTCGGCCTGTGCTGGCCCAGGTTCAATCCCGGCATCCCATATGGTCCCCAGCACCGCCAGGAGTAATTCCTGAGTGCAGAGCCAGGAGTAACCCCTGAGCATTTGCTGTGACCAAAAAGCAAAAAAAAAAAAAAAAAAAAATATATATATATATATATATATATATATATATATATCCAAGTACCACATCTAAAAGGGCTTTTACTCAGCATTCACAATGCACAATAATAAAAAAATTTTAATGCATGAAATTACAGATAAAGAAACAAATAAGCAAATGAAAAGATAACAACAATAGTCAATAAATTAGAAATAGGGGCCTGGGGCCGGAGCGATAGCCCAGCAGGTAGGGCGTTTGCCTTACACGCAGTGGCCTGTGCCAGCCAGAGTTCGATCCCCGGCATCCCATATGGTCCCGAGGCATCGCCAGGAGTAATTCCTGAGTGCAGAGCCAGGAGTAACCCCTGAGCATCGCGGGTGTGACCCCAAAAAAAAAAAAAAAAAAAAAAAAAAGAAATAGGGGCCTGAGTGAAGAGCATAACAGGTAGGGCACTTGCCTTGCACACAGCCAACCTGGGTTCAATATCTGGTACCAGTATGATCCCCGGACTCCAGAGGAGTGATCCCTGAGTGCACAGCCAGGAGTAAGTCAGGTAAACCCCCAAAAAAACTAAACAAGGGTTTGGAGTGATAGGATAAAGAGGAGGGCTTTTGCCTTGCACAAATTCAATCCCCGGCAGGGCATTGGTCCCCCAGCACCGCCAGGAGTAATTCCTGAGAGCAGAGCCAGGAGTAACCCCTGAGCATTGCTGGGTATGACCCAAAAAGAAAAAAAAAAGTGTAATGCATGACCTGGTTATGCTAACTCAGGCATATCCCAACAGAAAAAATAGGGCCGGAATGATAGCACAGGAGGTAAGGTGTTTGCCTTGCACACGACTGACCCAGATTTAATCCCTGGCATCCCATATGGTCCCTGAAGCACCACCAGAAGAAATTCCTGACTGCAGAGTCCAGAGTAACCCCTGAGCACCGTTGGGTGTGACCACAAAAAGACAAAATAGAAAATTAAAATCTAATCCACAAAAAGTGAACAACCAAGTATTTATAGCCACACTATTTGGGTCTCTCCAAACTGCAGACAGCTTTAAATGATCAGGCTTAATGTTCTTCGAGAGATGAATGAGTAAACTGTGGTCCAGTCACGCCGATGGAATACTGTTCAGCAAGGGAAAGAATGAACTACTGACACAAACTGATGAATTTCAGAGGCAACATCAAACCAGAAAGACAGATTCAAGCGACTATATCCATCTGTACAACACGCCAGAAGAAACATGGAGCTACAGACAGGGTGACAGATGGTGGTTACTTACTTCAGGGCTTCATGAATTAAGAGTTCGGAAGAATAAAGAATATTCTTTAGGACCCTGGGGACAATGCAGCAGGCAGAGTGCTTGCCTTGCACATGGTTAACCTAGGGTTTGATCCTCAGCAACATGTATGGTCCCCTAAACCCCACCACACGTGATCCCTGAGCACAAAACCAGAAGTAAGTCCTGAGCACTGTCAGCTGTGGCCCAAAAACCAAGAAAGAAGAATATTCTTTAGATTTATAGTAAAAAGCTTGACGAATAAATGGGGCATTAAAGGAAGGAACTTTCTGGGGGGTCAGAGAGTTAGTACAGTGGGTAGGACATTTGCCTTGAATGCAGTCAACCCTGGTTCAATCTCCAAGCATCCGATATGGTCCCTCGAGCATGGCCAGGAATAATTTATGCAGAGCCAGGAGAAACTGCTGAGCATCCTTGGGTGTGGACCAAAAAACAAACAAAAAAAAAAAAAGAAGGAAGGGAGGGAGGAGGGAGGGAGGGAGGGAGGGAGGGAGGAGGGAGGGGAGGGAGGGAGGGAGGAGGGAGGGAGGGGAGGGAGGGAGGGAGGGAAGGAAGGAAGGAAGGAAGGAAGGAAGGAAGGAAGGAAGGAAGGAAGGAAGGAAGGAAGGAAGGAAGGAAAACTAATTTCTATTTCCTTGGGAAGAGTTGCAGATTGGCATCAGGCTAAACCTCGGAACTCCAAGTATCACTCCAAACTTGTCAGACACACTGAAATTTTTCTTCATTGGAGTCTTGGCATGTTCACTAAAACATAAAAAACAAAATGAAAGCAAAGCATATACAAATTTTAGCCAGTCAGTTTTATAGAGAGATGCGTGTTTTTAATGATTCATTTATATTTTTATCTTGTCCACTGCAAAATTTTAGGTTTACATTACACTAAACTATTTAGTGTTAACACAATTAACACTGAATTATCAATACTAAAAGATGATGAAGGCCAGATCATCAAAGATCCTTTCTATGTGCTTTTCAAGTATCTAACTAGAGACCTAGTCTCCCTCCACCCCTTATTTTTTTTCCAGAGGCAGATTTAGCTCACCACGGAGATTTAGGCCAGAGGCTTGATTAATGTGTTCATTATTATAATGGATTTGTATTAGCTACATGCACAGAGGTGGACGACAGCAGAAGGGGTCAGCAGCAATCTGGGGAGGCAGCTGAAAGAGACCCCTGAAGGAAACATTCTGTAGTGTGTAATCCATACTGAGAAAATGCAGACTAAATAGCAACACTGGACACTCAGACAGACCAGTCCACATTTACATGACAGACAAGCCAGTCGGAATGAAAAAGACTTCCCGTTAAAAATTCCCTGGAAGAAAGACAGGTCAGAAATCATCATTTATTTCTGTCTCCTAACTATAAGATATCTAATTTTGGCAGCCTATCATACAAAAGACAAGCCAATGGTTACACCTACACAAGTTAATAACACACTGACTTCCACAGAGATAAAAACACTCGTAAAGAAAACGCAGAGTCAGAGAGATAGAACACGGATATTTGCCTTACATGCAGCCAACCCATGTCTGATCCCCAGCACTGCATAAGGTCCCAGGAGTAAGCTCTGAGCATAGTTAGTGTGCTAAAAAGAGGGGGTTGGGGATGAAAGAAAAACAGAGCAAAAAAAGGGAAGGAAATACTCCAAAACCCAGGCACACTAACAGTAATTCATGGCTGCAAACGGTTGCAGGGTCATGGTTAAAATTTGAAAAAATAGTATTTTTAAATCTTAACCCATAGCATGAAAACCACTTAAAACCCTTTAAAGCGTATTTTCATACTCTTGCTAAGGAAAACAAACATTTCCAAGAAAAGGAATTACATATATATGTATATGCATAAAATACATATATATATATATATATATATATATATATGGCAAAGGGGAGTGACAAAAGAAACTTAATTTAGCATTTAATTTTAATTTGTATTGTCACCAGATCAACAAGATATATCCAAGACATCAGCACTGCCAGCTAAGATTTACTTCTCCACCGCATGGCCCTAAGCGCTAAGAAGGTCACTGCATGACCATTCCTGCATGGCCTGAACCCCAGCACTGGTGTAGAGCAGCGACTTCCTGCTCTGCTGGGTGCTAACAAGCTCAGCCTAAACGCTGGCCCCTGTGCATTTTCCTCCTAATCCTGTTTGCATCGATAGCTCTTCTTCAAAAAAGACAAGTAGATTGTACCAAAGAGGCCTCTCTTTCCCCCACTGCAGCAGCAATTAGAGCCCAGGTAAAGACCAGGACAAATGCGGAGCACACGCCCACACATCCACACAACCAGTGATCACACAGTCTCCTGATCAGTGACTAGATAGAAGAGACAGAATCAGGCAAGGATGAGCAGAGGAAACCCCATGTCCACCAAGCCTGTTCGAAGACCCCCTGGGCCACGCAGTTCCCATCATTTTAAGATGAAAGAAACTCTGTCCACCAAGGTAAATCTGGGAACCACCACATATCAGAAATAAAGCAGATGACCTTACAAAGTGATAAAGAAAAAGAATGCTAGAAAACAATGCAACCAAACAGCGAGAGCAAACAAGCTGGTAGACAGCCAGGAAAGAGTTCAAAATCAGGGCCGGAGCGATAGCCCAGCGGGTAGGGCGTTTGCCTTGCACGTGGCCGCCCATGCCAGCCCGGTTCGATCCCCGGCATCCCATATGGTCCCCGAGCATGGCCAGGAGTAATTCCTGAATGCAGAGCCAGGAGTAACCCCTGAGCATTGCCGGGTGTGACCCAAAAAAAAAAAAAAAAAAAAAAAAAAAAAAGAGTTCAAAATCATTCAGAGGAAAAGAAGATACAAACACAGACACTTCTTCAAATGCCAGCACTTGTCCCAGGAAGCCAGAGAACAACGGACAGTAAATCAAAGGTTCCCACAAAGTCTGCCATATTCACATGCGCCTCCATTTCTGCAGATGCTTCTCAGACGCCTCACACAGCAGCTTTGGGTCTTCTCTCCTCTCGAATTCCAAAAAAGGTAAATTACTGTATTATATAAACTCAATATATAATATTTCTTATTTAAATACCAGTAACAATTATAGACCTCATTCCCATGACCTGATGGAATGGTTTGAGGCTCTTTATGTTCCTGGAGCAAGCAGATGCCCTTGGGCTCTATAAGCATGAGACAGGACATATGGAGATGTTACTGGTGCCCGCCGAGCAAATCGATGATGAACGGGAAGACAGTGATACAGTGATACAGTGATATCACTGTACCACTGTCTTCCCATTGTTCATCGATTTGCCTCGAGCGGGCACCAGCAACATCTCCATATGTCCTGTCGCAAGCAAGTGTAGTCCAAGGGCATCTGCTTGCTCCAGGGACAGGAAGAGCCTCAAACCATTCTTCAAGTCATGGAATTGAGGTCTATAATTGTTACTAGTTTGATATAGTAACAATTATATAAATTTAATATGTTAAATTTATATAACATAATATCTATTATTTTATTATAGTATACATAATATATTATGTATTAATATAATATATAAATTTCAAACAAATATATATGACTTGGTAAAAGTCTGACATATCCTGCTCTTCACAAATTACCGTGGTTGATAGCTTTGTGTTTATTCTTCAAATTTAAAATGAATATATTAATGAGATATTTTAAATAAATTAATTAGACATAAAATACACTTTTAAGAGTAAAATGGGATGATTCCATAACAAAGGATGTTGCAGATGCTTCCCCGAAACTTCTGATCTCTCTTTGGAATCTTATCTTGTTAGCAGACATCTACATCACTCTTTTTAATGGTTACAAAGTATGCGATTATACACAGGCCATAATTTATTTAACCAATCTCTTACTGGTGGACATCTGAATTACTACCAACGTTATACTAAAAAGAATACAGCACGTACATTCCTCTAACTTTCTATTTAAACTATCTTTGGAAACTGATTTTCTTAAAATAGGTTTTTGTTTAGGGATCAGAGAATCACAGAATTTGCTAAACATTAAGAAAAAATCACTTGCTTAATTTTAATTCATACTACCAAAAATCTTCAAGACAGCAAGTGCTTAAATTACTTCACTATTTTGATTTTCATCTTTAATATTCTTGAAAATAATTTATTCCATTCAAAATTAACTGCATATAAATTAAGTCAAAAGGGTGTTTTAACACTTTCCTGATCAGTTACTAGATATTATGCTTTGCCTGCAGTCTACATGAAAATGTTTCAGTTTTAAGAAATTTCAGGGATCCTAAACATCATAAAAATGTTTTCCAATTTCACATTAGACTTAGATGTTTTTCTGAGACTCAAATAGATTCATTGTAATCACAGTTTCCTGTTTGTCTTCCCAAAAAAGAAAATGAAATGCAAGGATTCCCTCATCACACATACAACTTCAATACCCAACCAACATCCCCTCCCCCTAAAAAACTTCCAAATTGTTGGTTCTAAGTGAGAGTAAAAGAAAGTTCAACAGAAAAAGTCAGAACATTCAAGCCTATTTGCTGGGAAATCACCCAGGACACAGTTCATGGCAAACAAAATACGTGCTGAGAAATACAGTTACCAGGGCAACCATAACTGACCTTTTATGTTTTATTTATCAATCGTATTGCTGAATTATTCTCATTCTTGGGAACAAAGGAGAAAAATGTACTATAAACAATGGTAATTAATTAAGGGCCCCCTGCTCCACACTAAATCACTCCTGCCAAATCTCTGTTTATCCAACAAACATGCTATTATCTGCTTCTGAGTCCTCATCTAGGCGAAGGACCGAGATGGCAGCTCCCAGAGAAGCATCCGCAAGTTACTGATATTAAACTTGATGCTCGAGCTGCAGAGAGAATATGAGAGGCGATTCTCAACAGGCGGCTGGACAGGTATGGGAGTTCGCTGCTACTACATCGTCACAAGGCCGCCCAAGCACTCTCGAATATGGAATAAACGAAACTGAATCTATGCATGCGTGAATAAATCCAGCCATCTCTAAAACGGGATTGCTTGGAAGACTAGAAACTCTACACATTTCACTTTACAGGATCTGGCTTTTGACAAGTCCCAAATAATAGTCTCATCTGGTCAAAGAGCGCTTTCCCTTACGATAAAAACAGAGCTAAGCCTCACCCACACTATCCTATAATATGAGGAGACCTGCTCTAACACAGACTCTGCCTTAGAAAAGGAGAGAAGGAAAGGAGAAAACAAAAGGTGCAGAATTTCTGGTGCTCAAAATGGACCTAAAGAGCATTCGTGATGAATGGCATTAATCCATACTCCTCCTCAAGGGGAGCAAGGCGAGCGAGCTGGCTCTGGACTGCAGGTCCAAAGCCTGGCGTGCAGCCCTGATACTGGACTAACTTGAGAAGTCATTTCACCACAATTTCCTGAACTGCTTCCCTCTAAAAGACAGGGCTCCATCAAGGACACTTTAGCCCTTTGAGCTATCTCCCGGCCCTGACCTTGTTTGATTTTGGAAATTTCTGCTCTGTACTATGTGTCATAAATGCTCTCTAAAGACCGAGCTCCATAAAGGACCTTACAGTTCCTCAGATTCTGTAAGGGGTGAGCGTGGAAAGGTGGGGTGCCACTCAGCTGGGCTTAGGAGCTACTCCTGGCTCTGTGCTCAGTGGTCACTCCTGGCACTATGTGGAGACTGAGCCAGAGTCAGGCATATGCAAGGCAAGCCCCGACCCTGGACCATCTCTACAGATCTGTAGACTAAATCTCAAGGATGTTTGCTGTGAGGTTGTGGAAAAGACTCTTAACTGTCCATCGGTATTTTTTAATATAAAACTAGTATTCTCTTAGGGAACAAATGTTTTCCTACTTCCATTGCTTTTTGCATTTACATTTTTACATCATGTTTTAAAAGTTAACTCCGCAATGTCCTCTGCTACCTCCTCAGATTTGCTAGTTATTAGGCTTCAAATCACTGTCATTGGGCAAGCAGAGAACATGCAATAATTATTTCCTATTTTCTCTTTCTTCTTCTCTATCATCTTTAAATCCACGGTATCTCAATCCAACCGATGACAGTAAATCCAGTCTGCCCCAACTTTCCTCTAAAACTCTTAAAACTATTTGAATGAGGTGTTGAGCAGCTGTCAGTTATGGATTTGAAAATAAAAAGAGCCTGGAAATTGTAATGCTCAGTATAAAAAAGATTAGGTGAAGCAATTCAGAATGTTTAAGAACTTTAAATCAAGTTAAAAGCAGTTACCATGGCCAGCCCTCATGAAGCTCCACTTAAGAGTCACATTAACCTAGCAGTCAAAACTATTGAAAATGATTCATTTTTTTTCACATTTCACTCACTTTCACCAGTACTCCCCCTCAAAAAATATTGAATTGGCACAGAGTGTATAGACATGAACAGTCACCTTCAAGATTTAGCTTTCTAAGGACAAAGCCAGAGCTATTAATCTGTGAATGAGATGAGCCATCCCTCTTCAAGGCCAAAAGGGACCATTCTTCAAATGAAGAAAGAACAATTAAGATACACCAGAAGCTTTCAGACATGAAAAGCAAGAGGAAACTACAGAAATGTTTCACAATTTCCAGGCCCACAACAGCTGAGTATGAGATTCAATACAAGACTAAGACATCTGGAGTGAATGTCCAAAAAGCGCACCCAACTCCTCCTTCCACCTTCATCTCACCAGTTCAACCTGAGAATTTGGCTTCTTAATTTTCTGTCTAGAGCCAAGGAGGTAGCTCAGCTGAAGAGCACTTTCCCGGTACCCTTGTATGGTCCCTGACACCAATGCAAAAATAATAATGGTCATTGCAACGACAATGATTTTGAGCCCTAAAGATACACCGCCCAATACTGGTACCACTAGTCATAGGTGGCTATTTTAATTAAGAGTTAAAATGTTTTTTTCTTTTTAGGTCACACCCAGTGATGCTCAGGGGCTGCTCCTGGTTCTGTACTCAGGAATCACTCCAGCCGGTGCTTGGGGGGACCACATACAGTACCAGGGATCGAACCTGGGCCAGCTGCATGCAAGGCAAATGCCCTCTCTGGTGGACTTTCACTGCAGTGTCAAGAGTTTAAATTCTAACTCCTCAGGAAAACTAGATACTTCAAAGGGCTCAGGAGTCAGAAGTGCTTAGTGGAGACTACAGCGGATAACAGAGACACAGAACATTTCCATCATCACCACAAGTTCTATTGGACAGTGCAAAAGACAAGGCTAAAGAAGCGACCCCCTCCTCTGCAACCAACCCCCAAAGAAAGCTGAATCCAAATACCTTCTGATCATCCTTCCTAGAGAAGCCCAATCCATCCCTAGAAGCCACACGCAAATTTCTACAAGGATGTATCTTTTACAGGGAAGAGTTAAAAAGAAATACAGGCCACAGCCCAGCAGTTTGTCATATTAGCCTGGACCACACTTTCACTACTCAACTGTAAATCAAAATGCTCCCACACATCAATTTAATCTGTGACCCCCACTGCCGACTAATGTGAGCTAAGGAACTGGCCACAGTCTTTCTGAACTGTGAAACACAACATGCTGAAAACCAGGGTGGTGAACATTAATCTACCTAAAGGAGTTACAGTAAGCTGACCTAGATTCTCACGGCCATCCTCAAAGGGCCCCCTGTGCTATACTAGCATTTGTTTTTGTTCTCTGGTGGAGGTTGTAAAAGCTGCCCACTTCCGGGGGAACACTGCTTCCATCTCTTCTCCTGCCATACTGCCGCCTACTACAACTGTTCCTCGCCACGGGGAGGAACACGGTCAGTTGTAAAGTCTCTGGGCCTGTTCCCTAGGCAGCATGCCCATCTCAAGACCAGTAATTCCAAATTTTAGGGACTATGAACAGGCTGAACAGACTCTCGCGGTTCCTCTACCATGGGAGAGGCACAATGCGATATTCTGCTCTACTACAAGAACCCAACTTCTAGAACATTTCATCCCCAAAACTGGCTTCCCAGGGTTGTCAAATGTAAGCTGTGGAATTGGCCTTGACCTCAATCTTATCTCATTCCTACATGGTCTCCTCCCAGAGGTCATTCACTCCCAAAATGATCCTCACTCCAGTTCACTTTCATAACCCTGTAGCAACTGGTCCAATGACTTCTGTCCCCCTCCTCCTCCTCCTCTTCCTCCTCCTCCCTCCTCCTCCTCCTCTCCTCCTGCAATACCAATCTCTGATTTTTTTAACCGTTCACATTTCCTTACCCTGTCCCCTAAAAATACACCTTCTGTTACGCCCCTACCTCAGTGGCTTGTCCCTTCAAGAGCTCACCTAAACATCCCCAGAGGAGAATGAATGCCCTTTGGCCCACTCCGGCATCCCAACACCTGTATCAAGACAGCACCAGAAAGAACTTCTGCAATCGCTTCTTCACTAGCTGTTTCCAAATCTGTTAGCTCTCCTCTCAGCCTCCCTCCTAAACTCCAGGACAACATTTCAAACTACCTTTGAAACATTTCCACCTCGCCGTTTTACCTACCTCCAACAAAACTGTCTTTCCCTGGGCGGAGCAATAGTCCAGCAGGTAGGGCATTTGCCTTGCACACAGCCAGCCTCTGCCGGCCCAGGTTCAATCCCCAGCATCCCATATGGTCCCCGAGCACTGCCAGGAGTTATTCCTGAGTGCAGAATCAGGAGAAACCCTTGAGCATTGCCAGGTGTGACCCAAAAAAAAAAAAAAAAAAAAAAACAGGGGCGGGAGCAATAGTCCAGAGGGAAGGGTGTTTGCCTTGCACGTGGCCGGTCTCTGCCCGCCCAGGTTCGATCCCGGCACCCCATATGGTCCCCGAGCACCACCAGGAGTGATTCCTGAGTGCAGAGCCAGGAGTAACCCTGAGCATTACCGGTGTGACCAAAAAAAAAAAAAAAAAAACTGTCTTTCCCTTGCCATACCTACCCCAGTGTCTTAGGAGTTTAAACTCCGACTGAGATATTATTTGATGTTCACTGCATTAGCCATTCTCCTAGCCCAGGAGGACAGACAGCAAGGCCAGTTATAATATTCTCTCATCAAGTCCCATCACCTAGACGAGTGTTCGCCAGGCTTCCTCTGACTACAGACCCCCTTCCCAACTTGTTTCTCTTCCTGTGCCCCCTTTCCTATAGCTAGGTAGGAATGCTATAATTCCCCCACCTTTCACCTGTAGCCCCATGGAATATCCTGGGGGAGGGGGTGCAAATCGGGCCCTGAGGCCTTGGTTGAGAAATCAGGAATTTCAAGACAGGGACCAAAAGCCAATCATCCTATCATCTCTAGCCCCTTAGTCCATCACTGCATCACTGTCTTCCCGGTCATCATCGATTTGCTCGGAGCGGGCACCAGTAACATCTCCATATGCCCTGTCTCATGCAAGTAGAGCCCAAGGGCACCTGCTTCCTCCAGGAACATAAAGAGCCTCAAACCATTCCATCAGGTCATGGGAATGAAGTCTATAATTGTTACTGGTATCTGGCATATCAAATACGACATGGGTAGCTTGCCAGGCTCTGCCGTGCGGGTGGCATACTCTTGTAATCATCTCTAAATCCAGCATTTATTGATGAACCACGTGGCCCTGTGAGCCGGGCTGTGATAAAGGGGGGCACAGGAAGAGATACAAGTTGGGAAGGGGTCTGTAGTCAGAGGAAGCCTGACGAACACTCGTCTAGGTGATGGGACTTGATGAGAGAACATCATAACTGGCCTTGCTGTCTGTCCTCCTGTGCTAGGAGAATGGCTAATGCAGTGAACATCAAATAATATCTCAGTCAGAGTTATGGACCTTAGTCCGTATTTCCAGGGTTATAGCTGAAATACTGGATCCCAATCCAAGAAACCATCCCCGACTCCCAGTTCTAAATCACAACCAGTCTAGGGGAACCAGGACCTCTCTGTTCACAGACCTGCAACAATTCCCAACGACCTTCCTAAGCCAGTCTCCAGTTGGCATTCAAAGTGTTTCCACCATCCAGGCTTCTCTGGTACGGCCCTGATCTCATGTGTAGCCTCCCTATATATAAACTTCCTTTCTTGAGGTTCTCCTTCAATATGACAAGGTTCTCAACCTTTCTTCTTACCTCCTTCTCCATCCTTTCAAGATCTCAAAGCCTTGCAGACAATCTAACTCCACGTAGGCTCCCCTCCTCTTCCTTCAAACCCCACTGGTCATAGGAGAAGACGGTAATCTGAAATCTCAGCTTCCGACCCCACTGCCCAAGGTGGCCACAATGAGACTGCAGGGCCCCCAAAAGTGAATAAAAGAGGACAAAAGGGAGCAAAGGAGCGAAGCGCTGTTACTGCCCACAGCTCTGGCCTCACAGCCCTGGGTGAACTGGGCTTCCGTCCCTCCCAGCCTGTTCCTCTGACCCGGAAGGATTCATTCTGTTCAGGCCAATGGTTTTCAAACCTTCAAAAGAGTAAAACACTTTCTCACAGGGAAATCCTACTGAGATACAATACATAAATGTGGAGCTACTCCTGTTGAAATGGTGATACCAGAAAAATGTTATAGAATGAATTCAACTCTAATCAGTTATGTTCAATTATAACTAGATTATTCTCCCTCTATTTCTCTCCACCCCACCCCCACCACCAAGTCTATCTTTTTCTTGCTCCTTTTAGTTCATGAAAAGTTCAGGTCAAAATCTGAAAGGTGATGGCCTCATTTAAAAAAAAAATCCTAAAACCATGAAAATACTCTATTAAAGCCTAACTCTGTATGAACTCACTTTATGAAGCAAGGATAGAGAGATGTAATCATAGATAAATTGATATGAAAATGGGAGATCATTTTTGGTTAAAAGGGTGAAAATAAGTTCTGCTAGCACTTTAACCTGAAATTCTCCCTAGACCAGATTCTCCACAAATGGAATAAAATGCTTAAGGAATAATGTTTCAAGAAGAAAAGGAAACTGAACAGGGTAGTTATTTAAAGAATCATCAACTTGTTTTCATGCAAATGACCAGAATAATGAAATAAGCAATCCTGCCTACAGGCCCCAGATGCAATTGTTTTTAAATAGGATTCATGAAGCATTAGCTTCCTAATTCTAGAAGAAATTGATTAATCTGTTTTTTCTTGAATAATACTAATCTATATTTAAGCCACTGACAAAATTTGTATTTCAAAGATAAATTTTTTCTTGACTACCACTATCACCTCATTATTTACTTGATGGAGGTCATGCTAATAAAGATATGTTTACCAAGAGTTATCGTAGAAAGTAAAGGTCGTGGATGTCTCTAACATGAAGTCACGTTAAGAAATTCCTTTAAAAAAAATGCTCATCAAGAAAGAGCCCATGACGTGGGAGAAATTCAAGAAGATATGTCATTCTACTCAAATCCTCAGCTAATTGCAATAATTCACATGCACTTCCTAGGAAATGCAATCTGTGTAACATAAGACAATACCAAACTCTATAGCTACAAGGGACGATATATAAAATGCTACGATTCTCCATAATTCAAAGCATTTAAAGCAACAAACTGTCTAGGCTGGATGCATGCCTTAGGCAGGGAACAGAGAAGTCTAAATGGATGACTGTGAATATGAAGGGAACACTTTAGAAATAGGCCATAAAACACAGTTTATGAAGGGTTCTTCCTCCCTCCCAACACCGTCGGGAGGTTAGAGTTATTGAGGAGACATCACTTATGACAGGGAGAAAAAAAAGGCTGGCAACCCCCTCCCCTCTCCAAAAACGCCTTTACAAGGTCACCGATATATCAGTGTCACAAATGCATTTAAAAAATATTACAGCAATAAACTTTGGTTAGAGTGGGCCCCACCTCTATGCTCAAAGGAAAGAACAAACTACAAACTACCCTTGCATTAAAGGGAACATCAGCAAACTCACTCTGCCTAGAAACTCGTTCCCACCTTTGTTATAAGAACAGGAAATCTTGTTTAAACTAGATCCGGTGCAGACAGATAAACTTTATAAGCTTCGCTTCACCACAGTCGGGTTCAGCACCACCTATACAGCCATACAAAGAGTGGAAGCATCTACACAGAGCACATGGCTTTGGGTCACGACACCCAACAGTGGCTTAGGACCAGTAGGTTAGAGCAGGCAATGCTGGTGGGGCGGGAATGCAGTGTCAGGGACTGAACCCAGGGCCGTTGCCCTCTTCTGCCTCTCTTCTCACACCCCGAGACCCCATTCTCATTTGTTTTTTTTAAACACAGCCATGAACCACTGCTCATGTTTCATCTGACTACTCGGATCTACCTTTTGAACCCCATTATCACTGATTCCACATATATTTTATGAGTAGCCAGGAAACAATGACCTTACTTTCAACTTCTCTCTGTTCACCAGGCTTCTTCCAAGAAGACATCTCAGGGTTAAGACAGTCTCCCATAAGAGCCGGCGATGGAGAAGAGCACATGGTGTTAGCAAGTGAGTTCCTTGGCCTGCTGCTAGGACCTCAGCAATGACTCAAAGTCCAGTCATCTCCAGACTGTGAAGTGATTAAGTACCAGGGGAAAGGTCCTCTTATCTGGCCACAGTCTCCATCTCTCCCACGACTGCTCAACAGCGAAGTTAGGAACAAATATACTAGACCTCAAACTCTGTAGTTAAGAAACGACAACTCTTCAGCTGTTTTGAGAAAACATCGTGTACTAGGAATGATGGCTCTAAAAGCAAATAACGACTCACCTAAATTCACCTAACGTAAATCCTACACCCCTGTGCTCGTAAAGAAGTAGGACAGGAAAGAAGAGCGACTGAGTGACTAAACACCTCAGAAATGGTGAGGAAATAAATATTTCTGGAGTGATTTCATAATACCAATCTTCATGACTGAACTGATAACATCATGTTCTCTACTCATTTTTATACTAAAGGGGATAGAAATTGTTTCATGGTCAATGGATACCAAATTTTTCACCAACCTCTCCCAATTTCCATTGTTTTAGAAGAATTCATTGAGTCACTATGTTTTTTTGTTTTTTGTTTTTTTTTTTTTTTTGCTTTTTGGGTCACACCCGCGACGCTCAGGGGTTACTCTTGGCTCTGCACTCAGGAATTCCTCCTGGCAGTGCTCAGGGGACCATATGGATGCTGGGAATCGATCCTGGGCCAGCATAGGCCGGCCGCAGCTAGGCAAATGCCCTACCCGGGCTGGGCTATCACTCTGGCCTCGAGTCACTATGTTTAGGGCATTGTGCACAATATTGTTTTCTTTTCTTTTTTTTTTTTTTTGACAGAACAAAGATGTTTATTACAGGAACATTCTAAAGTCACACTGGAAACTGTGTTCGCTCTATACATCTTTTTGTTTTTATGGGACACACCTAGCAATGCTCAGGGATTACTCCTGGCTCTGTGCTCAAGGATCACCCTGACAGGCTCTAGGGACCATGAGGGATGGTGGTGATTGAACCTGGGCTGGCCACATGCAAGGTAAGTACCCTGACTGCTGTACTACTATCTCTCTGGACCCTGGCTTTGTACTTCCTAGAGTACAAAGATGGGGCCACCGAGCTCCTCAACATCTGGAATGCATGTGTGACCTATGGAAGGAGCCAGGTTTGATCCCTAAAACCACCCCAAAACATTGCCAGGTATGATTCCCAAGTTGGGAGTAGCCCCTGAACACCATCAGGTGTGGTAAACAAAACCCAAAAAAAGAGATACAAAGATAATTAAATCCTTGTCCCTGAGGCTGGGGCCATGGCTCAAGGGGCAGGAGGACACCACCTGGTCTCCCAAGCCCTTCCATGTATGGGGAGGGAGAAAATATTGGTGCTAGCACTGGGTCTTGAGAGAAAAGTAGAAATTAAACAGATAAAGGGTACATCAGGAAGAGGTCATCGTAGGTGACTCGAAAGCCAGAGGTTTTCTTTGGCAGCAGAAAAGAAAGAACATGGTACAAGAGAGAAGTCAGCTGATCAGAGAAAGGAGGGCCATACTCAGAGTGCAAGCCCCACCCCTAAGTGGCCAAGAAAACAATTCAATTTTTCAGGCAAAAAATGCGACAATCTAGCGTTGGGTTTTGACAAAGGCCCTTCTCAAAGCCATGTGGAGGGTGAATCACACGGAAGGAAACCGGAAGTCCATGAGCCGAGGGCAGGTAGGTCAGCGTCGATCTGTTTTTCTCATCTGCGAAATGAGGGTAAGGGTAAACTAAGACAAGATCAGGGAAATCACTAGGAGGAGATGTGGGATGTAGGAACACACAAATGGTGGCAACACTAGGACTAAAGTTGTCTCCCAGCTTCCTTAGCTACTGAGTTGTGAATGGTGGCGACTCCCTTTCACGAGTTAGTAAACGCAGGCCAGAAGGAGATCTGGGAGGAAAGATGCTAAGCTCAGTTTTAGACAGCTTGCACTTTAGAAATACAGGGGAAAGCATTAAAATCTGTGGGTCTGGAAGCTCCAGTGGGTTCTGCCACGAATCTGTGATCTTAGACAAGAGACCTTGTGGATGAGATCCTCGTGGCTTCCTCGCCTGCAAACAAAAGCAAGAGAGGTGCTTCTTAGCAACGGCGGAGAGAAAATGTGATCGTGAGTGAAGACGCGAAATGAATGGTCAGGTCTGGCTTCCATTACTAGTGCTGGAGATAACTGTGCGACGCCCAGATGACAATTCAACAGGGTGCTTCAGACCAAGGTCAGGCTTCACAGTCAAAGGCTGTGCTTTTTCACAGTAAGCCCAGACAACTGAAAGGGGAGGGGCATCATCTGGACTCCACATAGAGATTAGAAAATGTGTTAGAAGAGGAGAAAGGTAAGAGGTGACTGGTGAGACAGCAAGGCATGATTCTTAAACTAAATTTATATGAAAAGGACAGCCCTCATTTTCTTGCAGATAATGTTCTTTTCACTACCTAGACAGAATTATAAAAATAAAAGCTATTCATAAAAAGGGTTTTAAACGCTTGGCTTCTAAAACAAAATAAAGTTAAAGGTGGAGGGGTAACATTAAAATAAATGAGAACTCAGGATTTGTCAACCAAAAAGGAAAAGTATGGGCAAGTGATAATATAAATTGTAGGAAAAAAAATAACGTAACCAATAAAAAGAAAAAGACAATGGCACAGGGAAGGTCTGAGATTTCTTTAAATTTTGATTTTGGGGTCAGAGTAACAACTGAACTGTTCAAAATACAGAATCAACAAGACCGGGGGCGGGTGATAGCCCAGCGGGTAGGGCGTTTGCCTTGAGCGGTCGGCCCATGCCGCCAGGGTTCGATTCCCGGCATCCCATATGGTCCCCAGCACCGCCGAGTAATTCCTGAGGCAAGCCAGAGTAACCCCTGAGCATTGCTGGTGTGACCCAAAAAGCAAAAAAAAAAAAAAAAAACAAGACCGAGGGAAGTAACATGTCCAAGGCGCTTTTCCTCAGAGGATACAACCCTCATCTCTGCATGCAATGTAGCTTCATCCTTTCTTCGTTCATCCTTTCTTCATGCTGCCCATCCTGGACATTTGAGGTAGCTCTGCTGGTGATACACCTGGTTGTCTCAGGGGCCCTGAGAGAAACGGGTGCCAGGGACAATTTCCCATACGGGGTAGAACAAGTGTGACCCAGGCGCAGTTGACGAGTGCCGGGTGGAGCTGGTGAGATGGAAGGTCTGTAACACAGAGGAACGCAAGTCCCCAACTTCCCCAGTGACCCCAAGTGGGTAGAGGGCGTGTAGACTCCAGTCGGCTGCTTCTCTTCTTCCTCTGTACATCAGTCACCTGCAGGTAAGATACATAGCTTCCTCTTTTTTCACTTTTAGGTCACACCAGCAATGCTCAAGGGTTACTCCTGTCTCTGCACTCAGGAATCACTCCTGGCACTGTTTGGGGGACCATATGGAATGCTGGGGATCAAATCCAGTCAGGCACGTGCAAGGCAAATGCCTTCCATGCTAGACTATAGCTCCGGCCCAACAAGGCTTCTATATAAAATTCTCTCCCTATAAAAATGGCAAAACCTACATATTCCCTTATAGGTAACATTTTATATGTGCATGTCCACTGAAATGACAATGAAAAGTTCATTGCAATACCTACAAAATAATGGAGATATATCAGGAAGGTAAAGAAATCAGGCTGTAGAAATTCTCAAACTGAAAATATCACATTGATTTTTGTCTTTTTTTTTTAAATTCTGTGAGTTCACAGTGATTTTAAAAATAAGACAGAAAGGGGGGAAGGCATAACTGCCTCTGCGCAATGTAGAGGAATGACAGAATTAGGAAAGTCACAACTTCGTAACTACCAGTACAATAATACTTGATTCAGACAAGTTTTATCCAAGCTATTTAACCATTCAAGATTTTTACGGTATAGTAAATGGAGTCAGAAATTATTAGAGTTTTCTCTCTTTCTTTCTTATTCTTGGTGGAGAAATATGGGACTTCACCTAAACTTAGTGACTAAATTTGCATCATAGCAAGGGATGAAATTCAACATCAACATCATCCTGGCAAAGTGGCTCAGGAATCCCCTTAAGACTTGAGAGTGGAAGGCTGTGGGCAGCCCTGCTTTGCTGGGCCTTGTTTACTGGGGCATCTGAGCCCAACCACGGGGGGAAACTACAGGCAGACCTGCAGAAAGAGCTCCAAGACAGGGCTGGATCCAATCAAATGCTGACACCAGGAAAGACATTCCTAACACCTTAAAAAGTCAAGGTCTAAGGAGCAAGGAGAGTTCGAGATTAAAATAGCAGGAAAACCCAACCCCCACAAGAGTCAAGAAGGACAAAGAAACACATAGCAGGATATCAAGGGACAACTGGGGAGAGGGAAGGGCTAGATGTTGGAGAATACTGACTAAACCAATGTTGGATGCCTTGCCAACGTGGATAGAAAGATGTTCTTATCCTGAGAAGTTTTGTGCTGAAGTATTCAAGGTAAAGGACGCTTGCTTTCAGAAAAGAAAAATTAAAGAAGTGAAAGATGTGATTTAAAGAGTGAGAGATACAGAGAATGGGCATGTTGTGAACCTTTATAGAATCTAGCCTTCCTTAGCCTTTTCTTCCCACTTGCCTGCAATTTTGAAATTTTCAAAGTAAAAACTGGAGGGTGGGGGAGAAATAGACTGGAACGTTCTGGACGGCACTGAATCAGCCCACCCCAGCTGCAATGCTCCTAGCCTAATTCCTGATATCAACGCAGACACTCAATTTATGAATCAGTTTTAAATTCTCGGTTTCCGACCAAGTGCTTTATGGGTGAGCTCCACAAACACAAGCTCTTTATTTAGAGAAAAGTACACAAAATACAGGAGGCTAAGTAGTGAAACAGTAAAGTCAATGAGAAAGGCCCAGAAGCCACAGATTAGAATCACTGTCCATCTCTCCCAGGTGGCTCGATGATTCAACTCCAAAATATTTTACTCCAGGTGAAGATACTGGCAGGATATAGATGCCACTTCGTGCTTCAAATACACCTTAAATGCATCCTGAAATGAGCCTCAGAATTGTGTTCATGTCCAAACACGTGTGAAACTTTCAAGAGTACTTAGTAGGGGCAGACAGAGATGGGCATTAACCCCCTCACTAAGGAGATGGGGTTATATATATATGTATATATACATATATATATACATATATATTTATATTTATATATGACTATTTTATTTTATATATATTTACATTTCTATAACTGTAAACTATATAACTATATATATATATATATATATATATATATATATATATATATATATCAACTACACTACTTCCTTCTCAAAGTATAATGTCCATGATCTCATTTTTTAATACCCAAAAGGGAAGGTGTTATTACCTGTTTTAACTCATGAAGTCATACAGTTCGGTAATCTAATATGGTTATTCCAGCAACTGGACCCAGTGATGAAGAAATTTGCTTTAGAGAAGGAAAAGGACAGCAACTCCAATTCAGGGATTTCTAATACAACTCAGAGAAAAGAGACACAGGTGTCTTTACAAGGTATGTACAAGGAAAAGTGAGTTTGTTGTCATTCAAACGAATCTTTACTTGAACCTTTTAAGAGATAAAACATGCGGGCAAGTACCGTACTAAATTAACTTGGGCTTCCCCGTGCCTCTCTTTGAAATTTTCCTTGTTTAAGATTATCTGTAAATAAATAAATAAATAAATAAGCAAATGAATGAATGAATATCAAATAAATAAATAAGCAAACGAATGAATGAATTAATAGATAAATGGACGGATGGACGGACGAATGCATAAAAAATAAATAAATGAATCAAGGCTCCTTTTCTGTTCTGGAAAGAGAATCAAGTTAAAGATTTGTAATGAATCTGGGTGGCTTGGCTTAGTACAACCATATTCCGCAAACAAACAGCAGCTTGACACACGACCTTTTCCCCAGGACTGCCCCCCAAGTGTTCCACGAGACCCAGTTTTCATATCACTAAATTATCTTCCTGCATAACCTCTGCCAGCAAGAAGGGAGCTCTGCAGGGAAGGAGACTACCAAAGAAGGGAAAAAATAAGAGAAGAACTGTGAGAGATATTACCACCAGATAAAGGCTTTGAAAAAATCCTTATGATAACAAATTGAGCAGTGAGTGGAGAAAGCCTGTTTTTATCTTAAGCCAGGGAGGATATGGCCTCTATGTTATCAGCTGAAATGGGCTGCCTGGGTCTGTAGAGGACTGCTTTAATGACCAATGGTGAAACTAGCTACCACAAGCCTGAATTTAGCACTGGGTGGGCGGTTCCCAGTAACCAGCAGCACCAAATGGGCAACCAGACGCTCTCCTAAGTGTTAAGTTCTGGATCATTTTCAGAAGGTCTGACCTCCTATCTGTGTCACGTCAGCACCTCCAGCCAAGGCCTTGGACTCTGGATCCTTCTTCCAAAGTCTTCCTATCCCTAAACGACTTGATCGAGGGTCTGAGAGTCTTGCCTGGCCAGCACTATCACGGCCATATCAACTACATCATCTCCCTGCTGTTGTCTGACACAGACGATACACTTTCTGTGCTGTACAGTTTAAATCTCTCATAAAACGACCGTCATTTCTCCACATTTGGCTTAACTAAAAAGAAAAATGTGTATATTATGGCCTATAAAGCAGAAAAGGTGCTGGGGTACAAGTCGTGAGACGGGCACGAGTTACGCTGAAAGGTACCAAAGAAAGACACGTTCATTCTCAAGGAGGGGAAAGAGCCTCAGCCCCACTACACCTAGAAAACCAAAACAGGTCAGAGAAAAGCTGGTGAGCAAGCAGCTAGCTCTAGGCAATGGCGACCAGCTGAAAGCTGGGCAAAGGAACCACTTCCTTCCTCAGTTTCACTGGAGAACCATCAGTCTTCCAAGTCCCACCAGGATTGGGCTGTAAAGTAATAAGAATGAGGGCAATTAGGGAGGGAGGGAGGCAAGCAACGGAGGAAGGAGCAACGGAGAGACAAAGCCAGCATGTGCATTTTGGATCTGAGGCGAGCAGTGAGACGGGGGTCTCAGGTTTGCAGTGTCAGAATGGGCAGAAAGGCCTTAGAATGGGGCCCGGTGGGTTTTTGCCTTTTGAGCCGCAGAGGCCGGGTTCCAGGAAACTGGATCTGAAGCGCCAGCCCCTAAAGTGTATTTCGGAGAGGCCCCCAGAGACCACCATTGAGAAACAATCGGCCTTGTTTTACTTCAGCCCACGATTAAAGGAATATGGAGAAGGAGAGAGAGAGAGAGAGAGAGAGAGAGAGAGAGAGAGAGAGAGAGAGAGAGAGAGAGAGAGAGACTGCACAATTCAGGGGCCTTAAAGATCAGGATGCTGCTGGCTCTCATTTACAATAACGGAGACTGGGAAAGCTGGTAGCGTGAAGAAGGGAAGAAGAAAGGGTCCATTTTGCGTAACGTGTGATATGTGAGGAGAGATGGTACATATGATGAGAGAGACAGGGCCGGCAATGCCTTCGTCTGCAGACAGAGTCTTCCCAAGCCCTGACCAGAACCCTTATAACTTCATTCCAACTAGACGTTGCAGTTCAGGGCTGAGGAGGAAGGACAGCGGAGCACGGTCCCCAAGGAGACGGCCAAGAGCAAGCCACTTCGGCAGTTTTAAAAGTCCATGTCACAGAATACCTACTTCAAACATGGAGGAGCATTTAAATATATATCACCATACTTTCATTTCAAGCCTATTTAATGTTTCTGAAATATCTAGATCAAAGTGTTGGGTCAAATGACAATACTCCAGTAAAACATCGACTAAAAGAAAAGGGTTCCCCAGCCGCATCTCGCTGAAGAGAATCACCCCACTCAAGACACCTGTCAATCAGCCCGAATGCCTTCGCCGGCTCCCTCTCAGCCTGGCAGCCAAGTTGCCCTTTGAGTAATCCTGAGGGCCACCTCGCACTCTGACTGAGCCTGCACACGTAAGTACCTCCGTCTCCCTTTCTTCTAACCCTTGTTCAAGGCCAACTGCACCGAAGCTTCTCAGAACCAGCACTGAAAGATCTTCAAAGAGAAACGCCCATTAACCACACAGCAGCTGCTGGCTAGAGCCTGCAATTTAAATCTCTGAAAAAAGAAACTGTGGCTTCTAAAATTTAAACAAGGAGGTGCCACTTGTAATTACAAACATTCCAGTGGGTTTCCTCCTTCATTGATGGTTACCAAACAAAGGCTTTTTCTATTCGATTTTGGGGGCTCCCCAAACCTCCACTGTGGGCTTTTCTTTGTGCTTTTCTTGTGTCCTGGCCAACTCAGAGGAGGGGGCTTAGGGGATGGGTTTTTGGCTTTTTTTTTTTTTTTACCTGGCTGCTCCCATCACTCTCGAAACCATCTCATGTGTAATTACTTGTTTGGCTGGCGACCAAAAAAACCTAAATGGCTCAGATTTATCGTCCACATTAAATAACAACATTGGAGAAAGAATCTTAACACACACGCACTCACATTTCAGGCACTTGGGAAATGGAGCCAAACCTATTTTCTGAGAAACCAAAGAAGTTTGCAAATTAACTCTGAAGACTCCCAAAATGTCAAGTTGAAATCTCAAATTCCTATTTGAAAGCAATGGGACAAATCATGAAATGTAAAAATAGCAACCTTTTCAGGCAGGAGGGAAGGCTGGAGTGAACGTTCGTACACAGGAATTCCAGATCCAATCCCTGGCACCAAAAGGTCCTGAGCACTGCATCAGGAATAGCTTCGAGCACCAAAGGGTGGCCCAAAGCCAAAAAGACACACACACACACACACACACACACACACACACACACAGTACTCTTTAATCCCCCCTCCTGAAACCCCCATCTCAAGTACTTACAGTTTGTTGTATATATAGGTCCCCACACAAAAACAAGGCATGTGCAATCACTTCCGCTAAGAATATAGGCTGAAATTAGTACTTGGCCAGTTAGAAATAAGAAAAGGAAAGAGCCGGGAAGCATTTAGAGATAAACATATGAACAAGGTATCTCCTGGCCACCACACTAACAGAGCTATTCTTCCAGAAGCCCTCTGACGAGAGTATTCATTATGAGAACAACTGGAAATAGCCCATCTCGCCCTGGGTGCCCTCCATAGCTTGCCACAGTGGAGGGATTAGCTACAATTACTGCATATTTACACAATCATATTTACACAACAATAAAACTCATCTTATCCCATCCAAACAAAACCTTGCTCAAAATAAACCAAGCCCCATGCAGAGGTCTCTTCAGCACAGGCAGGAAAGGCATGCTGGGGTCTGTCTTGCCTTGGCTGGAGCAGGCACAGTGAGGGAGAGGGAACTCTGTGCAGACCAGAGGAGAAGCACGCTCAGACACTGAGGTTGGGGGGGCTAAGGGGAGGACAACTCCCCAGACAGGCCTCCTCAAGCACGAAAAATTGAGCTATCCAGGAATTTCTTTAAAATTGAGGCCAGAGCAATAGTACAGCAGGTAGGGTGTTTGCCTTGTATGTGGCTGACCTGGGTTCTATCCTTGGTACCCCCATATGGTTAACCCCCAGAGGCTGGAAGGAGTGATTCCTGAGTGAAGGACGGCCAAGAGCACCTCTAGATGTGGCCCCCCAAAAAAAACAAGATACTGGCAGACTAAGGGGGTGAATTTGGGGATACACATTCAGGAGGCCTGGACTCAATGCCTGGTACCACATGGTCCCCTGAGCACCTCCAGACACCACCCATAGCACTGCTGTACATGACCCCTCAAAATTCAAACACAGAAAAAGATGAAATAACCTAGAAATGAGGTGCCAGGTCCTAGGATGACCAAGGATAATCATTACACTGGAAGAATTACAAGCCTGGCTCGTGAGAGCATTCTTCCTACTCCTAGACACATTTGAAAAAATTCCATGATAAATGATATAATAATGAAAATGTCATCAATGTGCAAAATGTCATGTGCGAAGCGAAATCATTTCTGCTTTTTTCTTTTTCGGTGCCGGGTACTGAACCCAGGGCCCCACACATGCTAGGCTAATGCTCTGTGCAGAGCCGACTCCCCAGCCACTTCCCACCACTTAAAGGACAAACCTCTGCTTTCACTCTGCTGAATGGAAAGCCACGGTACCTAGTAAATCAACGGATGTTCTTGACTGAAGAACCTTTTTTTGAAAAAAAATCTACATGGAACCAGTTCTACTGTTAATATCAATCCTTGAAAAGGAAAAAAAACTCCTGAAAAATCCAAAATTCTGAAGCCTAGCTTCCATGCATGTGAGTTCTCCCAACGCCACAAATCCGAGGAGGGTGCTTTGGACAGTGATCACCGTGCAGCTGCCAGAGTCCAGAGGATTCGGAATCATTTGTTAACCCCAAAGACAACCTTCCCAAGAGGACCTCACTCCCGGACCCACGGGTTGATTACCGGAGTGACGATTCATCTGGCTGCCTTCAGAATGCCAACGACTCTGTGCCAAGATGCCATCTCTCTCCATACCGTCCGTATCCTGCCCGGCCATCCCTGAAGGGAGCTGGACCAGCAGCTCCCTGACAGTATTTCCAGAGAACGAGTTTCCGCTCCGCAGCCACCGCGAAAGCAGCCTCCCATCCACCGCAGCCTAGTTCTGCCTTCCCTGGGTTTCGGCTGCCTCACTGCAAAATAGTGGAATTTCACCTGACGGCTTCTAATGCCCTTCCCCTTTGAAATGTTACTCGATTTTTAAGAATCACTCATTTTTCAACAGGTAATACTAAGAACTTGGTTGCTAAAATGCTACGTCTATAGTAAGTACTCTTATATGTGACCATGAAAACGAATAGGGTGAGTTTCTGCATATGTATATATATTCATGCACAGATATTTATATATAAATGTGTATAAATAGGTCTGAGCACACACTGACACTATTATGTACTTATATGTGACTAATTGCTTCCAAGTCAAAGCATATTTTCAATTCTGCAACAGATGTCGCTGTGTGATTTCTCCTTCTATGCTGGATTTTTTAGTTAAAAATGCCCAGCGCAACGGTCAGTATTATTCTTCACCCAAAAAAAGAGATACAGTATTTGAATCCTTTTGACTTATCTCTTCTAAATTTTCTTGGCATGCCGGTAAATTTCCATTCCAATCATAGCTTTGATTAGTTAAGGCCATTTTATGATGCCCCAAACACATATTTATAAAACCAGGCCTTTTGTTGAATAAAAACTAATTTTTTAAATGCAAATTTTAAGAAAATGATTAGACATCAAACTATCATATACCCCTTCCCAAAGACATCTATATTTAAAACAATATTATCCATTTTAAAGCCTAAAAAAAGTCATTTAGCAATACAGATTCTGAAATAATACAAATTAGCTTGTATGAGGCCAAAGGTGCCAAGTGTAGGCAAAAGTCCCCCCAAAAAATGCCAAAGCACCTGAATGGCAATGACAATTTTGGATTCTAGTATTCACGACATTGTCTTAAAAAATAAAAGGAAGACTCACATTATAATCACGAGACATCTTACCAAGCTGGCACTCACTACCAACCCCGTCCTGGTATCTGTCATAGAAAAGACACAGAGCTTTGGCTTCTAGCTCCAGCGGCCATCAATCTCAACAGGTAGCTAAGCACTTTCTTCCATTGAAATTCCGAGGCTGGGAGAAAGGATTTCAAAGCTCCCTTTCAGACTGAGGAAGCAGTTACCTTCTGGAGCCAGAGGGGCAGTGGAGGGAGGCAAGCGGGTGGTCTCGAGTCCCAGGGAGGCCACGAAGGTGCCCAACCTGCTGGCTTCTTCCCTGTCCCACTCCCTCTACCAGGAGGGCCATTGGGGAGAACTGGATAAAGCATGTACAACATCCATATGAATAAAGCTCTTTGTTCCAGAGGACTGCCTGCTCTTTTATTCCCCCTTTTTCCGTATTTGTTCATTTCAAAGGATTGCTCAATGGGTCTCTTGTTCCTCCAAAAATGTCCCAGGCAAATAATGCAAGCTTGTCTCATCACACAAGTCACTAAATGAAGCCTTGTGCGTCTCCAGTGACACACTGTAAATATAAAGTGGCATTAATGAGGGATATTTTATCAAAGCTATCACAAACGAGTGCAAGTCTCTCCGTGGCTATTCAATGGGCCCCAGGGAAGGGCGACAATAGCAGAGGGGACTTTGCTAAAGTCCCTACCCCAGGTCTCCCAGCCCCGCAGACCACCACCAGCAAAACTCAGCCACCCCTCCCTTCCCTTCACTATCACCAACGCCCACCCACCACCCACCAGCAATGCTCACCGACTGAGAGCCTAGCTGGGGCCAGAAACAAGAGTGCTGGAGCCGGGTGTGAGCCTGGCCCCTTGGGTTAGCTGCATCGTCATCCCTTTCATGCCAACACTATCGGCCCGGGTGGGCGGCGACGGATGGCTTCAGAGACAGATCCAGGACCTGAAGCATAAATGGCCCTGATCGCTACCCTGGCGAGGGTGGGAAGGAACAGAGCCTACTACAGTCCGGGCTGTGCCAACAGGTTTCCCGAGCGCTGGGAGCAAAGCAGCTAGAGGCCTCGCGGTGCTTAGTGAGCTAAAAAATAATAAAAAAAAAATAATAAATTCTCGCGGCCCACCTAAAATCGAGTCTCCAGAGCCTAGGACACTGGGCAACACCAAAGACCCCCTTCTCTAAACGATCACACACACACACACACACACACACACACACACGGTGCAAAGAAAAATACAGAAAGGGGGAAGCCATCTCGCCCCCTCGACTACAAATCAAGCCCAATTACTTTCTAATTTGAACACAATCTGATAACCAGCGTAGAAAAACGGGCCGTACACAAGAGCCAGGAGCAGCTGCTTCCATGGTAACTGGCAACAGAATTTTCTTGTCGCTTTGACATGCACGGTGGAGTTCCAGACCGCTCCTTTCTAAGTCAGCCCAGAGCCCTCGCTGGGAGGCAGCAACTTCTCCCCCACCACCCGCGAGTTCCAGCTTCTGGGGGTGGTGGTGCGGCTCCCGGAGCCCGGGCGCGCTGGGCAGCAGGGCCGGGGTCCAGACGAGCGGCGGGCGCCCCCCGCCCCCTCAACAGCTCTTAACCCCGCCCCAACACCACCACCCCGAGTCTTTCTTCTGCGGTCAAGACAAGTCTATTGTCGCTTCCATTCTGCGCCAGTTTCCAGCCCTTACTCACGCTCACGTTTAAACACTGGCACTGGCGCTTTTTTTTTTTTTTTTTTACAATGCAGCAGCAGCAGCACGAGGCATCGCTTTCGGGAACGTTTTATTGAATGCATCCAGTCAAGAGACATCGCCCGAAATGAAGTTGTAACCACACCGGCACTGGCTGAACGCAATTATCTCGGAACTCATAAATTAAGAATTCACAGGGCGGGGTGGGGGTGCGTAGAAAAAAAACATACACATAAACAACAGCGGCAGACAGACAGTGGCAGGGAAGGGGAAAGAAACAAATCCTGGGCCGTGGAATGGAAGCAGCGGCCAGCCTCTACGCTCCAGCCCCTGCGCATCCCCGAGTCGCTCTCGAGCCCCGCTTCCTCGGGCCCAGCCTTGGGGATGCGGCAGGTGGGCAGCGACCCAAGCCTGCGCCCCGCAAACCCGAAGCTGCACCCCTCGGCATCCCAGCTTTCTACAGCCTGTCTCCTGCGGTGTTTACGTAACTGTGTGTCCTCTAGCGTGTAAACAAAAGGCTCAGCCCGAGCGAAGAGGCGCCCCGGGAGCGGCCAGGTGGCCCCAACGCCGCGCCCGCCGGGCCGGGGGCTCCGCAGGTGGGGGGGCTGAGCGAGCTCTCGCCGCTCGTCCGCCACTTGTTGCTCGCGGGTCCTGCAGCTCCCGAGCTGCGACGAGGAGAGGGGGCGGGTTGCAGCCGCCCGACCCCTTTGCAGGCTGCTGCATCCCCGCTTTCCCGCACCGCCCCGCGCCTCCGTCCAGGCCGCCGCCGCCGAGCCCAGCCCAGCCCGCCGCCGGCGCCCCGGGGTGCGGAGAGGCGCGGCCGCCCGGCGCGGCGGTGGCGGGAAGGGGAGCGGTGGGGGTGCAGCCCCGCCGGCCTCTCCGCCGGGGAAGAGCTGGGGCTGCCTTTTGTTAGCGAAAGCAAACACTGCCCTCTTCTTTCCCGACCGCGCCAACGCGCCCGGGCGCACGGGCGGCCACACCGCGGGCTCCCTGCCGGGTGCTCCGCGGCTCCGGGCGTGCAGCGCCGCCGGGCACCGCGGGCCAGCTCGGCACGCAAAGGGGCGAAGGGGCGCCCCGAGGCCCGCAGAGCCGGGGGGACCCTCCCGGCCGCAGAGGCCGCGCACGCTCGCTCGCTCTCCACCACCCCGAAAATGGGACCCGCACCCCGGAAATCCCGCGTTCCGCAGGCAGCCAGGGACAGGCGGGCTGCGCACTCCCGACTCCCTTTCCCGCAGAGGCGGCGACAGCGACCGTCACCCCCGGGGCGCGGGGCCTGGGGAACTTTCCCCGCCTGGAGTGGGGCCAGGCAGACCCGCAAGCCGGAGGAGCGGGCGCGGGGGCAGCGGCACGGCCGGAGGGGAGACACGCGGGGCGCGCGGGGCCCGCGGAGGGGCAGGCGGAGCGCGGGGAGCGCGGGAGCGAGCAGACAAGTCTGGGGATGTCCTGGGCTCCGGGAGGAATCACGCCCGAGGCGGCTGCGAGGCGGCCATGGGGAGGCACCGGGGTGGGGGATATGGGGAATTGGGGGTGGCGGGGACCCCGCTGGAAAAGTGGGGGGGCGGCGAAAGGGGCAGCCCCCGGGAGACGCGAAGCCCTGCAAGTTACTGGGAACCGCCGCGAGTTTGGAGGGCTCGGAGGGGCGCCGTGGATGCAGCCCCCTTCCCCCCCCCATATTCCCCAGCCTCGGGCTCCCCCGTCCTCACTCCGCCTGCGCCCCGCGCCCCGCGCCCAGGCGGGGAGGAAAGGTGTGGGTGCAGCCACCCCCGAGGGGTTCCGAGCACACCCAGCGGGCGTGGACCCTCCTCTGCCCCTTCCCTTGTGCCCTGACTTTTGCGCTCCGCACTCGCTCCGCTCCGGGTTTGGGGAAGTGGGGGGGAAGGTTGTCATGGAAACGTTTTCCCCCTCCATGGCTACGCTACTGGGGTGCCTGAGCAGATTTCGGGGGCCGACCGGGCCCGCAGCCCACACCTACCTGTGGGGATTAGTGCCGCGGCGGAGAGGAGCAACAGCAGAAGCCGGAGCCGGAGCCCGGGAGGCGCCGCCACCGCCGCCACCGCTGCCGCCGCCGCACACTGGGATCCGCTCGGCAGCACAGCACTCGCCATGTCGGGCACCTGCCTCAGACTGGCGGCGGTGGCTCCTCCGGAGCCCGAGCGGACAACTAATGAGATGCTAATGACATGCACCGGGGCGGAGTCACGGCTGTCCAATCACAGCGCCGGGAGCCCAACCCGGCTCTCGGAGGACTGACCCCCTCCCCCCTTCGCCCCCCCGGCGCCGGCGTTCGGCGGCGCGCCCGCGCCACCTGGGGGCGGAGCCGAGGGCGGGGCGTATGCAAATATGTTTGTGTGCACAAGCGTCTTTTCCGCTTTCTCGGGATCCAGGCAAAAGTGTCTTCCCGGGTGCCTGGCGTGTAGGGGCTCCGGCTCCGGGAGGGTGGGGGCGGGTCTAGCTTCTTGTACGCCTCTATTAGGAATGTTCACAGAATCGCTTGATCAGAACCGACGACTGGACAATCTCCCTAGGAGGCTTCCCGGCTGGCATGAAAACCAGATGTTGCAGATAGCTGTCACTCACCTTGCGCCCGAGGAATAGATCTTGGAGAAACCAGAGCTGTTCGGAGTGCGGACTGAGAATGCAGGTCCCTGGATTGACAAAACAATCTGGGAGAAGTGCATGCGTGCTTTGCACGTCCGGCGGAGCAGGAGAGCCCGCTCAACAACCTAGCGGCAGGTTTGGGCATAGTTGGAGCCGGGAAGCGGAGTGCGACTCTAGGATTTTCGGGCTGGTGTCTTAGCGGTAGATTCTCAGGGCAAGGTAGCAGAGGAGCCTAAGCTGGAGTCCCCGGCTTGCGGGCGGTCTCCTTCCTGTCTTTTTTTTTTTTCGTATATTACATACACATATATTTTAATAAATATATAAAGCATGTGTCATTGTGGATTTACGATTACACACTCAACAACAACAAAAATCCCCTATTCTGCCAGGCTTTAGGTTGCAGGGTGTAAGAAGGGCGTGTAAAGACAATGTCTCCCTTCTCCAAGGCTCAAACTCACGCCCCCTCCCTAAGCCTCGAGTGGATCCCCTCCCCAGGAGGCTGGGGACCAACAGGTGCCCCTGGAGTCTGGGAGAGGCGCTCTAGCTGAAGCGACTTGCTTCTCTGGACTGGCTCTCCCTCCCCCAAATTTCCACTGCTTTCTTTCAACCCAGCAGCCGCTCTCTTGTTTGTCTGCTTTTTAATTACTTATTTTCTTCCCTTCTAGAAGATCGTGTGCGCTCTGACCCTCTGTTGCTCAAGCATCAAATTGAAGGACGAGCCGTATTAAGTGTAAAGGTTTATAATAATTTAAGTATTCATAGAATGCAGAACAATAAGATGTAGGAAATACAATTTGCATAATAAATATCAATATCACAACAGCTAAAACAAACCATGACAAATTATCTGTGGCTAAATGACCAAGAGATGACTGAATGTAAATTGCTGAATCTGAGCTACAGTGTAGGAAGGGCTTCAGCAGACGAGTTGACCGGCCTTCTGCTCTGGCTCATCTAGAGCTAAAAAATAATAAATAAATGTTACATATCAAAAAGGAAGTCAAGATCTGCCAACCCACCAAATGAGTTATACTTAAAAAACAGCCTTCTAGTATCCATTATGCATAAACTAATTTCAAGACTGCCCTGTCTTCACTGCCCTGGATATTCTGCTCTGTAATTACAGGCCCCAATGCATGAACTGCCGGCAGTCCTCCAGGCATCTGCGAGCTCCAGCCAGCAAACAGCACCATCTGAGGCAGGAAAACCATCACCACATGGCCACCAGGATAATGTCCAGTTTGCAAAGGGCTGAATATTATCATCTCTGGAGGTACAACTACCTGGATTAGCACAAATGCATAACAGAGTACCAACAAAACCCAGGTTAAAAAATCATAGGTGTATAGATAGATAAATATGTATGTGTGTACATATATTCATATGCATATGTACACTTATGCATGTATGTGTGTGTGTAACTTCTAAGGTCAGGTCCTTTATGGCAGGAAGTCTAGCAGCCTAACAGAATCAGGCACACAGTAACAGCAGTATTTGCTATTATTGATTCTCACTAATTTTGCATTTAATGGGTTATTATTTTGCACACATAATTTCACTAAATCCTTGAAACAGTTTCCCATAGCACATATTATTATTATTTCTCCCATCTTATTACTTTTTAAAATGTAGTTAGAAGAATTATGAGTTACACTTAGCCCATGCCCAGGTCAAAGTTTCTAAGGCTACAGACAGAGCTAATGGAATTAACCACTATGCTATACTGTGCCTGTAAAAATTAAATAAATATATGTCTCTATATAAATATATATACATATATATATACATATATATATATATCACTGTATCACTGTCTTCCCGTTCATCATCGATTTTGCTCGAGCAGGCACCAGTAACATCTCCATATGTCCTATCTCATGCTAGTAGAGCCCAAGAGCACCTGCTTGCTCCAGGAACATAAAGAGCCTCAAACCATTCCATCAGGTCATGGGAATGAGGTCTATAATTGTTACTGGTATTTGGCATATCAAATACGACACAGGTAGCTTGCCAGGCTCTGCCGTGCGGGTAGCATACTCTTGTAGTCATCTCAAAATCCGGCAATTATTGATGAACCACGCGCCGCTAGTCTGCTGAGTGGAGTGCTGATGAGGGGAAGTCCGGATGTGGAAAATGGAGGCCCTCATGGAGTGGAGGGTCGTCTGGCTTGTTGTGAGGCTCTGTTGGGGTGGCGGGCCAGGGCTAGAACCTGCCATCCTTCCCGGGCGACTCATGAGTGGCTGGGCACAGGGAAAGCCAGTAGCAGCTCTGCCCCATGTCTATGAGTCTATATATATAGCTTGAGTATATATATATATATATATATATATATATATATATATAGCTTGGGGGCCACACCTGTTTATTCCTGGCCCTTCACCCAGGGATCACTCCTGGCAGGCATGAAGACCCTATGAGATCCAGGGCATCTTCACCCTGGTAGGATGCTTGCAAGGCTGTACTATTTCTCTGGCCCTAAAAATGTATTTGTTTCTCAACTAAATGAAAAATTTCACATTATAATCCATGAATAATAAGTAGAGGAGAGCTACCTTTTTAACATAAGGGTATATATATATATATACATACATACATACATACATACATACATACATACATACATACATACATACATTTATACATCAGCAACTCAGAAAGTTTTAAAATAACAAGATTGCATTATATTATATTCCTAAGGAGAAGCAATCCTCGGGGAGACTGCTTCTCTCATGGAATCTGGTCAGACCCCAGCCCTCCCACACTAGGAACACAGTATGGGGACATTGGAAGATGCGGCGTGTTTTCTCTCCCTTCTTTTCTCTTGGCACATCAAATGAACACCTACTCAAATTTCCAGTTGGCAATGAACAACGTGGGACATTGCTGTAGGAAATGCTAATGCCGGATGAGTTACCTCTCCAGAAATATGCAGAGAGCTCCAGAAAGTCCCACCCAAACAGGCCACCTGCACCGTTGTGTGAGGAACCTCACACACCCAAATGCCAGGTCAGAAGACGCAGGATCGGGAGGGTCTGCGGTGGGGAGAACCAGTCTGGAATTTGAGGATGGAGCTCTTGCCACCCCCTCAACCAGCCGCACTCCTCTCCCACCCCCAGCTCTTTCACACTCAAGAGCTCGCCAAGCAATCGAACATATGGAACATGTGAAGAACGTATCAATTCCCGCTGCCGCTAAATACAAGTTATGACTACGCTGGCTTCCTCGTAGTAGAGCGCGTCATTTTCTGCCCGTGGACTAGAACGCCGCACCGTGCCAAGTTCCAACATTTTCTTTCCCCTTGCTGCATGGATCTAACCAATTTTGAAAACCAGATGGTGTTTTTGCCATTTATAACTGATAATCAATTGTTTTGTGAATTTAATTTTTCAAGAAAGAACTGAAATACTTATCAGAATTACAATCTGGGCGCTACTTGTGTTAGAAAAAAATTGCCAGAAACACCAAGCGCCCTGTTTTTCCCCTTCTGAGAAAACTCAAACAGTGCGAGGGAGAGAGGCCCGATATTGTTTGCCTTCATGAAAACAGTTGAGAAAAAGGGGGTAAACATAAGTGAAAAGTAAGCATTAGAGGGCTACCGGCTTTCTGGGCGATACACAGAGATAATCAATGAGAATCAGCAACGCTTTGCTTCCTAAAATATGAAATTTTGGACCAAGTGTTGGTTCAAAGGACTGAGTACATGCTTTTGCATGAGAAAATCCCAGGTTCAATCCCTGGCACTTTGTGATTTTCCCAAGTGGCTCCAAAATAAAAACATAAAATGCAAATTATTTGAGAATCCATGAATACAAAAACAATAAAAAAAAAATCTTAGGAAGAAACAGTGTTTGGAGTTTACATTTACTCTGCTACTGAATTATTTGAGTCCTCATAGGAAAATAGGGCTAATTGGCATATGGCTGAATGTTGTATCCCAGATGCCAAATTCATAGCATAAACTTTAACCCCTAAGTATGGTGATATTTAGGGGCATGATTGTTGGGAGAGAATTAGATTCAGATAAGGTCATAATAGTAGGACCACAGTGTTAGGGTTAATGCCCCGCAATTCTCTTATCTTCAGGCTCTGAGTTCACTGCACGAAGACAGTCAGCTGTAAGCTAGAGGAGGCCTTTGACCAAAACCCAACCAATATAGGCACCCTGATGTGGACTTTCAGCTTCCAGAAATGAGAGAGAAAATAAACGCTCTATGATCTAAGCTTTGCACTCAACTGTATTTTATTATAACAACCCAAACAGACTGCAATAATCCCTGAACATCAGCTTCCCTTGTCAAAGGTGTATTAAAATTATATTCATGTCAGCTTTGTAGAGAAATCGTCCATGAATGAAAGCAACTTAGCCGTCTGTTAGGCTATTGGACTGGACAAGACTCTAGGTCTTTCTACTAGACAGCTCATCTATACTTAGATTAAGACTCAGCAGCTCTTCTTTGGATGCATCAGTTTAAGAATCTTTATGAATTATAAAGCCAGTCAAATCCATATTCCTAAATGAGTAATTAAATACTTTCCCCACAGGTCTATTAGTCTACAATCGCCGTGTTGACAGTAAATTCTTAAATATCCAGAGTAGAACGCTTATTGAAAGGAAAGGGACGGGGGCTGGAGCGATAGCACAGCAGGTAGAGCATTTGCCCTTGCATGCAGCTGACCCAGGCTCTCTCCCTCCAGGCTCTCTCCCTTGCATCCCATATAGTTCCCTGAGCACTGCCAGGAGTAATTCCTGAGTGCAGAGCCAGGAGTAACCCTTGAGAGCATTGCCAGATGTGACCCAAAATGCAAAAAAAAAAAAAAAAAAGGAAAGGGAAGCACAGATGTGAATCATAAAAAACTACATAGAAACTGGATGAAAAAGCACCTTGCTGCTCACATCCATAGGAAGAAAATTGTCGTAGGAACCTAAGTCATAGTTTGTTTCAATCAGATACCTAGGAACTTATTAATATATATGTGGCTGATGCAGTTACATAGTAAATATAAGCCTAAAGAAAAACCCTGCAGTGCAGCCAAATGGAATGGTCTCTATTAAGTTTGGGGCATACAAAGATGAAATGAGAAGCACCACTTGAGGAACTTGGAGTGTCATAGGGAAGGTCTATGTACATGGCAACCGTTACAGGTACTAACTGCTTTGTCCTTTGGGCACACAGCTCTGTGTTAACAGGGAAGGGAGGCACCTAGCTATGCCCAAGGAGCAGGTGTGAATGCCTGTTTATCGAGGGAAATCACGCAGGAGATAGTCATTAGCAGTTAAACAAGACTCCACAGGCTAGACATGGATATCAGGGGAAATGGTGACTAGATAGGTCATTTACAAGCCCCAACGTTTAGGAGAGCATGGTGTATATCTGGGAAATGAGAAATAGCATTTTGTCATTTGGCTGGATGACAAAATGGCTGGATCCCAGGTTGCCAGGGTACAAGCAGTGAGAAAAGAAGCTGGGGAAAATACACAGAAGCATATCTTGACTGGCTGGCTTAGATGGTTTGTTTATCTGTTTAGGTTTTTGGGTCATACCTGGTGATGCTCAGGTGTTACTCCTGGCTCTGTGCTCAGGAATCACTTCTGGTGAGCTTTGGGGGCCATATGGTATGTCAGGGATTGAACTCCCTGGCTGGTTGTGTGCAAGGCTGATAATACTATCTGCTATACTACTGTGCCAGACTCTTAGCTTAGATTATTATGGGTAACAAAACTCTTGGGATCACTTGAACGACATGCTCAAATTTATATTCTAGAAATATCATTCTAGTGGTATCGTGGCAAAAACAGTGTGGAGTAGGAGTTTGACAGTGAAGCCTAGAGCTAGAGTGATAGTACCATGGGTAGGGTGATTGCCTTGCATGCAGCCAAGCTGGGTTTAATTCATGGTACCACATACGGCCACCTTGGAACCGCCAGGAGTGACCCCTAAACACAGAGGCAGAAATAAGCCCTGGACACAGGTATGATCCAAGCCCTTCTCACAAATAAACTGAAATAAAGTGAGCCCTAGACTTTTGTTGTTATTGTTCTTTCAGCATTGGAATAGATGTAGGAACCATTAAGGTTCCAGATACTCTCCAGACTATGGAACAGATCCATTAGTTTTGTGGTTTGTTTGGAGCATGGGCAGTGCGAAGATGAAGATTTCACTCTGGGAAAAAAAATTGGCTTTGAAATATACAGCCAGGCAATAAATCACCTGAAATGCTGAGTCCAGGAAAGTGAGTGAGTTGGAAGTCTTGGAGGTGTAGGAGGAAATGGAACCCGTGGACTTGGATGTGGTCACCCCCATATAAAGACCAGACTGAAGGATGTTTGGGAGGTGGGAGTGCAGTGGCCATGCTTCTATCTGCTCAGCCAACTGGGTCGGATGCTCTAATACTCAGGCCAGAGATGTGCTCTGGAGCCAGAGGGGCTGGAAGACCACCGCAGTAGTACTTGCAGGCCAGCAGTGCTTCACCCAGTGGGGCCCAGCAGGTCATGTAGTTACAGGGATCAAAAGTAGGGCCTCACACATGCAATACATGCACTCCGGGTCTTTGCACTCTCCCAAGCCTTAGGAACATTTTAAAAAGTCATTCAAGAGTAGCAGAGTTTCAATATGATGAACATCAATTTTTTGTAAGGAATCAATGAATCTTAAAGAAGTGGGGAGGAAGAGTCATGTCAATTAGTACAAAGAAGCCAAATAAACACATTTCAGAAAAAAAATATCAGGTTGACAGTAGAGAGGAAATGCTCACGTTTAGTGTGGGCCCAGGCTCCCCTCACAGTGTAAACAGTTTGATTAAAGTTTGCCAAAACAAGAAGGAAGCCTCGGTGCTAACTTTGTTTATCTTGCCAGTAGGGCAAAAAGATGTGATTTGCTAGTGATTTTCTAATATGTAAGAAACAGCTTTAGAGTTTTTCACTTTGACATTCAATTTCATTGACACTGACAGACAGCCTTGGGTGGGATAGAGGGATTATTGCAACTGGGGTAACTCAACTAATTATCACATATAACCTTAGTTTTTTTTATTGCCATGCTACGGTATGATTGGTTATGAGACTGTAAGAGTTTTTCTCGTACTTTCAAGTCATATTTTCCTGATAGAATATCATAATTGTCAGATCTGGCTTTGTGATAATTCCAGACTCGGGCAGCACAACTTCCCAGGCAGCTGGATTTCAGCAAGATCCATTAAAAATAGATATTGATATCTATAGATGTTCATAAAGCTGCAAATATAAAATAGGTATATTATGAATATGAGATTGTATCACTCATGTAGCTAAAAGACGACAATGGTCATATAACTTATTCTAATATGGTTGTAAACAAGACCAGTTCAGAATAAAAATTGTCTTGATAATCTATCTGGCCGTCCCAAGGAAAGTTTTTAGGTGAATGGGGCCCAAAAAGTCTTGGTGTCCTTCTAGCGCACACTTGTGTGTGTGTGTGTGTGTGTGTGTGTATGTGTGTTGAATTGCTGTGTGCACCAATATCAAACAAACCCTGAGCATCCTACATACAGAGTGTAAGGTCTGCCTCTGAGCTCCATCCTCAGCCCTCATCTTTGCGGTGCATTATGGCCCTGTAGAAAATGTAATGTTTGTTCATATAGTTTCAAATGCCACTCAAATCCCTCAACTGCATACTGAATTGATGATTTTGCTTTTATGTCTTCTTTATGGTTATCATCCCAGCCTGGTTCTGGAGGTTGCTTGGAGACTTTGTAATTTTGGCACCAAGGGCCCATATTTATTCATTCTTCCAACTCTGTCAACTTAAATCAAACCATTGTCTGACTTATAGCAAACACCAAACCCTTAATTTCCCGAGGACTGTAAGTAGTTTAGCAATGCAACTCACATTAAAGTCAACGGCTGACTAAATCTCATGTAACTCTTTGAAAATGTACAGGTTTGTTGAAAGGGTTCCAGAAAAAGCATAATCATTTCACTCTTGCAGATTTAGGTAGGGCTTTCCCTCCACTTTGTAAAACATGATTTCACCTCTCCAAGGATACCTTCTGTCCGCTAGCAGGAGCCCCACATGGTGCTGTGGTTCATTTCTTTCCCCTGTCCCCAGTCCATGCCCAGTCTGTGAATAACTGAAGTTCAGTTTGTTTAAAGCTCATGTTGAGGAAAAGCAAGCCTTAACTTCGGTCTTTCATGTTGCTTGACAGCATTGTCACTTGCTCAGTTTTCTCTCTAAGACTTCCGTTACTGTATTAATATCTCTCTCTATATTTTATTTATGTGACCAGGCCTGAGATGAAAAACACATTGATGCAAAAAGTCTTAATAGATCTACATGACACCAACACACAGAACGGGCATCCTGTCTTAGACTGTAGTTAATAAAACCTGGTAAATAGCATAGAGTTTCAGAGGCAATTAGTATCGTTCATGACTTCAATTACAAAGAGAAGAAAAAAGGGAGAGAGAACCTTGATGATTTCTAATAATTGTTGTTTATCTTTCATCTCGAGTGTTCCTCTTGTCCATGTCAGCTTTGGCCCAGAAAAGTACTGCCCATGGGGAAAGGCTAAAACTGTTCTTTGCCACCAGGCTGAGTAACAGAAATCCCAGATCAGGGCCCTAGGAGCCTCCTACTCTTCTTGGAGAGCTACTCCATGGGACTTTGAATTGATCTGACCCTGCTCTGCCATCCACTCCCGCCCTCCCACCAGAGTCAATTACCTGGCTTCGCAGGCTTGTACGGCCGACCTGAGGCTTCCATTTTGCTGGCTCATGCAAAGGAGAAGAAAAATCTCATGAAGTCAATTCAAACTTAGAGAAGGTGAGCAATTCCAAGTAGCTAAGGTCTCTGGCAGATTCATCTCCCAAAGAAACACTTTGCAAAAGCAAGATCATTTTAATAGCAGAGACACCTGGCTCATACCCTCTAATTATATTCCTTTGAGCATGGAACAAGCCCAAGGGACACCTCCCCCATCACTGGTCCACCCTATCCAGCCTACCATCTCTAGGCAAGGCCAATGGGCCCATGTTCTGCTCCTAAAACATCTACCAAGGAGGCGAAACAATTCCAGAGAACCTAGAAACCCCGGTCGTTGTCTGTATTTCAATTCCTCTGTCCACTCTCCTCACACTTCCAAGGCATCCATCACACTTGGATCCCGGAGAAACAATGTGACGCTGGTAAACTACATATGTTCAGCATCAACTGCAAATAGAATTTCTGATTTACAATTTGCAGAATTATCTCTTTCACCCTCTGGGTCTGCCCTGTGGCCCATCCTGGGGTTTTTACTCAGTATGTGTTTTTGTTATGAAGATGAAGGAAAAATAAAAGAAGAAGAAAAAATATCCTTCTTCCTTGTTCTCCTCTCTCGGAGACATCAGTGAAACAGTCTTTTGATTTAGAAGAAATCCTACAGAGGACAAAAAGGTGAGTGGTGGCGGTGACATGCCTTCTTCATTATCTGATTATTTTCCCAACTGGCTGTGTTTGGTAGAGAGCCATCGTCTTTCAAAACCAATGATAAAGGGGTATTGGGATAAACAGAAGCACTTATTGAATACCTCTGACTGCCAGGGAGGTGGGCTCTTAAAGCTAGATTCTAGAAGTGCAAGCTTCTTTTTAAAAAAAAATCTTCAAATGTTCAAAATTAATTTGCCGAACCGTGCAGATGGGTTCTCTCCCCTTACTGAAATTGTCTTTAAAAATCGGTGAAGTTTAGACAGCACTTTCCATATGGAAATGTCTGGTGTTTTCTTCTTCTTTTTAATGAAACCATTGATATTTATTTGGAGAAAAGAGATGTGGCTTTGCAAGGAGACAGAGGGCTTCAGTTAATATACAGACATCATTGAGTACACAGCATGAGTGAAACATAATTACTTGGGGGTCTGGGGAAACCCCTCCCCCCCACCAGCCACTGCTGTGTTTCAGAGTCGGGCTAGAAATGTCCCATATGGGATGGGTTTGCTGAATCAGGTTACAATGACCAAGCTCAGGCTCATATTCTCATCACTTCAAAAGATTGCTCCTCTGCTCTGAAAGGTATTGCAGATAAACATGAAAAAGAAAAAGAAAGAACTTACCTTTTCCTCAGAAAAAAACTCAACCTTAGAGAAATCATTAACACTCCTGCTCCCTAGAATTTTCTGCAAAGCCTCCAAACTCAGAATCTCCAAGAGATCACCAGAAAAACACCCCAGAAACTCTGAAAGTCACACCAGAGGGACTTAGGCCACTACTCATGACTCAGCAGCTCTATTTCAGAATATTACACGGCTGTCTTTTTTAAGTTTCTAGCCCCTATATAAACACCTACACTTTTCTTGGGGGGGGGGGTAGGGTTAGAACCTAGTGGTTCTCAGGACTTTCTTCTTGCTCAGCACATGGGGGTCACTCCTGGCAGGCTCCAGGAATCATATAGGGCACTAGGAAACTCAAACCTAAGTTTCTCATGTGCAAGCAACTGCCCTACCTGCTGTACTATCATTCTTGCCCCAGAATATGTTCCATGTTTATTTATTTGGGAGCCACATCTGGCAGTCTCAGGGATCATTCCTGATGGGGCTTGGGTGACCACATATAGTGCCAGAGATCAAACCCAGGTCAGCCATATGCAAGCAAAGCACCCTGCCTGCTGTACTGTCACCCCATCCCTAAAATACATATATTTATAGACACTTAACATTTTAATGAAATTGCATACTCTTGAAGAAATTATTTTTCTGAACATTGCTCATTCTGTTGACTATTAAGCTTGTTTATTTTAAAAATCTTCATGGGGGAGGCCATGTCAAGCTGTGCTCAGAGACCAAGCATTGAATCAGGGATTCCTGCGTGCTGGAATCAAATCAGGAATTCCTGAGTGCAAAGCATGCACTCCAGCCCTTTGAGAGCTTGCCACAGATGGGCCTTTAAGCGTGTTTATTAATATCAAAAAGAAAAAGGGAGAATAGGAAGAATATTACTTCTATTTCAAATCTTCTGGGCCAGAGTCTGTGCTAGTTTGACTTACATGCATAGCGTGTTCTTATTTTGGGTCCTCTTTCTTTCTCCTTGGATAAATAAATTATATAAAGATTCTTCCTAGCAGGAAAATTAGAAATATGCTTATTTTGATTCTAGAAAAGGTTAAAGGACATTATTTGAATTTTGGCTGAGGGAATTTAAGTCGTCAAACAACTTCACTGCTTAAAAGGAATAATACAAAAAGACTCTATAGTTAAAAGTCTAAAACTATTTTTCTTTGGTTAGTTTGAAATGCATTTTGACAAAGGTATAAAAATTTTAATCAGAGTTAAGAAACAGGGAATAAGAGAGGGAAGCATCAATATTTCCCTGCAGGTTTGAGATATTTTTCCTAAGATCTTTCTCCATGAAGCTCAGAGGTTGAACGGGTCTCTCTACAACAGCGTCACAATTGCTTTCCTGGGTATTTTAGAATTAATCAGTCAAGCAAAAACTTATTGACCAATATACTATTTTTAGCTCTCAGAAATATACAAAGCTGTATAAAACACGCTCTCTCAAAAAGCGTGCCGATTAAGTTAAAGAAGCAAGATCTGTAAAAGTTAGCAGCTCAAGGCATCAACTATGTAAAGGGGAAAGGAGCAAATATATTTAAATCCTGTTACATGATTCTACACTACACAGATAGAGTTACTTTGAAAACGGAGTAATCCCTCATGCTAATAAAATGGGAAAATATTACATAACATAATTGACTCCAAACACAACAAAATCTCTAAAATAAGAACTATACTTACACATCCAAGTGATATACCTATTCCTAATATTATTCTGACTTGCCCACTGGGGGGAAAAATTCAACCAAAATACCTGCATGTGAAGTTCACACAGGATTTCACTTCAGATAAAGGTACCTTCTCCATTCTGAACTGAAAACTGCTAAGTATGGCCCCAAATACCCTGCCCAGAAACCCAAAACACATGAACAGAAGAGGTAATGGAAGGACCAAGCCAAGAAGAATTTAAAGACGCTTGCCATGAAGATTGGAAGGTCACTACCCTAACCACAAAATACAGGCAATGGCCAGGAGTAGGGAAAGTCAAGGAACAGGTTCTTTTCTTGAGCTTCTGGAGCCAAGAAGGGGTTCCCACCCCTTTGACGTAGACCCAGTGACACTTATTTCAAACTTGAGGCTTCCAAAGTGTGAAAAGTCTTGGTGATCTAACACAGGAGTATCTAAACAATAACAACAAATGATCAAACAAAAAAAAAAAAACAAGCTCATGCTTGCTGAGTGTTCACTCTAAGTAGTTCCTCGGTATAGGACATTACATCTAATTCTGACGACAATGAAGTGATGACATTATTGTTATGGATAAGAACATTGCAGCCCACAAGGGTTCCATACATAGATGACTTCAGAACCTATATCTCAGGGCCCACCTCTTTCCTTGTATATGTCAGGCCTCCTTGGATCTCTTGGGGTATCCCAACCTGATAAAAAGTGTAAGCAGCCTCGGCACATCTGTGCAAAGATTCTTGTCCCTCTGCCCACTCCCGGGTTGCATTCTCATCTGTCACAATACTCAGATGAAATGGTGAAAAACCAAACCAAACCAGACCTGTTTGCTTTTTCGTCATAGACCCAGCCCTAATGCTGGGTCTCAGAGTCACCCAGGTTATCCTGACTTGTTCCCTGCCTATCTAGGGGACTCAGTTCCTCCCGCCTTGGGAAGATTCTCCTAGGGTCAGCAGCAAACACACAGAGCTCATGAAGATGGAGGGTGGGGATCTTGACCACTTGGGGGGAAGGAGACTTTGTTATGGAGAAGGGGCAGAGTTAGAGAGTGCAGAGTTAATTTCAGCTATTTCCTCTTCCTCCCTTTGATGGCTGCACTGGCCTTTGAAGTTGGGTAAATACACAGCACGGTGGGAGGGGATGCCAGCTGCCCAGACACCTCTGCAGAAGACAGAAGAGCTGTCGCCTTCCCTCTGCAGCCATGGGTGATCAACACTTTCACAGGGGCATGGCACAAGGGGCGCTGTCCAAAAACAAGTCCCAACCCAGCACTGCCAGGGTACTTTTCACAGGGGTCTCTGACTCTGCCTTGGTCTTCTCACATGCCGTGCTATAGCTCATTTCCAGTGATGTGGGAAGAAGGATCCGCTAGACTCTGTCTCCTCCCGTTGGTTCTTGAAACCACGTGCTTTTCAAGGCCTTTGGCCGTGTCAGGGCTGATCTCTCTAGGTCTCCTTCTTTCTTTCCTGTCTGGTAAATCCTGTCTGGTACAGTCACTTCTCAAATGTGCATTGGACTCCTAGGGTTAGAGCAGGGTTTTGCAGTTTGTAAGGTCAGCAGAGTGGATTTGGTACCAAAGTAGAAACCACAGCAGCTGCCTGGAGAGGGTGCCTCAAGCAAAGGGCAAAGGGCGATAAGCAAACTCCAGCCTGGCTTTGCGTGCAGGCAAGACACCTTCCCAAGGTGCGCTTCCTACTGCAGAAGTTCGCTATCCCCAAGACTGAGGGGAAACAACAAAACCAACAATCCAGGAGTCAGTTCTGACCAACTGACCAAATGATCGACAACAGGTAAAACTAGTGCTCCCAGAGTAGAAGCAACATGTAAGACAACAAAAGTGGAGAAAGAGGTGGAGATCACACAATGTCAAATAGTTAAAACTGTGAAGGGCTTGGGAGCAGGGGCCATCCATAGCAGCCCACCAGCAGACAGGTGAGTCTGACAAAGATAAGCCACCAGCAGGCAGAACAGAGAACTGTTAGGACCTCTGTCTGGATCTCTTTTCCTTTCTCCTTTTCCTTCTCCTCCTCTTCCTCCCTTTCTGCACCCACTTCCCTCTGCTCTTCCTCCTCCTGCTTCCCCTCCTCCTCTTCTCCCTCTTCTTTTTCCTCTTCTTCCCTTCTTCTTTGTCCTCTTCTTCCTCTTCTTCTCCTTCTTCCCCTTCTTTCTCCTCTTCCTCCTCTTCTTCCTCTTCTTCTTAACCTTCTCTTCCTCTTCCTTCTCTTCCTCTTCCTCCTTCTCCTCTTCCTCCTCCTCCCCATCCTCCTCCCCATCCTCCTCCTCTTCCTCCTCCTTCTCCTCCTCTTCCTTCTCCTCCTTCTCCTCCTCTTCCTCCTCCTCCTCCTCCTCCTTCTCCTTCTCCTTCTCCTTCTCCTTCTCCTTCTCCTTCTCCTTCTCCTTCTCCTTCTCCTTCTCCTTCTTCTTCTTCTTCTTCTTCTTCTTCTTCTTCTTCTTCTTCTTCTTCTTCTTCTTCTTCTTCTTCTTCTTCTTCTTCTTCTTCTTCTTCTTCTTCTTCTTCTTCTTCTTCTTCTTCTTCTTCTTCTCTTTCCTTCTTCTTCCTTCTTCTTTTCCTTCTCCTCCTCCCCTTCTTTCCTCTTTGCTCTCAGGAATCACTCCTGGTGGTTGGTTAAAGGACAGTCTTCTGTGCTGGGAATCAAGTCTTGGTTGGGCGCACACAAGGCAAGCACCTACCTTCTGTGCAGTCTGCAGCCCAAAGAGATCTTATTCATAACCCCCTTTCTCCTCAGGAACTCACTAAAACCCCCTCTTCTCTTCTTTGTTTTATTTTTAAACATTCCATTTTGTGGTTTGAATTTTCCTTCCCTTCCCCTGTTTGGCTATTGTGATATGACGAGGAACACACGTTGGCTGGTTAGGGTGCTTGAGCACTGGGTGGTGGTGTTTTCTGGAGTCTGCATGCTTCAATGTGAACCTTTGCGCACACACACACACACATACACACACACATTCGCGTGCTCTCCAGGGGTGACACAGCTGACCATGATGTTTGTGTATTTTTCATTCTTGTGCCAGACAAGAGTGGCAGCATGCATTCATCTTTATTCATCTTGCATGCCTGTTAAGAACAGCCAACTATAATAATTAAAATTGATTGACCTCTTAACATATTGGTGCCCGAGTTTATGCTAAGCATCAAATATTCTGGGTGGAAAGGAGATACTAGGCTTATCCCATTTTATCTACAGATAAAGGGTTAGAATATTAGATCATACCTAAGTAGCCTTGGGTAATGGTGGAACTAGTCATAAACCAGGTGGGAACTCTTGTTGACTGCATGCAAGGCAAGTGTCCTCCCCACTACACCGTCATTTTGCCACCTGGGAGCCATATTTTGATAACCTCTGATTTTTTTTTTTTTTTTTTTTTTTTGCTTTTTGGGTCACACCCGGCAATGCTCAGGGTTACTCCTGGCTCTGCACTCAGGAATCACTCCTGGCGGTACTCGAGGGACCATATGGGATGCCGGGGATGGAACCTGGGCTGGCATAGGCTGGCCGCATACAAGGCAAATGCCCTACACGCTGTATTATCGCTCTGGCCCCCAACAACCTCTAATGTTGAGTAATGAATATACATGCTTTTAAAAAAACTAAGTGATCCCTCTCCATTTTGTCTGAGCCCAGTAGCTCCGCCCATGAGCTGCCCTGGGGCTGACCAGCCATAGCACGCAGAGACTCGAGAGCAGCTGGGGGAACTGGAACTCGGCTCTCCCTAGTTCAGCTGACCATGAGGCCCCCAGGAGGACAGATGGGTTTTGGTGTTGGCCCATCACCTCTGGGGGTACGGAAGCAGCCAGATGAGACTCACCCACCACATTAGCCACCATTTTTGCTGTCTGGGCTCTAACCATGAAACCCCTAAGTCACGCAGCCGCTTATGCCACGCGGTCCATCAAACTAGTGGAAACAGTTATGTCCTTTAATGTACTGCATTCTACAATGTGTAGGAAAGGTAGGCAGGAGGGAGAGATAGAGAGGAGAGAAAAGATATACAGAACCCGCCAAGTAGTTGGGGTGCGGGAGGGGGAGGGAGGTGGGGACATTGGTGATGGGAGATGGGTTCGGGTGGAGGGATGGGTGTTGGAACACTGTAGAACCAAAACTCGAGTATGAGCATATTGCAATTATATGTCTAAAAGTGGTGTAACAAAATTAAAAAAATAAAAAAGGAAGAAAAAGAAACTAAGTGATATTATGAACAAACTGGGTTGTACAGGACAGTGCTAAATGAATTTATTCATATTCACATAGATACACTTAACTTGGGGTAACATGTATGAGTGGGTGGGGTTCCCAGTACATGTGAATTTGCATGCAGAATGGGCCAGCATTCTCAACGAGCTCATTTCACCATGAAGACAACTCCCCACTACTCTAATAAGGGTAAGTCCAAGACAGTACCTAGAGATCAGACAAATCATATTCAAACACCCAGCCTTTCATCCCTGATTGTGTTGCTTTGGACATTTCTACTTTCAGCTTCTTATGGCCTCACTTATTGTTGCTGTTTGAGTCACACCCAGCAGTGCTCAAGGGCCATTTCTGGCTTGGTGCTCAAGAATGTCCTTCAGGGAACTCTACATGGTACCAGAGATGCAAACTCAGGTTGTCTGCACGCACAGCAAGCACCTTGACATCTGCACCTTCTCTCTAGTTTTTATTGCCTCCTCTCTATAAACTTCAAAACCAGGAAGGTGTCCTTGTTGGTGTTGGGGCCAGTTGAGATAATGCAGGGAAAGCACTTTTACTGTCTGACTTTTGATAAACATTCTACCGATGTGGTGCCCTGGTTCTGGTCCTCCAGCAGGGACCCTAAAAGAAAAGCAAGGAACTTGCTTCAGGACCCAAGCCTGCTGAGGGTGGAGCTGAGCCTTCTGATTGCCAGACCCTCATTCCCACTTGGAGGGTCTCTGCACATTGCAGTTTCAATGAGCTGCTTCAGAGACAGTGGTGCCTTAGTTAATGAAACCTCAGGGAACGGAGCTCTTTTAGTCCATGCTTTAAAAGCAAACAAAACCCCCTTCCTAAATCATTTGAAGGAAAGCTGCATGTACTCACAGCTGCCCATGACAAAAATACCTCTGAGCACAGCTTCCATTCAGCCCTTCCCTGTTGAATGTAAATAGAGCTCCTCCTAGGCAAATCTGTAAAGACGAAGAAGATTTCTTTATTCCACCTCGGTGGCAAATGTCAGATGTTCTTTCTTCCTTTTCCTTTGTGGGAAGGAAAAAGGAAAAAGGGGCTTGCTGTCAGTGACTTACTCTTATTGGTATACTGGCGTTAGTGCGAATAATGTTCTATATAATGTTTGTATTTTGAGTCTTTCACAGTTCATAACACGAGCCCCACACTTTTTCTTCATTAACATAGATTTCAGGCCTCAGCTGGCAGAGGGAAATGAGGCAGCGGAGGAGAACCCTGGGATGTTGTCTCTGATTCTTTTGACATGAGAAAGATGAACTGGATATTGTCCATCTCTTTCATCCAGACTGATGATGCATCTGAGGACTCGGTTAGAATGGTGGAAACAGAAACTTAAAGAATTCCCTCTCCCCAACCTCCTTGTTGTGTGGTTCAAGTCAGCATATGGGCACAATCAATGTGCTGACCTTGCAAGCAGAGTTTCAAGCCCTGTCTTGACCCCTGACCTGCCACTCAGTCAAGGCTGCCATTCTCACACACCTTTTCTGCAGTTCCTGTGTAGTCTAACACACTTCCAGGCCTTCTCTCTGGTCTTTCCCTCCTTTTTCTTAACCTATCGCACCTTAGACTTCTTCCTTTAGTCTAGCACACAGACTTAGAAGAATTAGTCTTCCTGAGTCTTAAGCACCCCAATTTTGAAAGAGAAATAACATCTCCCTCATGGAGAATAATCAGGTTGATGGAATGTGACAGAGATAAGACTTCTAGGACAAGACTTTCACTAAGTCGGGTGGGCTACCTCTCCCCATCTCCCTGTACTTCTGGAAGTTCCAGAAGTCTCTCTCTCTCTTCCTCTCTCTCTCTCTCTCTCTCTCTCTCTCTCTCACACACACACACACACACACACACACCCAAAAAATACCATGCCCAAAAGCTACCACCCAGTTAAAAATTCAACTACAGTTGTATGAGCCCATTAAAAATTCTGGACTTCCTGGAGTGACATCTCAAACTCTACACACTGATAAACCAGTAATAGCACACCAGATTGAATGAGATGTAATGTAGAAGGCAACCAATCTCAATTAACAAAATATAAACACAGAAATTTTAACCTGTAACATCTTAGTAGTCTTTTATACAAGGACTTAATGACTCCATTGTGAAATACAACAATTTTCACTTTCTTCTAAGTAAACATTTTTTGATCATTCTATTAGCAAATTATTAATAATAAGCAATATAAAATATATTATTGAGGGCCTATGATGGAGGGCAGGTTTAAGAGGTGGTGGGAAAATTGGAGATAATGGTGGAGGAAAGGTGTAATGGTGGTGGGATTGGTGTTGTAATATTGAATGCCTGTAACAAATCATCATGAGCTACTTTGTAAACCACAGTGTGTATATAAAGTGCAAGAGGAAAATAAATAAATAAATAAAGCTTTCTAGAACAGAGGCTGATCTGAGTGAATGCTAATTTTGTTCTTTGTTTTATTGTATTTCAGCTTATTCGTTCATTCTTTTTGTCAGTCTGCCATTAGGTCAGTCATTAAAATAAACATGTGCATCTGGAGAACCCATGAGCAAGTCACACTTCTTCTCATAAGCATAGTGTGATGCCCTGCAGGAGGGGGATTTTCTAGGATTCCCCTCCTCGTCTGCCCTCCTGCCCTTTCCAGGAACCCAGGAGTCTCAGGGAAGGAAAATGTTTTCTGAGTAGCTCACTGATGTTGTGAATGCATTGCCCATGCTGAGAGCCACTTTGTTTTTTGTTATTGAGCCACACCCAATGGTATTCAGGACTTAGCCCTGGACCTGTTCTCAGGAATCATTCCTGGTGTACTCAGGGATCATATAGGATGTCAGAGATTGGAGCAGGGTCAGACAAGTGCAAAGCAAGTACTTACCTGCTGTACTCTTGCTCTGGCCCCGCCCCAGCCAATGCTGATAACCACTTTGAGGCTACATCTCACCCTTCTCCTACATTGCCCAATGTTAAACCTCCTCCCTTCACCCCAGGAGACAATACAGCTCAGATGTCTGGGACTTTATTTGTTATTTTAGTTACTGTTTTCTTTATTTTGGGGGACTTGAATGGGATTTGGGATGTCAGCTTTGCTGCATTGTACCATGACTCACCTCCTCAAATAACTATGTCTTTCTGTGTCTGGTAATCATGCTTACGACAGAGACAGTTGTCCCAGAGAAGCTGTGTCTTGGCTAGTAGTTATCACGCTGGTAGACTTAAACTGGAGTTTACTTGAATCTGTTTTCTGGAGCTTCCATATTCCTCCTTGAGCCTTTGCTCCCCCTGAGCCCAAAGTGCCACAACCTCAGTCTCCTCGTAGTCCTATTAATGAGGGCAACCAACTGCAGTCATTTTCAGCAGAAGTTTCCCTTCTATATCATAACAGTTACCAGTTGCAAAAAAGATATCATTGGGTGTCAGAAGTGTGATGATTACAAACTTTATACCAAGTGCCATAATTATTATAATGATTTATCACTCATAAAACCCCTCATAGTACAACCAAGTTCTTCAAAGATCCATCCAATTTAACACAGAATCAATACCAAATGTTATCCAAAAGTCAAGTTCTGTTGTAAGACACTAGACCCATGACTGATCAATAGACAGACATGCAGGCTATAGGCTGGTCCGTTATAATTCTAAGCTGCTATTAAATAAGAGGGGTGGGGTGGGGAGAAAGGAAGAATAAGGTTAAAGTCCCTAGATTAGATGGAATGAGCTGAAGTGTTTTCAAATGGATTTGAGAACGGAACAGTTCCCAGGCGGAAAGATAAAATGTGAAGCTGCAGTCAGCCTGGCTTCCTGGCTCGCCTAACCTTTTTACTGCCGGATAATGAGGAATCAGCTATAATTTAGACACAGTATTCTTTTTCACAGATCATATTGAGGTCTGGGGTGGGGAGAAGATGGGGAGAGACACTCACTTGAAGCCTTGCATCAGCTCTCTCCATCAGAAGAGACTATTCCGCTCACCCCCAGAGACCCATCTGGGGAGCGATGGCCTCCGTGTGTTGTTGTGACGAATTTCAAGTCAAGAGGGTTCTTGAATTGGATTTATTACAATTGGAAGAAGAGAAATTGTCATCTTTATGAGCCAACGACACGGAGCCTTAGCATAGGAGAATGAAGGATCATTTCAAATTTAAAGCAAATTAGATTACAGGGGTCAAATCCCTCAGCAGAGATTTGTCTCCTGAGTGTGGCTCATATGTTTGACTTCCTTCCCTTCTCCCCTAGGATTTTCATGAACATTTGAATGTCCCCCTCCCCAAATATAGCTATTTCTCTTTGTTCAAATAAAGGTCAAAGAGGAGCTACAGAAAGAATCCACTGAGACATGTGCTAAGCCAGGGCCTGACTTTGTATGTTTCCTATATGGAAATTTGCCTGGTCACCTGTTCTCTGGGAAGAAGCACACCTCAACATTCAGGGGGAAGAAAAGGGCTCATATTTTCAAATTATTCTCAGAGGAGACTTTCTGGCTGTTTTATTAACTTGTGTTGGTATTTTGTCTCTGAGCAGGACCTGGATATTCTGCTGACTGCTGTTATCCTCAACTCCTGCCATCCAATGGCAGAACTTGTCTCTAACCAGTATTTTTTGTTTACAGCAAGTCCTTCAAAAACACTCACCACCCTCATTATTGTAACCCAGATACTGTCTATAATTAAGCTCCCCTCCCAGCCTAAAAGCTTTCCCAGAATAGCACTTGGGTTTGGGGCACTGGTTCCCGACATGTCTGTGGCATGCGTGTGGCGTGTGTCCATCTTGCCAGAGGATAGATGTCCTTCCTATTCCTTGGCAGAGCAAGAGCTCAGACATTTCTTCTCTTTTATCCACTAGCCCAACTCTGCATTCATGCCCCAATTTATTTTATAGGAATAGCTTGGGGTCCCAGGATTCCTTCCAGAGGTGCTTGGTGGGGGGGGTGCATGCTGTGAGGGCAGGGAATCGAACTCAGGGCCCCATGTATGGTAGGCATATGATCTACCACTTGAGCTATCTCCCTGGCCTGTATGGTTGTATTTTTGACCACAAATCCAATTTTCTCAGGGGTCTAGTGACTTCTTTTCTAGCATCTATCTAGCTTCTATTTCTTTGATCTTTCAAGAAATTGATAAAGTAGTAAGAAAAAGATGGTTCTAATGCTAATCCTGCCTGGTTCAATAACTTGAACCCAGCTGGACAGATAGTATAGGCTTTAAGATGCTTGACTTACATGCAGTTGACCCTGGTTCAAATAAATCTCTGAGCACTACCAGGAGAGATTCCTGAGTCTAGAGCCAGCATTAAGCCCTGAGCACTGCTGGGTGTGGCCCCCAATCAAAATTAAAAAAAATTCAGCCCAATTTTGGTCATGATCATGGAAAATGTCTAGTTTTCAGGAGCAGGAGATGAAATATTAGATAGACGACATTTCTCCAGCATGTGCTGAGTGGCTGGAAGTTCAAAGCTGTCTCAGTTTGGACTCTGTCAGGTCGGTGAATATAAACAACAGCAATATTTGTTCTCTAGCCAATGGTCCCGACACACCTGTTAATACATCTCAATAATCATCTCAATAATAAGGGCCAAAGAGGGAGAGAATAGTTAGGAAGTGGTCAGAAAATATCCTCAGCCATAGAGCCTAATATTGGTGTGAAGGTTTTCAACATTGCCCTTACCCCCAGCAACTTTTCAGCTAATTCACAGTCCCCTCCTTGCCCCGGAGAGAGCTCCCCTGCTCCTTTCCCAGCATCTCTCTTCCAACACCAGTGGGCTTGGAAGCTCCACCATCCATTCTGGAATGGTCATCCCTCTCCAGATGTCTGTCTGGAGAGCCTTGAGTGCCCATGGGGGCTCCATGATACAATTGTCTGAATGCTTATTGATTGCAGTCCGTTTTTGTAGCCCGACCTGCTTCCCAAGCTTGGGACTGCGTTTCCCTGGGACACTGGCTTTTTTCCGTATTAACCTTCCACCAGCTCCCTGTGGAACAGAGCACAGGCCACATCAAAGCCTTGGACAGGGGTTAAAGTTTTACCTATTAAGCTGCGCAGGAACTTGACCCAGAGCCCCGAGTTCTGCATTAATTTAATATCACTACTCATTCTTTAAAGAAGCTCAATAATTGGGCGGCCACTCGGCTCTATTCACTTTGTTTTGTCATTCCTCTTTTGCTGGTGTCTGAGATGGAGCTCTCATGCCTGCAAAGCACCCTTCTACCCCTATGATAGACCTCTAGTCCTCTCCTCTTTATTTTTATTTTTACTTGGATGGGAGGACACATCCAGTGGTGCTCAGAGCTTATTTCTGGTTCTCTGCTCACGGATCACTTCTGGCAGAACATAGGGTCTATATAGGATGCTGAAAATAGAAGCTGGGAAGGCCATGAGCAAGGCAAAGCATTCTACTCACTGCACTATCTCTCCAGTCCTTTTTAAAAGTAGGAGCCAAAAAGCTAGTACAGAGGTAAGCCTTGTCTACAGCTGGTTTGATTCCCAGCGCTATATGCAATTCAAGTACTACCAGGAGCAACCCCTGTGCGACACTGGATGTGAGTCCAAAAACAAAAAAACAAACAAACCAGGACAAGGGAGATAGGAAACTTAAATGGTAGAGCACACCCTAGCATATATAAGGCCCAGAGTTATATCCCCACCCTTGTATAGCCCCCTAAGCACCAGGCATGGTCCCAGTTAAAAATGACAAAGAGAAAACAATTGGCCCCCAAATGCCTTCTGCATTATCTGAAGATTGAGGGTACGATTTCCTCACACCCAGCTCCATGTGGGCCGGGCAGGGATCTTTAAGGAAGGAAGATTCTATAGAATAAAGGGAGAAAGTAGCCTTCAGGATCAAGGGGAGCAGGAAAGGTGCAAAGCGATCATAGAGTCATAAATTCCTGAGATGTAAGAGACGTTCAAAATTGTCCAGTCCAGCTGCCTTATATTCAGACAAGAAAAGACCTTAGACTTCTCTGTCACGGGGGTGGGGAGGGGGCGGGGACACAGGGATCCAGTGCGTATGTGCGTGCATGCGTGTGTGTGTGTGTGTGTGTGTGTGTGTGTGTGCCGCGTGTGCGAGGGGACTGGTTACGTGATCTACCCCAGATCACAGAACTGCTTAGTGTCAGAGTATTTATGTCCCAGCACCCTGGTGCGCTCGCTCAGAGCCCAGTGCCAAAAACTCTGAGTCTTCACTTGTAGGAGTTACCTGCAGCCTTATGAACAGGCTGGCAGGAGACCCTCAGGAAGAGGCCCGGACTTCAACTTACTGTGATGCTTTCAATCCCCAGATGGGGTTCTGCTAATGGTGACAGCTCCAAGGTAATCTCCACTCTAAGAGCCCATGAGCTGATTGGTGGGAACAAGGTTTTGGTGGGGAGGGAGGGTGTGTTTGATGATCATGACCCTCCCTTCCATCTGCTTTAGGTTTGACATGGGCGAAAGCCTGGGACTCCCTTCTGGTGTTTACGCACTCAGACATCTGAACCCAGATGAGCACACAGTGTGTCTCCACGGACAGGCTCTTCATGCGAAAGTGCTGAAGTTTCTTGCTCACTGAACCTATAGTCAAGAGCAAAACAGTGCAGGGCAGTGGTGTTCCCGTATCAAAGAACAAAGTTGAAACTCCCATACAATTATGTTTGATCACAGTAGAAGGTGAAATCATTAGATATTAGCGAGGTGCAGTGGAATAAAAATGATGTGTTAGCGGGGGTTCATTACACTGTATTTTCAGAGCCAGGAAGATCAATGCGTTCATGCATCATGAATTAGGCTCCGGCTTTAGCCTTCCCTGCTCTCCGGAAACCCTACATGATCTATCACCAGCCATACATCACCGTTTCAGGATTGCACATTAACGAGAAAACTGCAGTTTCCGCCTGTCAAGCTGACCAGCTGCCTCTTTTTCTACGAAGGGAAAATATTCCTAGCTCGGGAATTTACTTTTCAAACCAAAAAAGGGGAGGGTTTGGGGGTTCAGTGTTGGCCAGGCACTATGAGGGTCTTATGTCTGGGAGCACCCAAAGTTCCATCCAGAGTCCTGCCCTGTGTGGTCTGTGGCCAGCCTCTATCCAGGCCTGTCTGATGTGTAGAAATGGCTTCAGACACGAGATAAGGCAGAGCCCAAAGAAGCACCTGTAGCTCCCTAGGGAACTCTGAGGGAATGCGACCGACCCCCAGGACACACAGAGCACAGGGCCATCGATTCAACAGTCCCTCTCCCAGCCTACCCCTCCCCACCTCCCACCTGGTTCATAATAGAGCCTCCTTCTCCACCCAACAGTCTGCCCTTACCTCTTTCCCTTCATTTATTCTCTGTCCACCTGACTCCCTGCCTGGCCCCACACCTGCCAGTGTGCCCCTCTTCCCTGCTGGTGTTCAGATACCCGCAGACAGCTCTGATCGCCGCTTTAATCGGCGTTTAATCCGCCTGTCCATATTTAGTCCTTTTAATCTCTCCTCATCATTCAACCCCTCCAGCCTCTTCATCATCTTTTCTTCCCTTTTTTTTTTTTTTTTTTGGTGTGTTGCTCTTTCCTGAGTTTCATCCAATTTATCTACATCATCCTCTTTCTGTGACACATGCACCAGCCCTGAGCTTTTGACATGGCAGGACAGGACCTGGCTCAACCTTTTACCCCGACTTTCCCTCTTGTACTTACTCGGGTCTCTTTCTTAGCACCTGAATAAGCAGGAGGCACTTGGGGGTGAGCTGGCTTAGGTAAGACCTGGCAGTCTGGGCGTGGGGGGAGTTTGGTGGAGGGAGGGCAACCCGAAATAATGGTGGGAAATGTGCACTGGTGAAGGGATGGGTGTTGGAACATTGTATGACTGAAACCCAATCATGAGCAACTTTATAACTGTGTCTCTCATGGTGATTCAATTTAAATAATAATAATGATGATAATAATAATAATCACTTCACTTGATCACTTGACTTACCGTAGATCATCGACTACTTGAGCGGGCACCAGTATAACATTTCAATATGTCCTGTCACATGAGATAGACCAAGGACATCTGCTTGCTCCAGGAACATAAAGAGCCTCAAACCATTCCATCAAGTCATGGGAATGAGGTCTATAATTGTTACTGGTATTTGGCATATCAAAGACAACATGGGTAGCTTTTCAGGCTTTGCCGTGTGGGTGGGATAATCTTCTAGTCACCTCAAAACTCGAGCATTTATTGATGAACCGCGCAGCCGCTGGTGGGCTGCAATCAGCTCTTCTGCTGGGTGGAGTTCTGACTAGAGGGGAGTCCGGATGTGGAAAATGACGGCCCTCGTGGTAAACTTAAAAATATTATTACAAACAAAAAGAGACTGCAAATAAGTCAAAAATGAAGTCAAAGGAAGAACTTTGCCATGGCCATTTGTTAGGGAGTTAGAAGGGACCCGTCATGCCTGCTTGCTTCCTGGGAACAGTCTCCTTTTCCTGACCATCAGGTCACACAGAGGCATTGATTCTGCAATCTCCTTTGGGAAAAGTCTCCCCAGGGACCTTGCCATGTGCTGATGCTGAGTGCTTGGAAAGGGAGTGCAGATAAGCCAGAGGAATACCATTTTGAGGGGTCCCTTCATAAGGAAACTTGAGGTCTCTAACATATTCTCTGAAACTCTCCAAAAATGAGGGACCAAGGGAGGCTGGATCCCAGGGAAGAGAGTTAGGCTGGGGCTGCTTGGTGGAGGGCAAATATTTTTCACTTGGATAGGTCAAAGAAGAGTTTTATGTTGGAGAAAGACCCCTTAGTTCATTTTCTTTTTATAATTTTGGGGCCACACCCAGCGCTGCTCAGGGTCACTCTGGGCAGTGCTCAGGAGATCAGCGCTGTGGTTCCAGCCTGCAAAGCCTGTGCTCTGGCCTTTGGCATTGTCTTCCCCCACCCGAGGCGTCCTATTTCTTAGGACTTTGGAGTTGGCTCTTTTATTTCATTCAGATCTCTTCTCAAATGTCACTAACTTGGAGAACTTTCTAGAAAACAACATTGAAAAGGGTACCCTGCGTGGCTTTTCATCCCTCTACCTGCAGATGGATGTTATTTACTTAACTCTTTATTTTCCTTTTCCCCCAGCCAGACACAAGCTCCTTTAAAGCAGTGGTTTTTCCCAGAACAGCTACAGGGGTGAGGGGACCCTGGCCCTCTGTTTGCCTCACTGCTCCACTGCGTGCTGTGTGTGTGCACTTGTGTGCATGTATGTGCTTGTGCATGTGTGTGCATACACATTGTGCATCTGTGGACACACATCTGCGCTGGTGTATGAGGGTGTACATGCGTGCTTGCACACATTGTGTGTCTGTGTACACACATCTCCATGTGTGCATGAGTGTGTGCATGTGTGCACATGTGTGCCCATGCGTATGAACGCTGTCCCGCGTGTGTGCACATGTGTGCCCATGTGTATGAGCGTACGCGTGTGTGCACATGTGTGTCCGTGTGTATAAGTGTGTGTGCACGCATTTCCACCTCAAGGATGAAAGAAACAGACTCTACACAGACGCTCAGGTTCCCAGGAAGGGAAGCACATGCGGGCTGGCAAGGTTTGGAGTTGCCTCTCCAGGGATCTCTAATCAAAGCCCTGCTGAGTTCAGGGGGGGAGAGTGAGCCAGGGAAACTGCCTCCCTCCATATTGTTTCCCCCCCTAAACAGCCTGCAGTGAGAGAGAAAGTGTCAGTTGTGGGGAGAAGGAAGGAAACCTCCATCCTCTCGCCCCTCTGCTCCCACAACCGCCATCAAACCTGTTTGTCCTGTTCTGCTGGAACCACGGAGACCTTGCCCCCTTTCCTCCCCCCAGCCTCTCTCTCTCTTTCTTTTCTCTCTCTCTGCTCTTCCCACCCCCTCTCTTTGCTCTTCCCCAGGGAAACACAGCTTCTGTGTCTTTGGAGGACCACCCTAGTATTATGAAGCTAGGGAAGAACTCCCAGTCTCTCCAAAGGGGACTTCTCCCAACTCTCAAGGCTGGTGGAGTCCCAGTGTCTCAGCGACTGATGTTCTGGAAATCTAATACCCAGGGACACCTGATACTTATGTCCATATTCTACCGTATTCTCAATCACCTCCAGCTCCCCCGCCCTGCCACAGTTTCACTATTGCACTCCCTCTAGGATGCAATTCATGCAACGGGAATTGCATGGAAACGCCGCAAGTACAGGATTTAACTGACCAGTACTGATTCCACAACTAGAGTATAGTAAGTGTTCTATAAACACTTGTTGAGTGAATAAATAAATATATTCCTATATTATCCAGTCCCCTTAGCTCTATCTATATTTCGTTCTTCTGTTTTTTCTTTCTGAGTCACACCCAGCAATGCTTGGGGGTTACTCCTGTCTCTGCACTCAGGAATTTCTCCCAGCAGAGTCACAGAGGACCCTATGGGATGCTACAGATTGATCCTGGATCAGCTACATGCAAGGCATGTCTGGATATACATGAGAGTCCCTTGAGGCACTTAAAAATATCCCCACACCTGGATTCCAGCTGACACTTTTTAAGTTCAGGACCCAGGATAATATATATATTACTCAAGCTTGTATGATTATGGCAAATCCCAACAAGCAATGTGGATCTTGAGGCTGGAGATTTGGGAGAGCCCAGGGCAAGGGGGTCTGAAGGCAGCCCGGAGGAGTCTGCTAGGATCAGGTTTTTGTGGTTACTTTTGGTTTTGGCTTCTGGGTCACACCTGGTGTGGTGCTAAGGGATTATTCCCAGTAATGCTTTGGGGACTGTGGGGTGCCTAGGACCTAACCTAAGAGTCTTGCATGCAAAACATGTGTGACAGCCCTATGAGCTATCTCTTGAACCCATTGGGGGAGTTGCTGCACTGATAGTGTTCAGGGGTTGCTCTTACCTCAGTGCTCAAAGGTCACTACAGGCAGTGCTCAGGGGTCCTGGACTTTTCACATACAAAGCTTGTGCTCAGCCCACTGAGCTACCTATCTGGTTCAGTATTAATATTAGTACAATAATATAATTATTAATATTATAAATAGAGATCAGCCATCATAGAGCAGGATTGACAATTCAGGGCTCAGGAAACACGGGGCCACATTTAGCAGTGCTCAGGACGCCATGCAGTCTCCAGGATTAAATTCAGGGCCTCTTGTATGCAAGACATGTACTTGATATATCCCCCTGGCCTGACTCAGTACTATTATTATTATTATTATTATCATTATTATTATTAATGTTATTATTACCAGTAACAATTATAGACCTCATTCCCATGACCTGATGGAATGGTTTGAGGCTCTTTATGTTCCTGGAGCGAGCAGGTGCCCTTGGACTCTACTAGCATGAGACAGGACATAATGAGATGTAGCTGGTGCCCGCTCGAGCAAATCGATGACGAATGGGAAGACAGTGATACAGTGATGATGATTATTATTTATTATTATTATTTATTATTATTATTATTACTTTGCCATGCTTAGGAGGCGCTCAGGGCTTACTCCTATCTCTGTGCTCAGAGATCACTCCTGGTGGGCTCAGAGAGTCACCTGGGGTATCAGGGAACCAAACTCCAATTTGGGGCCTGATTGATAGTATATCAGTAAGGCAATTTTGCCTTGCATGCAGCAGTCCTTGGTTTGATCCTCGGCATCCCATATGGTTCTCTGAGCACTGTCAGGAGGAGTAGTCCCTGGGCACAGAGCCAGGAGTAACTCCTGAGTAGAACCAGGAAAACAAACAAATGCTGGTAAGCCATGTGAAGGCAAGCACCTAACTCACTCTACTATTTTGGGTTTGAGCCACTCCTGGCTGTGCTCAGAGCTTACATCTGACCGTGCTCAGTAGACCACACACATGGGCTAAGCATGTGTTGCCAGGGATTAAACCAGGATCTGCCTCATGCCAGGCAAACACTTTAACTCCTGTATTAGCCCTCTGGCTCCACTGATTCAGTGTTTTTTAAAAAAGCTTTCCAGGTGATTGGAAGGTGAATGAGAACTGGGGACGAGCTACTGGACGCAGTTGTGAGTGTGTGTGTGTGTGAGTGTGTGTGTGTGAGTGTGTGTGTGTGTGTGTGTGTGTGAAGCAAATGATCCCCCGAGATGGGGCCGAGTTTATGCTTCAGATTAAGTACTGCATATAACAGTTGGATCTAGAGATCTGGGTTGTGGCTCATGACTGAGAGTCGGGAGAGGGGGATCAGGGTTGGCCGCAAGGGCGATAATGTGGTACTAGACTTTCTCTTTGTTATAGATGATGGGAGATGCCTCTAATTTATAGGAATAATTGAATCAGGGGCCTTGCAGTTTCAGAGCAATGAAGTCAAGAGTGGGGTTCAGGGAGCCGGAGCCATTTGCCTTGCACACAGCTGAGCTGGGTTCAATCTCAGCATCTCATATGATCCCCAAGCACTGTTAAGAGAAATTACTGAGTGCAAAGTCAGGAGTAACACCTGAGTGTCACCGGATGTGACCCAAAAAAGTAAAGAAAAAAAATACAAAAAACACAAGAGCGGAGTTCAGGGAAACGTGCAGAGTTGATCTACTAGATGGAAAAGAATATAGTGAGAATGAACGTGGGTTGTGTTTAGAAGGGCAGGCGGTGTGGTCAGGGACATTGGTGGATCTCTCCAGGACTGTGGAACAAATCTCAGGCCCCAGGCAGAGGTTGAAGGCAGAAACACTGGCCTGGGGATTCGTGACGCCTAGGATAAGTGAGACTGGATAGGCCAGTGGAGATGAAAGCAGTGACCCCGTGCTACTAGGAGCTGAGACTTCAGCATAAAGCTGGCTCCAGAGGGCTCTGTGGCTGGCGCTAGGAGAGTAATCCTGAGTAATGACACAAAGGGATACTCAAGGGCTGGAGGGAGGCGAGTGAAGCAGCTAAAAGTGATTCCTGCCATATCCATCCTGTTCCAAATGCCCGGCAGGATACGCAAATGAAAAGTTCTCATCGAAGAAGGCAGGGAGGAACTAGAAGAGGGTTAGAATCTACCTGCCAGTGAAGACCATTAATAAACCTAGTTATTTTCTTTCTTAACAAAAAGTTTTATTGAAGTCTATTCACTTGGGCCATCCAATTTATTCATTTAAAGTTTGAAAGGTTTGGGGCTAGAGTGCTAGCCTGAAGGACTCGAGCACATGGCTTACTTATTGGGCCCCGGGTCCAATCGTTGGCACTGCAAAGTCCCTGAGCACTTCTGGGGAGTGATCCTGGAGCACAGAGCCAAGAGTGGCTGAGAAGCAAAACAAAACAGAAACAAATTTTAAAAAGAATAAATAAATAAATAAATAAATAACTGGGGTGGGAATGAGGCAGCTGGGTGTCTGGTAATGACATTTAAAGCTGGGTAAAATACAGATAACTTGAGCTATGTCACTGAAACCTTTTTTCATTAATACTTTAATTTAACACCCTGAGATATATGATTACAAAGATGTTCATGTTCGGTTTCGGTCATACAGTGTTCCAGCACTCATCCCCCCACCAGTGCCCATTTCCCACCACCAATAACCTCAATTCCCTCCCTCCTCCCTAACCTGCCTCTATGGCAGGTTCTTTATCTCTTTTCTCTCTCTCTCTTTCTCTCTCTCTCTTCCTTTTCTTACACATTGTGAATTGTACTACATACGTTTAGAGGTTATCATGTGTATCCCTTTGACTATTCAATGCTCAGTTCTAGGCTGGTATCATTTCCAACAGTTACTAGCACACTGTTCATTGAAACCATTTTTACATGTAGTGTTAAAGTGTTAATGACATCCAATATTGTCCAGCTGTCACCTGTTTCCTAAGTGTTTCATCGTCCTGTAAACACTCTGCAGCCAAGAAGTAATGTGCCCCTGATGTCTGCTCCTCTGTTTCCAGTCTCAGGGAATTGCTGGTTCTAGATATTTGATGGAAAGGGAGGGCAAGCAACATCGTTCTTTGTGTGTCATGATTCTTTCACCAATGAGAGCCAGCTAACTCCAAGGAGCCAAGATGGACACGGGAGAGTGGGGAAGAGGGATCCGAAAGTGACAAACACATGTGTTCAAATCAGGGGCCCAGAACGATCTTGTAGTGGCCACTCTTGAAAGGGCTTGGTTATGCTTTGCTCAATCTTAGGGGCGGATGAGGTAGGATCAGCCCTTTCCAACTTCTGCTCCTCATACCCCGATTGCTGGGACACTGTGGGATTTTCTCTTCAAAGTGGCCTTTCAAGCTGGTGAACAAGTATTAAGATGCTGCTACAGCCTCTCCTTGCAGCATCTCCACCCTCATGCATGAGGGGGAGTCTTTGAAGTCTTGGGTTGGAGTGCTCAGGCTTTTCTCCTTCGGAAGGAAAGGCCCAGGCGGGCGTCCTCAGGATTACCAAGCCAGAGGGAGCCCCTGTGGCTGGGAAAGTCGGCTCATCCCCTCCCCCTTCTGCTTCTTCTAGAAGCTTCAATTGTCAGGACCTCTCCTTCAGTGCTCTGCCTCCCAGCCCCTCCTTAGCTCTTCTCTGTCTCAGCTCCTTTCATTTCCCAGAGGGCAGTCAATCCCCTTCACGCTGTTGTGGGGTGGGGGCTGGGAGTGCTGACCCAGCTGCTGGGTGCATGCTGAATTGCCAGGTGCTCTCTGCCATTGCTGCAGCCTTCTTGAAGAGGGCATTGTCATGTCTAGCTGCCATTTGCAGTAAGACAGAGTCCTTCATGGCAGAAAGTACCTAGATTTACCTTTGGGGGCCACCGTCTAAAACCAGGTGAGGAGACTGATCAGATCATATTGGTTCTAACTCCAGTTCCCTTCCCACTAGGGAATTAAAAAACTTCCAGCCGAGCGAGTCCTGCTTCTGTTTGATTTGTTTTCTTCATCGTCTTGGTTCGGTGTCTTTGACTCTCCCCCGCTGCTAAAGAGAGTCCACCGAAATCTGCATGGCTGCTTCCTTTCAGGCGAATTGTACAAAACCCTTCGTCTCTTTGGCAGCTGGTTGCTGAAGTTTCCCTAAGTACAGAATCCCCATTAGTTAGCTGCCTTTCTGGAGCTCTCACTGCCGCTGTTTATGACAGTCACCGTGCAGATCCACGCCACGCTGAATCCTAGTGTATTCATTCCATGAATTTTCTGTGAAATTGCGCATAGCCCCGAGAACACTCTTTTTTTTTTTTATAGACTCTAGCTGTCTTCTCCCCCAGCTTTATGGGATGTCTGTGCAAATGGGAGCATTCAAAGTTTTATCATCCCTGACTTTTGTTTGTTCTGTTTTGGGGCCTCACCCTTCTGTGTGTTATGGGGGGGAGGGACACTCCCAGTGACAAGCCCTTAAATATCATTCCAGTGCTGTAAATCCTGTACTCTCACAGCTAACGCACTACTTGCCTTGCTTATGGCTGCCTTAGTTGGAAACCCCAGTTTGGATTCTTGGCACCGTGTATGGCTCCCTGAGCACTCCCAGGGGCTATACCTGAGCATGAAACCAAGACTGTTCCCCCTCAGCACTGTCAGATGTGCCTCCCGCCTCCCCCCCGCCACACACACACACACACACACACACACATACACACACACATCTAAAACAAACAAACAAAACCTTACACCTTCTCTCTGACTCTTGAGGGCAAATTCCTTATTTTAGTAAGAACCATAAACATTTTCCTTGCCAAGCTGAACTCATTGACTACCTGCTAAGTCCTGTGTAGTTTCATGGGACAATTTTACTTTATGGGACATTTTCAAATTCAAATTCATGTGAACCTGGGAACTTGGAATGCTGCAAGACCAAAGAATGAAATGATTTGGTTGCTTATTTCAATGGGAGATTTTCTTTACAATTATTTATTTAGTAAATTGGCGCTTGAGGGTCAAACCTGTACTAGGCAAGTGAGTTACATTTCTGTCCATCGCCCCCTCCCCCAGGTATTTTATTTTAATTCTAAAATCTGGGCCTCAGAGCAAGTCATGCAAAATATTCCAGAAGTGCTTTGAAGACTGTTAAGTGGGAGAAACCAGTGTCTTGCAGTTGGAAAGCTTGGCTCATGGAGGAAATAGGTGGGAATAAGCCCCTACCACAGCCCTTGGGAATGAGTTTGGTAAAGGCAGGGCTACATGCTTTAGGAGAAGCGGCACCGACTTCTTCAACAGGAGCTTTCATATGTCAGAGACGCAAACCAGCAGAAGTTTATGCCAAATGTCAGAGGTTTAAACCAACAGAAGTTTATCCCTGCTCACATTATCCTTCGCTGAGGTGATCCCAGTTTTGCAGCTTCCCAGGAGCAGCTCTGCTCTATTTTATTCTGGCCACCCCAATTACAAGATACACCCACAGGGATGTCAAGGAAATGCCATACCAGGTTCTCATGTCCGAACTTTTGTTGTTGCGTTTGGTGTTCTGGTTTTCTTGACACACTTCAATTATTCTATTAATTAATTAATTAATTAATTTGTTTGTTTGTTTGTTTACTGATTTATCTATCCATCTATCTATTAATTTATTTACTTTTTATTATACCACCTAGAGATGTACAATTATGAAGATGTTCATATTTGGGTTTCAGTCATACAGTGTTCCAGCACTGATCCCTCCACCAGTGCCCATTTCCCACCACCAATGTCCCCTGATTCCCTCCCTCCTCCCGGCCTGCCTCTATGACAGGCACTCCCCACTCCCGTTCTTCCTTCCCTTACACATTGTGACTTGCAGTACATACATACACACTTTATTTAAAGGAATGGCCCCCACCCCTTCTTGTCTCCCCTCTCCCCGTGAACCCACGATGACTAGATATGATGGGTTGCATCTGGGTCCCTGTTTTGGAATTCTGCCCTCTAGCTCTTGCCATACAATGGTTGGCCCTGACGGTCTATGAAGAGCCAGGTGTGTCCAGTTCCTGCAGGTTCCTTTCCCAGAAGCTCCAGATTCTGACAAATATGCTTGAGGATCCGATACTGAGATCTATCTATCCATCCATCCATCCATCCATACATACATACATACATACATACATGCATGCATACATACATACATACATTCATCCATTTCTCCATCAATCTTTCCATTCATTTATCTATCACTCCCTTCCCTCTCCCTCTCCTACTCCCTCCATTCATCTATCAATTCATCCAACACCATCCACCCACTTCTCCATTCATCTTTCCATCAATCCATCTATTCATACTTTCCATCCATTTATTTATCCATCTTTCCATTATTACGTTCATTTCTATCCACTTATCCATCCATCTTCCTATCCACTTATTCATCCATCTTTCCATCTGTCCATCATCCATCCACCTAACAAATATTTATTAGACCTAATTATTGTAGACACTGAGGTGACAGAGGAGAACAAAACATCCAATAGAGGAAAAAGCTCTTGCCCTCTTCTAATGAGGAGGAGAAGAGTCAAACAAATATGAAAATGAAAAGACAAGAGGCCGCTAACAAACTATCTCAGAGGTGAAGGCACTTTCTTGATTGTCACCCAGAGATCATGCTCTTGCTACAGATGGCCTCTGGTCCTCCTTGGGTCTCTCCTTCCACAGTGTCCCCTTTCAGAACATCTAGAGTGTGCTGACCAGGGCATGTTTCGCACATGGTTCTGGCAAGCAGCAGCTGTCAGAGGTCTCCAGGTTCTTACCCTTTGCAAACCTTCGGGCAGGAAGTCAGACTCTTAGAGGGGTGAACCCTAAGATTGCGTCATACACAGGCAAAAAGCTTTGCTGCCTTTCAGATATTGATTGCTCTTGCCGCCCTGGCTCTCTACTCCTGGTCCCTCATCTCAGGACTCACTCTTACAGGACTCCACTCTGATATCAACCCCTACTCAGTGTCTGCCTTGGCCCTCAGACTGTTTCCCCCTGGACTTCAGTTCCCTTGGGCATTGCATCTTACCCTTTGACCTTGCTATAAGCAAACCCCAGCACAGTTGAGTGCATCCTGTTTGGGGGCTCATTTCCTGTGCTGCATTGCGCTCATCCACCAGCAGATGACCCTGAACGTTTCCCTGGGGAGGCCTCAAGCCGAATTTTGCATCCCTTGTCTCAGGTGGCTCATTGCCATATCTGTCAGACTCCGAGACCCTCCCCTGGGACAGGCTGTCTGCTTTCCCCTGGGTGCCTGTTCCACCTGAGTGGGTGAGTATAATTCTGGATCTGCGCCCTCCTACTGCCTTGGCTGTCCCCATGCAGTTAATCAATCCAAGCCCAGCTGTGTTCTACGCACTGACTCTGCCATTCCCTCCCCCAGGGCCACACTGTCCTTCTATCTTTTTACGTGGTCTCAGTTGGCTAATCCAGAGGTACTCCGGGCATCAGATACCCAGGGTACAAGAAGAAGGATGAATAGGGCCCCTTTCACTAGAATTGGGAGATAAAAGCACAGCAGAAGGCAGTTGGAATATAGCCACAACAGCCGTACTAAGTGGGAATCTCAAATCCTTGAGGTCTTGGGACAGGTGTCCCAAAATCACAGAAGCACCATTTCTAGGGATTCTTAGCTTTGCCACTAGGACGTTATTTGGCATGTGCTGGAAGCAAGGGTGTCCAACATGAGCCTCTTCTAGAAAACATATCCGAGACCCTGATAGGGAGCATCAAACTCTCCCACCCAGGAGGGCCATTCAAATCAATGCTTAAATATGTTATTTGCTTAATTATTTACTGATTTATTTGAATTCATTAATTTTAGGGGAGCTCAGAATCACACCTGGTGTGCTCAGGACTTACTCCTGACTCTGCACTCAGGGATTACTCCTGATGGGGTCAACAGGGGAACCATATATAGTTCCGGGAGTAAACCCAGATCAGCCAGGTACAAGGCAAACCCCTTACCCTCTTCCTGGCCCTATTTAAAATAAATAAATTTTTAGCTTCCAGGCCACACCTAGTGGTAGTGCAGGCTATTTCTCTTGCTTCTGTGCCCTGAGGACCAGGCCGTGCTGGGGATCTGATCCAGGCCTCTATATCCATCCAAACCATTAAGCTCTAACCCTTCATACCATCTCTCTGGCTGCCCAGATCCAACACTTCAGAGCCTGTGTCCTCACAGTCCTGAACTGATAGTCCTCACTTCTCCTTTCCATGATCTGGGCCTGACTTCAGGCTTGGCCTTTGTGGTTTCCCTGTTTGCTCCATCCAAGTCTCTGACCTTGGGGTCTCAATTGCTTGCTTCTGCTGCTTCTAGAGAGCTGCTGTGGCTGCTTGATTTCGCCCGACTTAAGGCACCCATTCATTTCTTCATTTCTTCATTTGAGATTCCTTCTCCCAACGAGCTGCTCCTCTAGAGAGAAGACAATGCCGCAGATGGTTCCTGGCTGTGTCCAGCTGAGAGCTATTGAAACCGGAAAACACGAAGATGTTACACACACAAGACCCACTTCAGCTGCTGCCTTTAAAATTCTTTCCAGAGGAAGGGACTTAGTAAGGAAGCCAAAGGCAGTGGAGGGGTGGCATGGAGTCCCAGCAGGGCCCTGACGTGTGTTTAGGCTCAGTGAAACAATACAGTCAACTCCAGTGACAGGCAGTATAGTCTTCATATCTACCACGGAACAAATGACCTGGGAACTTTGGCCCAAGAACCTTCTGGAAATACTAGGATTCATTTATATCCTGATTTTGGCTCTGGGCACTGTAGGGCACTGTAGGAATCTTGAAGATTCCAGATCATTCTGCACACTCGGCTTTAGTGGGATTGACTGGGTGGCTAGATGTGTAGTGGGGGAGAGGTGTGCGGTCTTGGCCCGTTCATCCAGCCAGGCCCGAGCCTTCTTTCCCTCCCTCCACCCCGAGCGGCCGGGCTTCCTGTCCTCCTGCCTGCATGCTTCTGCCATGAGTGGGGACTGGCACACAGCAAGCACTGCACAAAAGCTGACTGATCTGATGAGATTTGATCTGGGTCAGTGTGAATGGGAATGCGAGGAGAAGCAGAAGAGAGAAATCCAAGGAGGATGCGCAGGAGGGAGCAGTGGCTTCATTTGAACCTGAGAATTACCTGTCGCTCATAATCACATTATAGATGAATGCCCCAGGGCCTTTCCAACCATCTCAAGTACCCAGATGAAGGAAAGGAGGGAGAGCACGTGCACGCTTGTGTGTGTGTGTGTGTGTGTGTGTGTGTGTGTGTGAGTGAGAGAGAGAGAGAGAGAGAGAGAGACTGAGTGGAACTCTCAGAGGTTAGAGAAATAATGAGAAGGGACTTAGAGTCCCTGAGTTGAAGGGTCAGTAGCTACTGACCATCAATGGCTCCGTCTGGCCTTGGGGTTGACTCTCTTCAAACCTTTCTTCATACTTCCCATCACACAGCTTTACTACACTAGTGGGAATCTCTAGATAGTAGAATGCCAAAGAATGGGCCAAAGTTGTCATCATTCCTGTAGGCTGAGTCCTGTCTTTTCCATTGGACTTTCCTATAGTATTTACACCCCAATGTCTGGATTCCTCCCTTGTCCTGGAACTCTTCTTATGGCCTCTGTTCTGTTGGGACCACAAGGACACGGCCATCACAAGGTCACATGTGCTGGGGATACCAAGTCAGCCCTGAGGCTTCCTTCCTGGGAATGGGACCATATTTAGCCTATAATGCTTAGATTTCAGAGTCTTGCTTGGGACCCTCAGTCTTGTTATGGAGCCTTCCCAGGCCTCCCTGGGCTGCAGCTTGGACATTCCCTATGAACAGTTCCCTTGCTGAGTGCTTCTAAGCAAGAAGCCAAGGGCTCTGTGCCTTCTACTCAACTTGTGGGTCCAGCCTAGCCTTGCCTGGGATCATAACTTCCTGTCTGACCTTCAATGCTTGATTCCTATCCCGAGCATTGAGTATGGTCTGGTATACTTGTGCTTATCAAAATTGGCTTCATCTTAGCTTCGATGAGGTTGGGGGCGGGGGGGTCAGTTTACAGAGGACTCATACCCAGGATGAGCCTGGGGTAGCAGAGCAGATCCTGGGCCTAATGTAAGCAGACATCACCCTTGGGGCATTCTGTGCTCAGAGAACCCCTCCCCTGTGTTTGGGGGTCCAGGTCTCACCAACATCCTTGTCCCAGTTCTGCCATCACCAAGTCCACCCCCAAACAACTCCAATCTCTTGGGTCCTGGAAGAGGCATCGAGACTGTCAGTTTAAAAACTCCTGGGCTGGGGGATGGTACATGTAACATGAGGTGATCTCTTTGGGGTCTCTCACCCTAGAACTGAGCATAGTCCTCTGAGGCCATGAGCTGCTTCCTTGTCTGCCTCGGCTTGACCCAGACTTTGCCCTTTGCAGTGGTGATGCTCTGTTCATTTTTGGAGAGTCCGTCCCACGTCCCATTTTCAGGTCCTAGTATTGTGAGTCCTACCTCCTCCGACTGGGGCTTCCTTCTGCTCACTGCCTCTTTGCCTGACAAAGCTCCCCAGGCTCCAAAGCAACCTTTCTGTATATTCTCCTTTGGAGACAGGCTAGACACTAGTCATTCTTGTCACAAAAGAAGAGTTGTGACAAGAAGAGTTTGCAAAACCTCAGCTTTCTGGTATGCACTTTTCCCTTCTTACACGAGCACACACTGCCGTTCTGTACCCTGCCCTGTGCTAGTTCCAGAGAAAGACAGACATGATGTACTTCTTACCTAGAGCAGCTTAGAGCCTATCCCCTTGTGGCAGGTCTCACACACACACACACACACATACACACACACACACAGCAAAAGCTGATTCTTAGTGAAGTGATTTCCGAAGCCCTTTGTGGCAGACTTCTCACCACCTTGAATATGCTTCTGTGTTTGTCCCCCTAGGAGAAACCAGGATACAGTGACCCCCACCAATACAGATGACTACTGAGCTCCCACTTCACCGAAGATCTTCTAAAAGGCTCTTGGAAGATGTGGACAGAAATGAGAGGACACTAAATCCGGAGTCCAAGTGACATCCAGCCCTGAGACCGCTCTGAATGTGACTCAGTATCACATTTGTCTTTGGGAGTCACCCCATGGCTCTGTGACTCACCAGGCTCATGGCCCTGCCTCTCCTTACATAACCACCTCCTGCAGGGGCTATTCTCTAGACACTTTTGCAACCTGAGCCCGTGCCCTTTCCAGGGTCATAGCGGCGCTGGCTTAAGGACTATTGAGATCCTGCTCAGCATCATAGCAGCAAATTCTTCCCCTTTCTGATGGTTACAGCTGAAGTCAGCTGGCTCCAGCCACCTGGACAGCACACTGAATGAGACAGAACCCCGTGTCCCCCTTCCTCTGGAGAGACTATCATTGGAATGGGCATTGATCTTTTGATCAACACGATTTGGGTTTGGTCATTCAACAAATCCATCCTGTTGAGCTAGGACCGAGCCCACTACTCTTCAGCTGGGTCAAATGACAACAAGAGAGGTTTGGGGAAAATGCTCCCTGGATCAGCTCTGGGCCAGCTTTACCCATCTGGGGATGCTTCCAAGAGAAGAGAGAAGGCAGATGGGGCACTTCGTGAGTATGTCAAAGGGACGGTATTTGATTTTGCTGATGACTATAAGTAGTCCTACTTTTACATTAGAAAACACAGGAGGAAAGGTTTTATTTAATTGATGAATTTATTTATCTATTTATAATTAATTGGGATCACCATGAGATTACCAGTTAGAGTTGTTCCTGATTAGGTTTCAGTCATATAATGGTCTAATACCCATCCCTCCACCAGTGTATGGACATTTCCCACCACCATGACCCCAGTTTAGAAGTTCCCACCACCCTCCCCTCCTGCCCTCTATCCCTGGCCCTGTCCCAACTCTCCTCCTCCTCCTCCTCTTCTTCTTCTTCTTCTTCCTCTCCTCCTCCTCCTCCTCCTCCTCCTTCTTTCTCCTCCTCCTCCTCCTTCTCCTTCTCCCTCCTCCTCCTTCTCTCTCCTCCTCCTCCTTCTCCTCTCCTTCTCCTTCTCCTCCTTCTCCTCCTCCTCTTCCTTCTTCTTCTTCTTCTTCTTCTTCTTCTTCTTCTTCTTCTTCTCCTCCTCCTCCTCCTCCTCCTCTTCTCCTTCTCCTTCTTCTCCTTCTCCTTCTCCTTCTTCTCATTCTTCTTCTCCTTCTTCTCCCTCCTCCTTCTCCCTCCTCCTCCTCCTCCTCCTTATCCTTCTCCTCATCCCTCCCCCTTCTCCCTCCTCCTCCCTCCTCTCCCTTCTCCTTCTCCTCCTCCTCCTTCTCCCTCGTCCTCCTCCTCCTTCTTCTTCTTTTTTTTTCTCCTTCTCCTCCTTCTACTTCTCTTCCTCCTCCTCTTCTTTCTCTTCCTCCTCCTTCTCCTCCTTCTCCTTGTCATCCTCCTCCTTCTCCTCCTCCTCTTCCTCCTCCTCTTCTTCCTCCTCCTTCTCATCTTCCTTCTCCTCCTCCTTCTCCTCCTCCTTCTCCTCCCCCTCCTCCTCTTCTTCCTTCTCCTCCTCCTCCTCCTCCTCCTCCTCCTCCTCCTCCTCCTCCTTCTTCTCTTCTCTCTCCTTCTGGGAAGAGGTTTAGTTATTAAGAAGTAAGTGAGGGTGTTGGAGAGATAGTGCAGGGACTGAGTGTGCCTCTTGCATGCAGTTGGCCTAGTTTCATCCTGATACCACACAGGATCTCCTGAGCACTGCCAGGTGTGATCCCTGAGCACAGATCTAAGAGTACACCCTGAGAACTGCTGGGTGCACCTCAGAAGACATAAATGAAAGTCATTCAATAGCTCACGATCTCAAGACCATCTATGAACATAAACTCTGCATCTTCCCATGTTTTATTCCATGGTGTCTGGCTAAATCAAAAATAAATTATGAGCTTTAGGAATGGCCCAGTGCAAAAACTCGTACCTTGCTGTGCGAGGCTACAGCTACATTCCCGGTGCCCCCACATGGGTCACTCTAGCTTCTGGTGGCTCTGCTGTTTGGGTTCTCAGGGACTCCAATATGGGGTGTGATCTCCGGAACTCAACAGCCAGGAGATTCGACCACAGCCACTAAAATGTGTTTATTGTGGGGATAATAAGGAGAAAAAATATAGGCCCAAATATGCCCCACTCCCCATAAGCACCATAGCTGAGTGTGTGAGTTTCAGTCATCGCAGCAACAGCAGCCAAGGAAAAGGAGAGGGAACCCCATAAGACATTGGAGGATCTTCCATGTGCCAGACACAGCCAGAAGTGCAGCATTAACCAAAGAGACCCCTCACCCTACCAGTGTCCTACATAAAGCCCACAATCTAGTAGAGCTTTAAAATGAAAGACATTATTATAAAGTTTCTTTATCAAAAGTTTCTTTCAATAGGTCTGGGGCTGGAACTCCATGAGAGAGATACTGCCTATTTTTAACTTTTTCTTTTTTTTGGTGCATGTTGGGATTGAACCCAGGGTCTCACCCTGCAAAACAAGTGTAGAGTTCCTGCCTTGCACGGGTGAGGTCCTGGGTTCAATTCCCAGCACTGCTGCTTTTATATCTCTAACTCTGTAACCCAAACTATTGCTGTATCTACTCAGAATTTAATATATAGGACTAGCACATGATATTTATACCATGAATCTCTTATAGCCAGACATCTTTTTAAAATATTTTATTATACCACCGTGAGATATACAGTTACAAAGATGTTCATAAGATTTGGGTTTCGTAATACATTGTTCCAGCACCCATCCCTCCACCAGTCCCCATTTCCTACCACCAATGTCCCCGATTCCCTCCCCCTCCTAGCCTGACTCTGTGGCAGGTTTCTTAATTTCTCTCTCTCTCTCTCTCTCTCTCTCTCTTCTCTCTTTTCCTTTCCTTCCACATTGTGGATTACAATACATACATTAAGAGGTTGTCATGTGTATCTTTTTGCCTGTATTTAATGCTCAGTTCTAGGTTGGTATCAGCACTTTCCACAATTATTAGCACACTGTTCCATTCTCTGTCTTACCTAACTTCTGACTCCACCCAGCAGTGGAGCCTATCACAGTCCAGCTTGCACGGCCGCTTGTGGGTGTGCAGTTCATCAAAAATTGCTGGATTTACAGGTGGCTACAAGAGTATGCCACCCGCGCGGCAGAGCCTGGCAAGCTACCCGTGTCCGTGTCGTATTTGTATGCCAAATACCAGTAACAATTATAGACCTCATTCCAATGACCTGATGTAATGGTTTGAGGTTCTTTATGTTCCTGGAGCAAGCAGATGCCCTTGGGCTCTACTAGCATGAGACAGGACATATGAAAATATTTCTGGTGCCCGCTCGAACAAATCGATGATGAACGGGAAGACAGTGATATCCTTATATTCCTAGCTCTATAACACAGGCTATTTCTCTCTATATATCCTTATATTCTAGCTCCATAACCCAGACTCTTGCTGTATCTATATCCTTATGTTCTATCTCTATAAACCAGACTCTTGCTATATCTATATCCTTATGTTCTAACTCTATAACCCAGACTCTTGCTATATCTATATCCTTATGTTCTAGCTCCATAACTCAAACTATTACTGTTTCTGTATCCTTATGTTCTAGATCTATAACCCAAACTATTGCTCTCTCTGTATCCTTGTTCTAGATCTATAACCCAAACTATTGCTCTCTCTGTATCCTTGTTCTAGATCTATAACCCAAACTATTGCTCTCTCTGTATCCTTATGCTCTAGATCTATAACCCAGACTCTTGCTGTATCTATATCCTTGTGTTCTAGCTCCATAACCCAAACTATTGCTCTCTGTGTCCTTATATTCTTTAAACAATACCCTGCTTTCCTCTCATAAGCTGATACTGCTACCCTAAAGCAACTATGCCCAGGATGGTTTGTTGATGAAACCACACCAGCCTCTGAGAGCTGCTGTTTCCCCTTCAACACTTTTCTTTAACGGTGCAAGCGAGCCTGTCTTGGGCAGGGGGTGGGGGTGGGGGACGGAGAGGAAAGCCCCGGCTCATAGTTCCCAGCGAGAAGCTTTCCCTCTGCTTCTCTGCTTTCACCCAATCCTCCCCTTCCCCTCTTGCTAGCCGAGCACAGATGGTCCTTCCAGTCCCACCTGCCTAGGAAGCTATTGTCTGGGTTTGATGGGAACTTGGGAACTCCACTTCCTTGGCAGTTACCCTTCTCTCTCCGTGCCTCACTTCCATCCTCAGCTTGTTCCTGCCCCTTCCTTCTCTCCTTCTAGGGTTGGAGCTCTGTGTGTTTAGTGGAGAAGGTGGACGCTAGAATCGCTGAGCAATCCTGCCAGTTTAGCACGCTTCAACCAAGTCACACACCTCCTTCTAGTCTCCTTGCCAGGGGAAGGTTATGGGGAAAAGTGAGGGGCCTTTACATTTGTCATCACTGCGTTCTTCAAGACATAATCTCCTGAGAGATCTTCTTAGAGGGCACTGAGAGATTGGGTTCTACACTGGCCTATCCCCCATGTTCTAAATAAGAAAGCTGAGCCTTTCATTCCCAACAGGACATTAGCTAAGTTTGATTGCCAGTTGCAATGATACGGTGCATTTGCACCAACCTTACAATATGTGAGAACCCCCCCAAAAATCTTTTAAGAGAGAGAAATCACAAGGGGAGGAAAAGGACCTCAGGAGAAATTTAATTGCAAACCCTCTCATGGGGAGAGGACAATGGGTTTCACCGAATAAGCTCCAGATTGCAGCAATTTCCCTGGTTTCTCATGTCCCGGGGACCATTCTGGTCTGTTCTGCTTGGGGAAATGGCAGACCTCTTCCCTTTGCCTTCAGCTTGGGGCTCCAACCTGGGAAGCCAAGCAGCTGCTTCTTCCCCTTAGGTGGGCTCCCCAACCCTGCTCTCTGCATTAGCAGAAACTCCTCCTGAGGGGGCCCCTGACAGCTCCCTGGGATTGGCTATTGACAGCCGTGGTGGGCCTTCTAAGCAGCTCCTCGTTAACCTTGAAAGATGACTATTTTAGGGTTTTTTTTTTTTTGAGTCTCTGTCACCACCTGCAGACAGAAGCAGATGATTTAAGAGGCGACTACGTCGGAATTCTGTGACCTTCAAACAGATACTCCCAGAATCAGCGTTCACGGTGGAATGGCTAGCTGGCCTGTCTGTCTTCCTTTGGTTCCCTCCCCCGCCCATTCGCTGTGTTACAGGCACACAGGAGTATCTTAACACACACACACGCAGAAGGATTGTGGTGACTGGTAAACTCCTTCAGCCTCTGCCAGCCTCTGCAAACAGCCGCTGTAAAAACTGTCATAGTAGGAAGTCCGTGTCAGTGCCGTGTGGGCTTCTGTGTGTCTCATTTTAGGGCAAAGGGCAACAGGGCTAAGTAGATAGAGCATAAACAATTCAGTCTATCTCGTTGCTATGAATAAATAAATAAAACTATTAAATATGTGCTTTTTTTTGGTTTTTAAATTGAGGCAAGGAATCCTAAACGTCTCTGTAATAAATAATGAAATATAAGCATGAGCTTCATTTTATAGCCAGGCATGTTAGAAGGAAGGGAAGGAAAGGAGCAAGAAAAGGAGAAAAGAGGGTGCAAGGCGGACTGGGAAGGGAGAAACCGGAGACCATGGCAGGAAAGGGGCAGGAAGTGGGGGGCAGGTCAAATAGGACCCATAGTGGTGGTCTGCTACCTCCTCATCTCTCTTGGGTCACAGCCATTGGCATCAATGTTCATCCGGAGGGCTGGGTCTGGGCTTGGCAATGGTTATGCAGTTTGCTGCTCGGCCGCTGTCCTGGCCTCACTCAGGGTGGGTCCTAGGCTGCCGAGTCCTGCTGTTCTTGTCTTTTCCTGCTGGCTCAGCCCTGGCCGCAAGTCCCCTTCTGAATCTCCTGCCAGTGGAATTTGGAGCCGTCCCTTCTTTGCAGCAGAGCTGCGAGGCCAACTGCAGCCCGTAGTCCTCCAACTGTTCACTCCAGAGCGTACAGATGTCTCAGCTCGAGCGGTGTCTGCTGCCATTGGCTGCCACACACATTCATGCAAACGGCGAGTTTCAGGAGTGCTGTTCCCTTCCAATGTAAACCTGTTCCATGAATGCTTTCTGCAACAAAATGCTTCTACAAAGTGTCTGCGAATGTCTTCCCCAGCTGTCGAGGAAGGGATTGTACCATCTTCCATGGGGTTAGACAGGAAAAGAGTAGCTTGGGGATGTTGAGCTGTCTGGAAGTCTTCTTCCTTCCGTTAGTGGCTCTTCCCTCCATGGTTACATCTGTGTCCAACCAGCAAGTGGCCCTCAGCCACTGCAAGTGAGGCCAGAGAAGGTTTCGTTTCGGTTAACTGTGTCTTACCATTAGAGGTTGCCTGTGCTTTTTCTCCTTCCCTCTGATTCCTGATCAGGTTTGTGCCTCCAATGTGGGTTCTAGCAAGCTTCCATCCCTCCTCCCAGGCCAAAAACAATCACCGTTCATGCCAACCTAGACCTCAGGACTCTGGCTTCTTTCCTACACAGAGTCTCAGACAAATGGTTTCAGCCTTGTCCCCATCCAGGTTCCATGATTCCCGGAGGCCAAGATTATCACAATGTTTTCAGCTTCCAGGACTTTACCCAACACTCCCGGGATGACTTTAGTCAAGCCAGTTGGTTGCAACACCACTTCTTCACTCTCTTCCTAGTATTCATGTCAAATTTGTAACATACCAAGAATCGTCATTGGCTACAAGGACTTGGGTTGGGCGAACACTGTAGACAAAAGCTCTCTCTTTCCTTCTTTCCCTCCCCTCATCAAAACCAACTGCTGGCCCCTTCCCAAGCTTCTTCCCAGCTGTCTCCTTTCATCTGCTCAAGATGAAGCTTCTCTTCACACTGGAGCTCTAGGTGCCTGCACCAGTATCAATCTTCATCACCACCAGCTTGTCAGGACTAGGGTGCAAGCCAGATGAGAACTGTATTTACCCCAACCCAGTGGGGTTCCGGAGAGAGAAGAAAAGAAGGATTCTGGGGTTTGGCGAAATAACCTGGTGTCCTTGCCCAGTAGAGAAACAGTCCTGGACCAGTTCTCCTCCAACTTCCGTGCTCAAATCAATTACCTGGTGATGTAGTTAACGCGCTGATGGATTCAGATGGAGACAGTCTGAGAGACCAAGTCTCCAGGTGATGCCAACACCACAGGCCCCACATGCCTGGCCCTTGCTCTGAGTTGTCGGCGGCTGATGTTTCTTTCATACTAGTTCTCAATTTGCTCCCACCCCACTTCCTCTCACTTGCCTGAGAGTCACCTTGGAGAAAATGAGAGCCCAGAGCAGCCTGTTGGCACCATCCCCAACACCCACTGTTGCTGTATGTGCAAGAGGCTGGATCTGATCTGGCTCAAAGGTTCTGCTGCAAGACATCATTACAACTGCTCCAAAGGATTCTCATCCTGGCTCCTGTCCTGCTTCCATTTAGTCCTGAAGAGTCCCACTCTGGGGTCAGAGAGACAGCAGAGGGGTAGAGATCCTTGCTTCGCATGTGGCTGTTCCCAGTTTGATCCTCAGCACTGCAAATGGACCCTTGAGTACAGAGCCGGAAGTAAGCCCTGAGCACCACTGGGTATAGTCTTGAAACCAAATCAAACAAACACACAGACACACAGACACACACAGACACCACACACACACACACAGAGGAGACTTATTCCATGTCATTCAAAAAAGCCTTCCCTGGACATCTTTGCTGAGGTTGGCTATGAGTTTCTTTCTCTTTGATAATGACCAGTTAATGACAACAGTAACCAAAGAGGAAGGCTTGGGAATGCAAATGGAAGTGAAGGCTTGGAGAGAAGGTGGTCAAGTGTGTAACTGCCTCCCTCTGACTTTGATGCCTGTAACGGTTAGGGTTGAGGCAGGATAGTCTGGTCCCCTCTATGGCCCCACTGGAACACTTGGCACTAAGTGCTGTTGCTCACCAGATGTGTGAATTTGGATTGGATCCTTTGCCTCTGTGCACCTGGAGTCCTCTTTCTGGGGACAAGAGCCTGGCTCTCAACTCATAGCTATATGTTGTTGGGGGTTGGAGTGTTTGCTGGATTTCTTATTGGTGACACAGAATGACCTGAGTAGATGGACTTTTCAAGAAATGTTTGCTAAACAAAGCTAAGGTTCTGGAGGCCGCTCTGACAGGAACAGCTGGGCAGAAGGACGGGGTTTGGGAACTGTTAGCTGGAAGCATGGTCAGGGCCAGGAGCCAAGGGTATTTTCATGGGAGGATGGAAGCTACAAAGTGAGAAGCAAAGAAGGAAGAAATGGATTTGGGGGAGGAGGGGGCTGGCTGTACTACCATTTTCAGAGAAGAAAAAGAAGGTATAGTTTCAGAGTTCCAGGCAACCTGAAGAAAATAAAATCAATAGCCGAGAGAGTGGAGGATTCCAGACAGAAAGTGAGAAATGATACATATCCGAGCAGCATCAGATGAAGGAAGGGATCCAACAAAAAACCATGCTTCTATGGCGAACGAAACACGTTTTTTTTTTTTCTTGAGACAACCGCTGACAGGATCCCACGGATGTCAAAGATCACGCGGCCGCCCACCTACAAGATGGCCAGACTTCCTGTTAAGACCCTGAAGGAACGGTTGAGGCTCTTCATATCCTGAATCAACCAGAGCCATTGGGCTACATTGGCACGTTAGGTCCACTGGAAATTTATTCCTTTCAAGTGAAGTGAAAATACTGGCATTAATAAAGCTGTCCATGATCCATTGTTTCAGGCATACAATGTTCCAACACCAGTCCCACCACCAGTGTGACCTTCCCCAACCAAGTTGTTGTTCCTAGTTTCCCTCCCACGCTCAGACTCTCTGTCTTCACTGCTAAGCCACAGGTTTGCCGTGTTCGGGGTCATGGGGACAGTTCAGTCTTGTCTACCCAGGGACCAACCAGCTCTGCCACCTTGCTCAGTGTGTTTGAAATATACCTTTGATTACTACTCACTCTAATTACTGCTGTTTTCCAGTGGCTCACCCCCTTTCCTTGTCTTTTGACTAATAGACAATAAACCAAATGGAGGGATTCTCCCTCCCTGTCCTGTCCTATAGTCCAGCAGAGACTCTCCCCATCCAGGCACACACCAAGAAATCTGGGGAGCAGAGGCCGTGCTTGCTCTGTGTAGCGCAACTGTCAGGAGCCAGAGGGAACAGACTCTGCTTGTTTGTGCATAGCTCCCCCGCCCAGCTTTATCACAATGAAGAGGCCGAGTGTAGGGGTTCAATGTAGGGCTAATTGATCCTACTCCAAACATCACAAAGCAGGTCTGGGGTGAGGAGTCAGCACATACTAGCTATCATGGCAGGTGTTAGTCATCATGACGTGCTTACTGCCACCTGTCACATCAAGGTGTCCATGTGACCTCTCATAGGTGGCCTTTCTGGAGTCTCATGTCAGATGACTCTTGTCATTTCTACCTACAGCCCAGCCATGACCACTCCATGACATTCCCACCATGCAACCAAACTCATTCCCACCTGCACCCGTCATCCCCACTGTCTACCTGTGTCATTTCTAACATGTGTTTCTGTCCCTTCTACCATGCATCCCATTTTGTTTCTGGCATGTGTCCCATGCCATATGTAGCTGTCAGACTTGATGCTTTGTGTGGCGTGTGGCAGGCACTTATGTCAGGGATCATCTGTTGCCTGTTAGGAGTCATGTGCTACCTGCGGGCCCGACAGGAGGGGGGGCAGCCAGTGTTTCTCGATACTGTGGCTCTATTCCACCTGGAGCTGAGATGATGCCATGTGGAGAAGTTCAGGCGAGATCATTGTGTTGGTGTCCAGGAATCCACACAGACACCAGCTGTTCCCTTTAGAGGAATGTGCTGACCTTCCTCCTCCTCCGGCTGCCTCCAAATGCTCTCTAGGAACCGCTGTCCTGTGCCTGTAGGCTCGCTGGTCACATGTCAGAGACAACATGAGAGAAATTTTTCTGCCCTTTGGTAGGTCAGGCCAGCTGACACTGCCAGTGTCAAGATTGTGGGTGTTCTGGATAGCCACTGAAGATGATGAGGGGGACAGGGCTTGAAAAAGCTTTCCTAGGTAGAGCCCAGAGGATGGAGGAAAAGGAAGAGTTGGGAACACTGTTTTCTCTGTCTCTGCTAGATGTTCTGGCAAAGGCAGGGTGTGGGGCACATCAGGATCAATTGGGAGAGACATGAGCTAGAAAAGTGACTGTTCCTCAGGGTCCTGCAGGCCAGGCCGGAGGAGGGAGGTGACGTCTGAGGGTGGTGAGGGGAGGGTGGGTTGGGGCAGAGGGGGCAACCCTAGCAGTTTGTGTTGACAAATAGCCTGGATTCCTTTAACTCCACTGGACTTTGGCCTTTCTGGAGGTACAGCCAGCGTCAGCACACTGCTAATGGGGCTGAGTCTTCTTCTGATGAGCGCGTCCCAGAAAGCAGGTATTAGCCATTTCTGCTGGGGAGGCAATGCAAGGCATTGCAGCTGAAATCGGCTTTCCCAGCTGCCCTAATAAAGCCGAGACTTTCAAAGCCCCATTAGCAGTGTGCTGACTTGAGCATTACACCAGCTAGCCCTGATCAGAAGCGGTGCATGGGGGTGTGCTCATCCCAACCTGTCAGCTCCAAACTGCCCCATGGATCGAAGCCACATTTTTGCATCAACAGGCTGACGGTTCCTTAGGGGAGGGACTGTGGCTTCCCCATCCGAGGGATCAAGCGTGATGCCCCGCACCGACTAGATGCTCAGCAAAGCCCAGGAGGTTGGAAAAGACTGGGAGGCAGAGGGAAGGTCGGCTCCAGAGACTAGGATGTGGAGTCATGGAGCTTCCAGCATGGTGCTGGCCTTGGTGAGTCTCAATGTAGGTATACGGAATAGAAGAATAGAGATACGGAGTGGCAAAGGGGGCAGGGTTAGGGAAGGCAAGGGAGGATGAGGCGATGGCCCCTGCCAGGGAGAACTGTATGTCTCCATCAGCCCACAATCATGGAACTTTCCCACCAGCTCTCACACGTCCCATACCCAGAGAGAAACCAGAGGCCTGTTTAGTGAAGCCCCAAAGCTGGGGAGTGGCTCCCCTGATGAGGAACCATACTGTCACAGGTGTTTGGGTTCACATGGAAAGGGAAGAGAGGAAGCGATGTGTGTGTCCAGCTTCACGTGTGTGAGCTGTGGGGCAGGGAATGCACAACTTGGCCTGTCTGCCTTCTCGCTCTCTCCCTACACTCCCTGGCAAGGCTGACATCATGCGGGTCCACTTTTTCCAGAGACACGCCTTCTGCTACCTGCCTTGCATCTACCTAGAGGTGGCCAAGCTCAAAAGTGGCCCCACCTCTTTTTCTCTTCCAGGAGCCAAGGAAAATTCCTGGAGGTTTGGGTAGGTGGCCTGAGCGGCAGCTCTGAGAAAATCAGCCTCTGTCTGAGCAGATCATGGCGCCCAGGTGACTTGCTCTAGGCACCTCGGTGGACATTTTCCATCAGGTGAATGGGTTCAGGTCACCCATCTAAGAAGCCCTGGCCAGGAAAGCAAACAGGAGCAAGTGAGAGAAATAAATACGTCTCCCCTACCCCCACCCATGTGGTTTATCTGGTTCTTTGTTTCACTCTGAAGGGCCAGAGCTCAGGTAGGCCTCTGGGGAGGCGCTGGGCTGTGACAGGGCATCCCTTCCTGCCATTTGAATCGTTCTAGCCGGGCCCTAGTCTCCGCTGCACGTCCTGGAGAATCCTCTAATCAGAGAAATTAACTCTCATCAGACACAGGAATTAATCTTTGTTAGTGTTGTTGTCAGTCTCACGTTGCCTTCCTCAGAGCCAGACACATGAGAGAGAAGAACCTGGGGCGGGGCGGAGTAGCCACCTCCAAGGCTTAAAGAGCAGACAGGGCCCCCTGTATGAAGGAAGTGCCACCCTTTTGCCTAAGTGGAGAGGTGTGTGGGGGTCCCCAGAGTTTCTGCTGTGAGTTCCACATTGAGCAGTGCTAATCAAGGGCCTGGGGTGAGCCTGCAGTCACAGGGGCCATTGGCTGTCCTTTGGGTGACATCGGAGCAACATGGCCACCCATGAGGCGTCTGAGCTGCCGGCTTCCCTTCCTCTCAGCTGTTTGCTGAGCAAACAGACCCATATTTTGAGTTTTCCTTCAGTGGGGCTGTGTGTGGTGCTGTGGAGGGTGGAGGTGGGGGTGTAGAGCCGGGGTAGAACCTCAATTGCGTTTGTGAAAAGTCTGCAGCCAACTTTGAGGTTCTCAGCACCACACCGTCCTCTGGCACCTTCCACGCAAGTGTCTTGGATGTCTGCAGAGTCAAACCAACCTGCTTTCATGACCTAGCATTCCTGGCTTCTCATTAGGTCACAAAAATATAGAGCCCGAGTGATAAATAGTACAGCAGGTTGGGCATTTGCCTTGCATGCGGCTGACCCAAGTTCAATCTCCACGATCCCATATGGTCCCCAGAGTTCTGCCAGGAGAGTGCAGAGCCAGGAGTAATCCCTGAGCATTGACGGGTGGGATCCAAAAAAGCAAGATAATTAATTGAATAAATAAGTAATTTACAGCATGTGGATTCTTCATATCCTATTTCTCACCCAGCAGTGCTGGACTCTATGGGGCCATGCTTCCCAGACGCACTACAGAACGCAGCTACCAGACATGTCACCTATGTCCTAGAGTGGCTTTCATATATATATATATATATATATATATATATATACATACATACACACACACCATACATATATATGTATGTATATATATGTCTTTTAGGGCTTGCCACACCTGGTGGTGCTTAATACTTACTCCTCTGTGCCCAGTGATTACTCCTGGGGGGACCATATGAGGTACTAGGGCTCAAACCCAGTTCGGGTGCATGCAAGGCAAGTGCTTTACCCACTCGACTATCTCTGAGGCCCCAGATTTCTTCTTAAGAGTCAATATTCTCCAGCCTGTGTGTTTCTTTTTGGCCTTCTAGCAATGGTGGGTGTCTTTGTTTCTGAATCAGGAGTGACAGGAACACAGCAAACTGGTTTCTGTCTTGCTGTATCACCATGTCCTCTGAGACCTCGGAAAATCATTTCCCTTCTCTGGCCCTCAGGTTCCCTGTGGCTGAAACGTGGTTATTAGACACGTGGTGCTGAAAGAAAACTCCAGCAGGCGAATGGCTCCAGCCATGTGTGGAGCGTCCAGAGGGGAGTCAGGATTCCTTTAGGATTGGGACGCAGGGCTCAGAATGTATGTTCCCTCTCCTGCCACACGCCCATGCCACAGATGCCTCTTACCTGGACGAGCCTCTCTTGTTCTCTCCATTTCTCTAATCATTTCTTTCTTAGAAAAGTCCTTCTCAGACAATTCGGTTTCATGCTGCAGGAATCGTCTCTGCTCTGGAAGCCACCGTAGGTGCCACCCCCGTGGAGTCATACCTCGGTGACCGGATGGATCATGGACAGACACACCTTCTGGCAGGCTGCCTGGACTCCACCAGGGCCTGCCCACAGCCCCAGCCACCCCTGCGTTTCGCAGGCGACCACAAGCCCAGCAGCTGCCCTGGTGGGTTTTGAGCCTCCTATTGTTGTTGTCGTCCCCAGCAACAATCACAACGTCGAATCCAAAGTGGGGGATTCGGAGAGGAGCACGGAGAGGAGCGGTGAGGCTCAGGAAACCAAGCGGTGACTTGAAGAAGCAGAAGAAGAGAACAAAGTCTCTCCTGGGTATCTTTTCATAAGCAGGAGCCCTGGGTGGCCGATAAACAATGTGCCCCCAGCCAGCCTGCATCCTTGCTATCTTGTTGACTGAAGCCTGCACTGTTGGCTTCCAGGTTCCCCCCCACCCCCTGCCATGGGGAGAGAGGAGGGTGTGGGCCACTTCTGCAAAGGGTGGATTAATCTGCGGCCTGCAGGACACTTTTCCTTTGTGGCCTTTGTCTGGTTGGGTGTTGTAAGGGAGTAGGGAGGGGGATGGATGCTCTCTCTGGCTTGGGACACTTGCTTCTTAATCTTTTGTGCTGCCTTTGATTTTTCCTTCTGGTGCCAGAGAAGGCAGCTTGTCATGGACAGAACCCTTGTGCCCGGCCTTGCCTGCTGTGTGCCTGAAGAGGCTGCTCCAATCCAACCACTGGTTTCTGTCACTGGTTTCAGCCACTGGTGGGTTCTGTGCCAGGCTGTCCTGCTCACCTGTCTTGTTTTTATTTTATTTAAAAAAATATTTTGGGGTTTTTTGGGTCACACTCAGTAATGCTTGGGGAACTACTCCTGACAGTGCTCAGGGGACCCTATAGGATGCCAGGGATTGAACTCAGGTCAGCCACATGCAAGGCAAATGCCCTCCCGCTGTACCATCACTCGACCCCCTGTCTTGGTCTTCATGCTCAGCTGACCACATCAGCTCAAACAGGGAGCACAGTTCCACACACCCACTCCCTATCAGAGCCCAAATCCTACCCAGAGACTCTTCCGATGCCCAGGCTGCTGGAGGCTGAACTCGACAAGCAGAAAAGAAGGCTGAGAAATGCCAGCCACAGTCATGTACCATGAACACAGGAATGTAGGATACATGTTTGGGACCCCCACACAGTCTAGTTCCCCCTCTTTAGAGCCTTCACAGAAACAATGCCAGTCCCCATTCTTTAAATAGAGGAGTGATGAGGCCAGAGTGCATTTCAGATGAGGTTCTGTAAGAATCAGTGAGCCACGGAGGACAGGTTTGGAGATGAGACCCTGATAGCCCTGTGGTCTCTGCGCGTCTGCTTACAAGCATGCCTGGGCTGAAAGCAACACTCACTTTGTGGTGTAGAGAAGTTGCAGGTGGCTTTGAGGGCCTGGCAGGTGAAAGCACTTGGGAGAGGGAGCACCCAGCCTGGGAGCAGACTGTTTCCAGCCTGTGTGGCTGCCCTTTCTGTCCAAATATGCCAAGAAGAAACCATCTAGGGCTTGAAATAGATTCCATCTGGAAGGGTTGCTGTGGGTGGATTTTTCTACCTGGGGCATCCGGTGATTTACAGGAAGATGGGTGCTTGCCTCCCGGGCAGGAAGGAAATCAGCATGGTGTAATTTTCTAGGGAGGAAGATAGCGGAGCTTTAAGTGCTGTGTCAGAACTTGTTTCTGTTTGTTTTGGTTTGTGGGGCCACACGCAGCGATGATCCTGGCTCTGTGCTCCAGGAGCCCTCTGAATAGGGATCAGAGGAACCTAAGGGGCATCAGGGTTCAAACCCAGGTGCGCTGCACGCAAGGCAAAAGTACCCGCTATGTTGCACCATCTTTTGAACCCTTTTGAGGTTATTTCTGGCTTGGGAAAGAATCCTGGGTCCCGGCCCTTGCAGAACTCACCAGAGGCTAGAGACATTTCAAAAGTCACAAGGTTTTAGTTTGTAGAAAGGGACTAAAGGTCAGATCCTGTCTGCTCCTCTATCATTCCTGGAGCGTCCAAAGCAGCCTCCTGAAATAGAGCTATTCAGGGGCTCCTGCAGCCAGTGTTCCCTCCCAAAGTGGGGTCACCGTGGACTGCAAAGGTGTCCAACTCAGGTCAGGGTCCCCTGCCAGATCAGTTATAGAAGCCCTGCCAAGATCCAGAGCCCTTTGGATTTCAGCATGAATTGTGGGAATCTCTAATAACTCTCCATATGATGAGAAATAAGAGCATTTTCCTTGTGCTGGGAATCCCACGTGCCTCAGAGGCATCTCCTGATTCTTGGTCTGGAACAGTTCTATGGAGTTGGGCGTCACTATCTTCCTTTCAGTTGTGCAGAGACTAGGGCTCAGAGACGTGAGGGCACTTGCCCCAGGTCACACAGCCTGCACAGGGAACCCTTAGATTTGAACTTAGATGGGGCAGGTCATAAAGTTCGTGCTGGAAAATAGTCATCTGTGTGCTCCTGGCTCACTCGGAGTCCTGCGTGTTTGTCTTGTTGGTGATAGAGTCTTTGCAAGCAATCAGAGTTGAGCTGCTCTAGAACATATCATGACACAACATGTCACAATATAGCACAACATATCGTATCATAACATAACAGGTTATGTTGACATCAGATTAGCTTGGACCTGGAACCCTTCCACCCCCGCCAACAACACCATCACCCCTTAAAGAAAAGAATGTTTCATTCAGCGCTTACCTTCATCCTGGACACTCAACTTCCCAGAAAGGCTGAGTGACCACTCAGAGTCCAAACAGGCCTCAGCAACATGTGTGACCACTATAGTGTGGGTAGAGTACTATAGAGGGGGTTGAGGGAGCCCTAATGAGCCTTAATGTGGGAGGAAATGGCCATCCTGAAAATACCCCAGGCCTGTGGTATAATGACATCATTAGCCGACTCAGGCCTCGGGGACTTTAAGCACTTTTGACTAGACATTTTATTTTAGCGCAAGATGTATCAAGTAGATCTATTATGCTTGTCAGCCCCAGCAAGGGTTGCGAGGCAGGAATTAAGTGAAAAGGCGCGTGTGAAGGGCCGCGACACTTCCTTTTAATCACATTTCACATAATTGGAAGAGTTGCTATTTCCGAAGCTTCAGGTCTCACGCCACAACACAAGCGAGTGGAGAAGAGTGGTCCACCCCAGGGCAGGGCCAGCCACTTGGCCTGAATCCTGCCTCTGAGGAAGCCCAGGAACCAAATGCCCTGAGGAAGTCAAAGCTATCTTCCTTCCCACAAGGGCCTTTCTGGGTGAGGCAGCTGGTCCCGTGGCTTCCTCCCTGCTCTGGTCCTTGCCCTTCGAGGGTCTTAGGCCCAGGCCTGGGATAGAAAGGCTAAGCACCCTCTACTGAACATCATCCACAGACGCGTGGCCTGAGCAACCTACAGTCTTCCTCCCTGGTGCTGGGCAAAGCACCCGACAAGTAGTGGAACCCCAAACAGATGAGTTCATGTCTAACCAAGGATGCTGAATTTAAGTATGGAAGAGGAAGAGGAGGTGATGAATGAGGGCTAGGGCAAGGACTGAGCGCACCCTGGGCTATCGCCCACCCCATCTGGCTCTTTTCCTGCCCATAGTGACAAAGCCCTCAGATGCCCCCACCGTCCTGGAGAAACACATGGAAATAAAGACCTTCAGCCTGATTGTGGTTCCCAGACATGCTTGTTTCTGGGGAATCGTCCCTCCCCTGTGACTTGGGTCTTAGCCCAGCCTTGCCTGGCACATAGTCCTTGAGGGTCCTCCTACCTGTCATGTGACATAGCAAAGTTGGGGAGTGACCACTGCCTGGGCATGGCCACGCCCCAGAACCAACCGCCTTTTCCTTTGGCCTGCCTTCCCTCCCTCCTCCCTCCCGTCTGTGCCCTCCTTTCCCACTTGCAGCCTCTCTCAGCCTCTCCTCTCTACTCAGACCCCCTGGGGCCTGTCATAATTAGAACGAGGGGAAGGAGGAGAGCCATCCTCGACCCCCAGGGCTTTATCGGGAGCTGGCAGAGTTCGTGCTGAGGACCTTCGGCTGCAAAGGTGTCAGTTTTCTTTGCCAACCACTGTGGCTGCCAACACAGGCCAGCTCTGGGCTAAAGTCAAGGTGATGGGCAAGGCTAGGCAGGAAAGCCGGGCTTTGAGCAAGATAAGCAAAACATGCTTGTGCTGACCTCTGGGCCATAGGTGAGGATTTCCGGCATGCTGTGCTTCAGAGGGAAAAACAATGCAGTATGAGGGTATAACACCGCACCCATAAGTTTCGGTTACTGCTAGGAGTCCAGGCTTCCCTAAGAATCCCTTTGTTCTAGTCCCTCCTTCTCCCCTTACCTGTGGCCTCTCCAAGTCTCCACTCTATGTCAGGAACAGGAAGGGCCATTCTAGATCTTTCCTCCCTGCCCCTCAAACCGGGTGCTGGCACACCATAAGGGTGATCAGACCCAGCCCAGTGGAGACGGAGGCAGGTCCTGCCAGCTTCTGCTGTACTCTTCTGTGCTGGCATTTTCCTGGGCAATGCTGAGGGGATCATTAATCTGTCTCCTTGCTATTTTTCTGCCCAGCCCAGGGACGACTCTGGCCTATAAATCAGCTCGCAGTCTGCAGAGGGAGAATCCAGCAGAGATGGAGTCCGGAGGAAGAGGGTTCTGCAGAAAGGCCACAGGACTGTGGCAGAAGAGCCAGAGGTCAGGGAAGCAAGAAGGTGGTATCTTCTTTTGAGGACGTTTATAGCAAGACAAAAATCACACCCCCTGGAAGGGCCAGATCTGGGACAAAGGAGCTCGCGACTTTGGTCTTCAAGATGCTATTCTAAGCGCCTGGGCCCTGCTAATCCCCGGGGCTGCAAGGAGGCCATCTGTTAAGGTGAGATCCCCCCGGCTCACTCGGCATTGTACCTTCAGGGGACTTGGAGAGGGAGAAGAAAGCAAACAGGGCAGAGCGGTAAATGGTTCCCTGCCCACATCTCCCCTCCTGCAAGTAGATGACTAAGAAGCGCCCACAGGTGGCTTTCTTGGTAGAGTCTTAGTACAGGGGTGGGGGGTGGCCCACAGAGGGCCCCGGGAGTGGATCTGTGGATGCTGGACACCAATCCAATGACTCATGGCCAACACCTATGATGGTTCTTCATTTATGATCAGCTTGAACCCAGACTTCTGTGATACTGGCTCGTGTCTCCACTGTGATATGGAATTCGCATTTCTCTTGCCGGACTCCCTCTATCTACTGGCACTGCTGTGTGGGGTGGGAGTGACTAAGGGGAGCCTCATGCCAGTTCCTCACTTTCCAGGCCTGGTCACTCCCTTCTGGGGCAATGCTGGCCCAAAGGGTATATATATATATATATATATAGATATAGAGATAGAGATTAGAGCCTGTAGAGCATAGCGATAGAGATAGAGATATAGATATAGATAGAGATACAGCTACAGATATATATCTGTGTACACAAAATATATATATACATATATATATATATATATATATCACTGTATCACTGTCTTCCCGTTCATCATCGATTTGCTCGAGTGGGCACCAGTAACATCTCCATATGACCTGTCTCATGCAAGTAGAGCCCAAGGGCACCTGCTTGCTCCAGGAACATAAAGAGCCTCAAAACCATTCCATCAGGTCATGGGAATGAGGTCTATAATTGTTACTGGTACCTGGCATATCAAATACGACACGGGTAGCTTGCCAGGCTCTGCCTTGCAGGTAGCATACTCTTGTAGTCATCTCAAAATCCAGCATTTATTGATGAATCTGTGGCCGCAGGCAGGCGGCGTGTACCGGGCTGTGATAGGCTGGTCTGCTGGGTGGAGTTGTGACAAGGGGGAAGTCCAGATGTGAAAAATGGAGGTCCTCATGGAGTGGGGGGGTCGTCTGGCTTGTTGTGAGGCTCTGCTGGGGTGGCAGGCCAGGGCTAGAACCTGCCATCCCTCCCCGGCGCCTCATGAGCATCTGGGCACAGTGAGAGCCAGTAGCAGCTCTGCCCCATGTCTGTCTCATGTCTCCACGTCGTATATATATATATATATATATATATATATGTATACTGATTTGTATATATATATATATATACATATATACAACATATATATATATATATATATATGTCATATATATGTCATATATATATATATATGAAATCAGTAACAATAATGGACCTCATTCCCAATGAATGGAGACATTATTGGTACCCACTCGAAGCAAACTCGATGAACAACGGGAAGACAAGTGATACGCATACAAATATATATACACATACATACATATACACTCCGACACACACATATATATATACACATACATATAAGTATATATGTGTATTTATACATAGATGCATACACATACAAGTATATATATATACACACACACAAATATACATATGTATACATAGATGATCTGGTAGTGTGCCCATAACAGAGACCATCATGGTCAGCAGTTATCTCCATTATTGGACATTGGGGTGGATGACTGGGAAGAGGAGAGGGATCATGAGATTGTGGGACCATGAAGTGAATGTTTCCAACAGGTGACATGTCACAGTTCAAAGTATGTGCACACATGCCTGAAAATTCACATGTGCAAGAATTAGTGCCTGTGTGGATGCGTATGTGCAGGCATGAGCGTGTGTGCCCAGTATTGAGTGTGAGCATGTGTGTGCAGGCTCATGCCCATGTGTTGAGGTCTGCACACGGTGCAGCTCTCCACACGGACCTTGCCTCTGTGGTACTTCTCCTCTACCTGGAGTGTCCTGGCTCTGATCCCATGAATGCTTCCTGCTTCATGGAGACTCGCCCCATCTTTTTGTTGTGTATGCTTTTTTTGGGTCACACCCGCAATGCTCAGGGGTTACTCCTGGCTCTGCACTCAGAAATTACTCCTTGTGGTGCTAGGGGGACCATATGGGATGCCAGGGATTGAACCTGGGTCAGCCACGTGCAAGGCAAATGTTCTACCCACTGCGCTGTCGCTCTGGCCCTCCAGCTCTCATCTAGCCCTCAGCTTTGTAGTCGCCTCTGTATCCTTCGGAATGTGTTGCTCATTCTCCCGATTTCTCCTCTCCCCTTACTAGAGAAGCAGCTGGAGAGTAACCAAATGGACTCCAGGAGCATCCAGTAGGACTTTGCATTTCAGCTCTTTCACTCAAGGCTAACTGACCACAGTTGGGTTACCTGATGTTAACCTTTGGAAGTCTCATCAAAAACGGAAATAAGGACGGTAGCTCCCTCATGGGGTGGGCAGGGCATCTGGAGCATTTTGTACACCATCCAGTAGACAGTAGGTGCTCATCCATTGGAGGGTAATTCATCCTGTTGTATGAGCCACACATTCATTTCCCCAAATCTTGGTCTCTGAGAGCAGGGCCTTTCCCCTGCAGAAAGATGGACTGGGAGTGAGACAGCATCAGCTTAGAAAACATAGAGGAAAGAAAAATATGACTCATCCTTTCTCTATCTTCATTCTTCTTTTACCCTCCTAGACCTCTCAGAGACCCCTTTGTGCTACCCCCAGAAGGCAGGCATGGAGGCTACGGGTCAGCCTCATCCCCATACAAAAGACATCCTCAAGGCACACAGAAAGAGCTGTGCTGTGTCTATACTTAGCAGGAGCCTGCGCCACATCCGTGACATCACCCAGGCTGTTTTGTTCCGCAGTTATCTTCAATAGACCCAATTGACACGCGAAAGCCCCCTTCTGGCCCATCCATGGGTCTGAGGTCAAAACTTTGAGTAGGACAACACCCCCACTGTTGTAGCTTCATAGAAAGCACCCTCAGCCTCCCAGGTGACTCATTCTGCAAACACGCGACACTAAACCCAACTGGTTCCAGGGAGAAGGGACCCTCTAGACTCCATGTGAAGCACACACAAACGAACCTCTGTCTGCCTTCATTTCCCCCCATTCCTTGTTCTTCCAGCAGGTTATACAAGTGCTCCAGAACCTTCCTGGTCTTGATGATGGTCTTTGTGGAGCCAGTGGCCTCCTTCCAACCATCTGGCGAAAATTGGAACTAAGCTGGGTTTTCTTGGGCACAGGATTGGCAGTGTGTGGATCAGCCCTGGGATCCCAGAAGCCTGCTAGTCAGATCACTTTCTGTGCTTTATCTATTGTTAAGCCCATGGGCCATGACTTTGCTTTGGATGTCCCTTTCTAGAACTTACTCCCACCCTATCAACACGTGGGGTCCCTCTCTGGGAGAATAGTCATAGGACAGTTGCCTCTGGTGGCAGGGACAGTAGCCTGAGAATGCATCAGTGATACAGACTCTAAAAGCCCTTATTTAAGATTTAAACCTAGTGATGGAGCTTTTAAGAGTTCAGGCTGAGGTTGGTTCCAACTCCAGTCTCTCTGTCCATTGTTGCCTGGATCACTCTCCTGTATTCTTTCCCTTTTTGCTCACCCCATATCTGAGCTGTAGAATCTCACCCAGTTAGTGTGAATGGACACTCACATGTGCTTCGCTTATTGGACACATCCCCAGGAGCTGACCAAGAAGGCTCAGCCAGTGACTCTCAGAGCTGCAAGGACAATGTCAAAATTATAAACAGCGGGCTGACTGCTGGTCTCCACGGCCCTCCATTTCCTTGGAAGGGCAGGTTATGGCTTCCATCCTGAGCAGGAGATTTGGCTGAGAGTGCACACACACAGGAGTGTGAAAAAGAGAAAATGGATGCATTCCGATGCACCGTGGTTATGAAAAGATCACAGAAGGTCTTCCAGGTCTGTCTTGGATCCATGAGGGTAGAGCTGTGGAGAGTGTTCTGGGCTGCGGGCTCAGATTTGGCATCACCATGACACATGTAATCGCTGCTTCCATGTATCTGCAGGGGGAAAAGAGGCAGAGTGAGATACTGAGATCCGAACCCGGCGATCCCAAGACAGAGAGTAGAAAGGGCGCTCTGTGGTGTTGGAGAAGTAGAACAAGAGTTTCAGAGCAGGGTCTCCTCACTTGCCAGAAGCAGGAGAAACTCAAGCAAGAAGAATGATGACTAAGACAGAAGGGAAAGGAGCAACTGGATTTAGCCCCAGGAGGTCACTGGCTGTCTGGGGAGGAGCCAGGAGTGGAGGCTGAGAAAGTGGTGTCAGTGTGGCTACAGCATGGTTGTTTTGTGTTTAATGGAAAGGACCAGAGCATTTTTATGTCCCAAGGGAAGCAGACAGAGAGTCCAATGTGGCCAGAGAGGGGAGCAATCCCTAAGGAGGCAGCAGGGCCGGGAACGCTGAGCCCAGGCAGGGAGCTCACCTCTCGGCATTTGAAAATTGGAGCTAACAGCGGGGGTGGCGTGCTACGCGGACACCCGTGGTGGTGGCCTTCCACCTCACATTTGACACAAGACAAGTCAGAGTTGTGTGAAGCTGAAAGGGCACCCTCTCAATGGCCCACACTGACAGTGGCCGTAACGGGACAGGAGGAATGGCCAGGGACCCTGCAAGGACAACGACACTGATCAGGGACTCACGGGACACGGAAACCTCTTGAGGAGCAGGGGGTCACCCTCAGAGAGGCTGTTCTCCCCAGGGCTGCTGGGTACAGGATGGGGTCCCTGCGGGGTGAGTGGCCATGCTCCTCAGGCGGGGCCTGCCCTGCTCTGTCCTCATCTCCCATTTTTCTTCATTATCTCTTCCGTGTCTCGTCAAGTTGTCAGTTTCTTCCAAGAATGGCAATAAATGACAACCCTCGTGGGGTATCCTGAGGGGGACACCTGCTATTTATTTCCATGATGGGCAAGAAGTCTTGGCTAATTAAGAAAAATTGTGAGCCGCCCACTGGTCATCTGGACTTTCTTGTCAATGCAAGCCCTCAGTCCTTCACCCCACTGAGAGTAAGTAGCACCCATCCTGGCCTGTGTCCTGAGTAACCTGTCCTCTGCTGCTCAGAGTTCTAGACTCGTCTTCCTGCCAAGGGCGCCTCAGGTGATGGTGTGGCCCATTGGGCCCTTCCGGTTTTGCTGAGAAATGTGGAGCTAAAGCCAGCAGAGAGCTATGACCCTCATGACTTGGCAGGGAAGGACAGTCCACTCAGGAGTCTGAGCTGCTTGAACAGTGACCCAGAAAACTCAGGTGACGCCTTGAGTCAGCTTCACTCAAAACAAGGGGACATCAGTAACCGTGCTCTGGAGTCATCGGTTTCTCCTGAACTTCCCAGGCTTCTGGGCCCTCTGGAAAGTGGGGGAGTACTTTGGGGGGGGAAAAGGACGAGAGAGGCTTGAACAGGGCTTCGAGGGCCAGGGCTGTGGAGGTGGTATCTGTACACTTCTCTGTTTGGGCGTGGGTGGAGGTTGGTGAGGATGAGCACATCCAGAGGTTCTCAGGGGTCACTCCGGGCTCTGGCTTGAGGATCAGTCCTGGGGGTGCTCAAGATACCATTTGTGATGCCAAAGAGTCGACTGGGTTTGGCTACATGCAAAGCAAGTGTCTCTCCAGCCTTAGGATCCTTTATTGAACCAAAGGGGGTGTTCTAGCCCCAGGCGGGTGGGAGCAGAGAACTGCTGGGTCACCCTGCCACTCTCTGGCCTGGTCTATTCTGGGGTCCTGGGGAGGAATTTTCTTTGACCAGCAGGTACCCGGATCTTTGCTTTCTGCACTCATTATGGTCCTAAGGATAGAGGCGAAGATGGGATTCGGGAGGGGAGGGAAGCCAGGTCTGGGAAAAGGGTGGCCACCGGCTGCATCTGGGGTTAGTGCGAGGCCCCAAAGGACAGTGGGAGACCCCAGAGCCAGTGCCTGAAAGCCTGGCCAGGGCTCCCCAGGCCATCCCTTGCTGGCTGCCAGCCTTTCCTGCTGCTCAGACTATCAGAGCCTGGCCTAAGAAGAAATTACATTGTGTACCGAGACGAGATCACTTGCAAGCAGGCTGTTTGCTTCACACCAGGACGCAGGCCAGCCTCCCCTCATCTCGGCTTTGATTTCACTTTGTACAAGCTTTAACGCAGAATCCAAGAGTCGAAAGCTCCCTGTGTGCCCCCTGCCCTCTCCCCCTCACCCTCTTTGACCCCTCCAGACCCATTACCCTCTGTGGGGCAGGACGGAGCGTGCCACCCCTGTTGGCGAAGAGGGCAGAGCTCAGAGACATATTCTGGGGTTGGCATCCCAGGCTCCAGCTGCTTCAGGGATTGCAACATCTCCGAGGCAAACCAGCAGGGCTAATTGGAGCCTGAGTTGCTAGAAGGCTGAAGGAAATAACCATTTGCGGGGTTTCTCTGGCTCCCCGAGTCTGTGAAAGAAAAACTCTCAGGGGAGGAGAAGAACAAAGGAAGGAAAAGCAAGCTGGCCTTCTTAGGCCTTCTCTGCCCAGGCTGCCCCTGAATGCCCACGACGCATCCACTGCTTCTACCTCCACCCTGCTTCCTTCTGGGCAACACTATTAGATGCCACCGGGAGCCCCTAGTGTTCTATGCTAGGTCTGTGAGTTTGGGGACAACCCCAAGAGAAAGATTGCCGAAAACCCAGCCTCCACAGACATGTCAGGAGCTCGGATTCGGTGAAACTTGGGTTCATGGTACTGGGGTTAAGCTGGCAAGGTCCTGTCAGCAACTCTGACAGGTTGCTGCTTCTGTGTGTGTGTGTGTGTGTGTGTGTGTGTGAGAGAGAGAGAGAGAGAGAGAGAGAGAGAGAGAGAGAGAGAGAGAGAGAGAGAGAGAGAGATGGGTAATCCAAGGGTCAACGCAGACTCCTGTTGGCCATGTTTCTGGATCCTGATGATTCTGGAAATGTTTCCGAGCATTGGAATTCTGCCTCCTATTCCCTCATTTTTCCCTGAAAGATCATCTCAAGTCATTTCATTCCTCAAGACCTGGGCCTTCACAGCTGTCTAAGAGTTTGCAGGATGCTTATTCTCTTCCTGATACACCCAGCAAGGATGTCAGCAGTTCGGCTGAATTCCTGAAGGCCCAGGATGGGGGCAGGCTCGGGGTTTACAAAAATGAGGTCGCTGACTTCAAGGCAGATACAATTGAATGCAGGAGGCAGACATAGAAATAATGAACGGAACGGAAAGCGGAGTGGAACCAGGGCTAAACGCCTGGGGATTCAATCTGTTGCCGTCTGCTGGGGACAGAGAGACTGGGAGGGTTATTGTGCTCCAGAATTCCAGAACTTTCTTCCTCTCTCTCATCTCTTCACACCCTCCTCTGAGGGGCAGCCTTGTTCCTCCTGCCAAGCTGGCCTTGATGGGACCCTCTTCCACCAGCTGACAATAACACTCATTTTAGAATACTCAGGGCTTCACAGAATGCCTTAAGGCCATGGAGAAATCATTGTCTTAATAAGTGGGAGAAACCTGATGTACAAATCAGTATGTCTAATTCTTCAATACTCTGGCTATGACATTATTTTGCTTTTCAGTGTGGTTTTTTTTCACATATACAAGGTTGAATTCAATGCTTCATAACCATTTGGTGTGATGGGATATGCAAAACTTAAAAAAATAAAGAAGAATCCTGTAATTCATATAATGAATGTATGGGTTAGGTAAGAGCTAGACTTTCTTGGACTCAGAGTCTTGCCTTCTTTGAAATGAAGAGGGAGAGGGCAAGTAATTCCAGATAATTCTGCAGCGCTTTCCTTTCTCCAAAGCCCCTGCATTCTCACGACCCTGTTCCAGCCAATTAACCACTTACATATACCGTCAGATGACACCGACATTAGTTACTCCAAATAAATCATCTATTCAAGTAACATTGAATAATGGCTAACCCTTATACATGACAAGTGCTCTTCTAAGTGCTTTACATATATTAATTTATGAGAGTCTGTAAGGAGTCATAGTTGCGATTACCATTTCAAAGATGAGGAAGCTAAGACACGAAAGGGTTAATAAGTGACTTGCTCTGGATCACAGAGCCAGCAAATGTGCTGGGATTTGAACCTAGAAAGTTTCTTGTTTAGGTTCTTACTATACCGTAGCAAGGAGAACACCTTCAACTTTGGGGGTCAGTTTCCAGGTACAAGGAATGAGATTTTATCCCAGTTCCCAGGTATTAGGGCTCCAAAACATGCATATTTGGCTTATCTCTTAGGAGTTTCCAAGGAAACTCACAAAGTTTTGACTGGTGAGCAGGTGGCTTCAGCCCTAATGAGCCCTAATGTATTCTTGGCCCCAGAATATAGGAAGGAAAAGGACAGAGAGGGGAAACAAACAAGGGGTAGCAAGGAAAAACCAAACAGCAAGTTAACAGTGGAGAGGACTCAGGGGTCAATAGCCTCCGGGTACATTGGGGCTGTACAGAGATACAGCTTTACATCCAAACTGCAGTCAACAACATTGAAAGCAAGACACCCAAACTATAACAACCAAGGTTAATAAAGGTTTTCAAGGAGGCAGGCTTGGGGCTGGGGGAGCAGAGAGTGGGAAGGAACCTGGGAACATTGGTGGAAGAAGTTGGCGTTGGTGGTAAGACTGATGTGTATGCATAAAACTCAACTATGAAAAAACTTTGCAAACATAGTGTCTTAATAAAAAAATAAAATTTTATTAACAGAAGAAGTTATGAAAGAGCATGACTTTGGGGGAACAGTGTTTGGTAGACGGGATATGGGAGGACACAGAAGGGCACATAGGACCCCAACAGGATCTCAACGGGGGTAACCAGGGCATGGCTACGCCATACAGAACATAGTGGAACTGCTGCAGAGTTTGAAAGAAGGGATGGACACGCTCAGGCTTTTTGGGTTTTTTTTTTGCTTTTTGCTTTTTGGTTCACACCTGGCAATGCTCAGGGGGTTACTCCTGGCTTTGCACTCAGGAATTTCTGCTGGCAGTACTCGGGGGACCCTATGGGACGCCAGGGTCGGCAGCATGCAAGGCAAACGCCCTACCTGCTGTGCTATCGCACCGACCCCAAGACACACTCAGATTTGTTCTTTAGGAAAATTTCCCTCATGGGCCTACGCAATGGAGAAAGAGACAGTTGGTTACCAACTGGAGTCTTCGTTGGTGCTACAGTATAAGTATGCAGAGGTCAAGATGAGAGGTTGTGACCCGACCCCCCCACCCCGCCACACACACAAACACCCTGCTCCTAAGCCAGCGGCAGGGAACATGGAGAAGCAGGCACAGATCGACCAGATATTGAAGAGGAAGAGCACCAGCTCTGGCAGCTGAATCAGAAGATAAGGACAGAGGGGACATGTGCTTCATTCTGAAATTTCTGTCTTGGGTAACTGGGGAGATGACAATACTATTAACGAAGCAAGGAAATGCAGGGGTAACTGGCTTTTGTAGGGGAGATGATCGATTTATCTCTAAGTGCCTTGGGGAAATCTAAACCAGAGTTATCTTTGAGGTACTTAGAAATGGTTGGAGTTTCTTACGAATCAATCAGTGAAACAGCATCATTAAAGAATGAAATGACAAAGAAAATGAAAAGATAATTTAAAAAAACAGACAAGTGAACAATAGGCAAATAGAAAAATACTACTGAATAAAGGTGAATGCACACAGGTAAGTTTTAAATGATGCAAGAAAGCCTACATCAGGTTCAAAATAATGCTGTGAGCAATTCTTGGCAAGGGTGAGGAAGCTCGTTTTCTCATTAGCTAGTGGGGCTATGCATGGGTGCCACCTTTTTAAAGGCTTATTTGACAATCTTCAAAATACTATGCACTTGTTGCCAGAGGCATGCAGCTGCAAGAAAGCACCTTTCCGTATTGTTTCTAGTCACAAAATGTGCAAACCAGGCTAATGTACAATGAGAAGTCAAGTTTAAAAGACTTTGCAACGCCCATACTGTGCTGTGCAGCCATAACAATGATATCGTGGCATTGTGTTTAAGGATTTGAAAGACACAATTTAAAAAAAAAATCAACCACCAACTTGTATGTAAAGCATGATCACAATTTTCAACAAAAGGAAAAATTTATTCCCCTAACTCATTACTTAGCCTAGAAAATGTCCATAAAGTTAGGTGCAAATGAGAACATTGTCCATGATTATTGGGAAGTTTGAATCCCAGGTTTTGGCATTCTTTTGCCAGCCTACTTTCCCCACTTGTCTGTAGAAACCATGTGTATGTTTAGAAAGTAAGTAAAAACCCTGTGTGTTGTGTGAGAGGGACGCTTTTAATAAACCAAATAGGAAACTCAGGCTGAAGTAGTTAGCCTCGGGAAAGCTCTGGGAGCAACAGGCTTATAAACAAAGGTGGTCTGTGCAAAAGAAGACACTTTTAGGCTCACTTGACCACTTGATCACTTGAATCCCGTTATTCATCGATTTGCTCGAGCGGGCGCCAGTAACATTTCCATTGGACCCTATCACATGCCAATGTAGCCCAATGGCATCTGGTTGATTCAGGGATACAAAGAGCCTCAAACCGTTCCTTCAGGGTGTTTACAAGGAAGTCAGACCATCTTGTAGGTGGGCGGCCAAGTGATCTTTTGACATCCCGTGGGATCCAGTCGGTAACGGCTCTAGTCCAGCGGTTGTCTCCAAATCGCATTACATGTCCAGCCCATCTGATTTTCAATGCCTTGGCAAACGAGACAGCGTCCCTGATTCTGGAATAGCGACGGAGGTCAGAACTCCGGATTCCTTCTCTCACTTGAGTGAGGCGTGATATTCCAAGCATAGCTCTTTCGATTCCTCTCTGGGAGACCCGAATAGCATTCTCATCCTGCTTTCGTAGGGCCCAGGTCTCTGAGGCGTATGTTAATGCAGGGAGAACGGTGGAGTCAAAGAGATGTGCCCGGAGCCAGAGGTTCTTTGTCCTTTTTAGCTATTTCTTCGATGCCTTTGAAGGTATTCCATGCCGCTCTCTTCCTCCTGCGCAGCTCAGGTTTTAGGTCGTTCATCATGTTGACTTCTCGACCTAGGTACACATAACTGCTGCATTCAGAGATGTTTGTTCCATTGAGAGTGAATGGGGCCTCAGGAACTAGTTCATTCTTCATGAACATTGTTTTCTTTTAGATTCAGCTGTAGACCTATCTTTCCACATTCTCGGTCGAAGTCAGCCAGCATTTGTGCCGCTTGGCTAATGTTTGGTGTTATTAGAACGATGTCATCAGCGAAGTGGAGGTGGTGTAGTTGCCGACCATCTATCTTCACTCCCATTCCTTCCCATTCTAATTGTCGCATGATGTTCTCGAGGGTGGCACTGAAGAGTTTTGGTGAAATGGTATCACCCTGTCGAACCCCCTCTTTTCACATTAATGATCACTTCTTTGTAGAATGGTGAGATCCTGGTGGTGAATCCGTAATACAGCTCACGAAGGATCTTGATGTATTGGGTTTGAACACCCTGTTTGGCTAGGGCTTCGATGACTGCTTCCGTCTCCACAGAATCAAAGGCTTTCTGTAAATCAATGAACGTGAGACAGAGCGGCATCTTGTACTCCCCTACAAACCTCGATGAGCTTGGTTACTGTGTGGATATGGTCGATTGTGCTGAATCCTTTCCGGAAGCCTGCTTGTTCGCATGGTTGTCCTTCATTTAGTGTTCTGCTAATCCTGTTCAGGATGACTCGTGTAAACAGCTTGTAGATGACAGACAACAGGCAGATGGGGCTATAGTTGCCGATGTCGTGAATGTCTCCCCTTCTTGAACAGTAGAACTGTCCTGCTGGTTTTCCATTGGGAGGGCACCTTGCATTTGGACAGGTAGCGTGTGAAGAGCCGAGCTAGTGTATTGATGAGTACCGATGGCAGATTCTTCAGGTGTTCGGGTCTGACTTTTGTCTGGGCCTGGTGCTGTTCCCTTCTTTACCGACGAGATGGCATGTCGGATTTCAGAAGGGAGAACATTGGGAATGACATATCCATCCTGTGGAATTTGGTATGTGGGCAGGTGGATGTGGCTATCAAAGAGATTTGAGTAGAAGTCCTGGATAATCTTCTCCATTGCCTTCTGGAAGATGTGATAGATCCATCAGGGCGTTGGAGGGCAGTCATCTTGGTCTTATAGTTGGCCAAGGACAGGCGGGCAGTGCGAATGCTTTTCCCGGCTTCTGCTGCATCTTCCAGTATTTCTGCTCTTCTTTCTTTGAGGTCTTCTTTTATCGCTTCTCTGCACCGCTTAGCAAGCTTGGACGTTAGCATTTGGTCTCCTGAGGCTCGCGCCTTGCCACGTTGGCAAATGAGCTCAAGAGTTTCTGAAGACAAGCCGCCCTTTTGTGTCTTTCTCTCTCTCAGCATTCTTTGCACAATCATGGAGGTGCTGAACCAGTCGGTTGTATTCTTCATCGATGTCGCCAATGATGGTATCTTCCCATGTTGCTGCAATGGTGCCAAAGAGTACCCAGTTGGTGGTCGTTCTGGGGAGTTCTCTCTCTTAAACTTTGCAGCCTTTTCTCCCCCGTTGCGGGAAGTAGAATTTTGCACGAAGGAGACGGTGGTCCGATCCTGTTTGGAATTTGGGGACGACAGCAACATCGGTCAGACAAAACTGTCGATTGAAGATGATGTGGTCAATTTCATTGTGGAACTGTCCGCCAGGAGATTCCCATGTCCAACGCTTTCGCTTCAGCCTTCTGGAACTGTGAGTTCCCATGAATGGTCTTGGTGGACATGATGAACTCAGATAGTCTCTCACCCTGTTCGCTCCATTCTAGGCCATGGGTCCCTATGTGGAGTTCTTCAGCTGATCTTCTTGGTCCTATCTTGGCATTAAAATCACCGACTATGATCTTGTAGAAGGTGTGATCTTTTTTTTATAAAACTCCTCCAATTCCATGTAGAATTTCTCAATTTCATCTTCTTTGTATGTGGATGTTGGTGCATAGACAATGAAGATAGAAATTGCTGGCAGTGGGCCACATCTCTTCAAGTGTAATCGTCCTATTCGGTTTGTTAGGCATTCAAATGAATCAATGTTTACGGCCATGTTCGTGTTGACAAGGACACCAACGCCACCGACGCCTCTTTCGGCCACATGTTCCAAGGAACAATTCTTCTCCGTGTCAAATAGAGCATGATGAAACTGACGCCTCCTCGCCTCAGTCAGACCAATGATGTCGTACTTGATCTTTTGCGCTTGCAGCATCAGATCCTCAATATATGCTTCCCAGCCAGCGTGACGCATTGAAAGTACAGACAGTCATTTTAGTCCTTCTTCATTTTGGCACCCTAGGATGGCCATGAAATTTTATCAGGCACTGCTTGTTTGCCTTTCTTACTGCTGCCATATTAAGGGCTCTTTCGGGTCAGGAAAATAAACATTTCTGTTACTGGATTTGGCATATCGAACACGCATCGGACAGCTTGCAAGGCTCTGCCATCACTGTATCACGGTATCATTGTCTTCCGCTCATCATCGATTTGCTCGAGCGGGCCCCAGTAACATCTCCATATGTTCTGTCTCATGCTAGTAGAGCCCAAGCATCTGCTTGCTCCAGGAACATAAAGAGCCTCAATCCATTCCAGAATGAGGTCTATAATTGTTACTTGTATTTGGCATATATATCAAATACAACATGGGCAGCTTGCCAGGTTCTGCCGCAGGTAGCATACTTTGTAGGCATCTCTAAGTCCAGCATTTATTGATGAACTGCAGCGGCCGCTTGCCGGGTGCTGATAGGCTGGTCTGCTGGGTGGAGGTCTGATGAGAGAGAAGTCTGGATGTGGAAAATGGAGGCCCTCATGGAGTGGGGGGGTCGTCTGGCTAGTTAGCGAGGCTCTGCTGGGATGGTGGGCCAGGGCTAGAACCCACCATCCCTCCCGGGCGCCTCGTGAGCGGCTGGTCACAGGGAGAGCCAGTAGCAGCTCTGCCCCATGTCTGCGAGTCGCAGGCTCTGCCATGTGGGGCCTATATTCTCATTATTTTGTGGGGCTCTCTCAGAGGGGTGGGTAGAATATTTATGGTAATTTGGAGGTAATGCTGGCACAGCGGCCGTGTGCAACAGAGAAAGCTGGTTTCTGCTCTGCCGGGTGTACCTGTGTCTTAGGCTCAAGCATTTCTGGGCTTGTAATACTCTCCTCTGAAGGGCTGGTCTCTGCGTGGTGGATCCTTGTAGGCTGGGTTTCTGACAGGCCAGGCTGGAGACTGGATTAATCCACGGGCTGGAGACTGGATTAATTTGCTGGGTGGAGATCTTACCTGCTGCAGAGTGTGGATTGTGAAGATCGCTGCCAGCAAGGTGTGGGGGTTTCTCTCTGGGCTCCTCTGAGGCTCCATAAGGATGGTGGACTCGGGTCAGAAGTTGCTCTCGTGGTCCATGGAATGCAGGGGGTTCAACGGGGAAAGCTGGTTTCTGCTCTGCAGGGTGTACCTGCGCCCTAGGCTCACTAAAGTCTCAAAAAAAGAAATAGCCCCCTGTCTGTGCTACAGCTGCCTTGTGATGTGCTGATTGCCAAAGCCACGCCGCCCAACTCAAGCCCAGGTGTGTAGTTGCAGTGGCTGAGAGCCCATCATCTGGAATGGGGGGTCTGAGGATTAAATCTTGAATCTGCCCGTGATGAATGAAGGGCAGGGCTGGCTTTTCGGGTGGGTGACCAGAGGCATGGACAGTCTCCTCGACGGTGGCTTATGCTTTGTTCAAAGTCCTGCTGATCAGGGTCGTCGAATTCCTAAGAACTCGATCTTATGATTGTTTTTCTTTAATCCCAACAGGACAATGGAACAGACACAGGTGCCAGAGAAAAACCTGCTCCTGCAAAAGTCTTTCCTGCCAGCCTTCCCTGCAGGTGTTCCGCAAGAAGAAGCTCCCCTAGCACGCTGGAGTCTTGCATCATGGCTTGGCTGACTTCTGTGCTCATGTTTCACATCAATATAACGGAGTCAGTGGGGAGTGACAGCCCCAACCAGCCATGTTTTCCCTTTGACTAGAACTTGCCTTGCACAGATGTCAATGACGTTCAAAGAAACACAAGCCATCACAAAACTCTATCAGTTTTTTTTTCTTTTTGGGCCAGACTGGTGATGTTCTGGGGTTGCTCCTGGCTCTACATCCAGAAATTATTTCTAGTGGTGAACAGGGATTGAATATGGGATACCAGGGATAGAGCCTGGGTTGACAATGAGCAAGCCAAACGGTCTATCCACTGTACTATCACTCCAGTCCTCTACCAGCTTTCTTTAGTCGCCTTCTTTCATGTAGTGGCCAAACGCTTTTGCTACAAACCATGGCACCCACAGAAAGGGAAAGGAAGGGCAACGCACACTCCCTTCTTCTTTCAGTCTTACTTACTGACTCCGTGCAATGAAGGTAATGGATGTTGACTGAGTATGTGTACATCAAGGAGTGGAATAGAAAGAACTCAATTTGTGCAACATTTCCATTGTCCTGGTTAGAATCCAGTATGAACTCATGTATGGACTCCAAAAGACATGCTAAATGCTCTTCTACTAAAGACTGGTGATACATGATATGAAATTGAACAGAGGCCAAGGAGATAGTGCAGCGGGTAAGGTGCTTGTCTTGCATGCAGCTGATCCAGGTTCGATCTCTGGCACCGCATACGACACCTGCACCCTACTAGAAGTGATCTTTGAGCACAGAGCCAGGAATAAGCTGGCTATACAGCTGGGTATAGCCCCCAAAACAAATAAAAATGACCAGTAACATTGATGTCCAAAAAATATTCACTTTCCTTGCAAGGTCGCTTCTATTATATTTTAGTAGGAAAAGTATTTATACTTTTTATTTATTTAGTAGGAAAGTATTTATATATTAGCATGTTCAAGAACATTTCCCCCCTGAGTTTTTTGAACAGTGGGCCCTTTATTTTCATTTTCACGGGCCCTGTAAATTATGTAGCAGGACATGGCTGGGAGCCATGGGCCAGCTACTCAACTTAATTTCCTTCATGTGAAAAACAGATGAAACGGACTCTGAAAGTTATTATGCATAAGCTCTCAATAGAGCCTGGTACAAATAATGCCACGGCAATCAGTTTTCCTCTTACTTTTTGCAGGGTATGGCTATTCCCGGCTCTACTCAGGAATACTCCTAGTTCTGTGCTCAGGGCTTACTCCTGGCTCTGTGCTCCTCCAGCGCTTATAGGACCCTGCACTGGAGTGGCCATAAATCAAAAAACCTAACCCTAACTCTAAGCCCTGGTACTCTCTCTCCAGCCAACATGGTACTCTTAAAAAAGAAATGTTTATGCAGTTGAAGATGGGAATAAAAAAAATTTGGAAGAAAATTTAGAATATGGATTGAGAGAAGATGGGAAGAGCTGGGGGTGGGGTCTGGAGGAGTGTGATAGCAGATAAGCCAGGGATACACGGGGGAAGGAGGAGCTGGGTGGAGAGCAGGGTATGTTCTTGACATGGAAACAACTTTAGGGGATGTCAAATTCCAGGGTGTTGCCAGTGAAGAGGGGAAGAGGGGTCTGCCAAGGAATAGGAGCTAAGTTGGTTCAAGGAAGTCAAGAAACATCAAGGTGAGGGCAGCAGATAAAACATATGAACACTAAAGACATTTGGAAGAACGGAAATGTGGGTGCCAAGAGTTCTTAGGAGGTAGGGGTAGAGCTTGTCCAAGGTTCTGCAAAAGTGACTGAGGTTCGTGAAACTGCCTTGGGACTTGGGGAGTGTCATCAAATGTACTCTGAACCCTCCAGCTGAACAGGGTTCTGGACTGCCACACGAGGTGAGGGTCCACCAGTGGGATGAGCCACAGCTGACATGAATGTGAACCAGAGCACAGCAGAGAGAGCCCCAGCCCACGGAGAGTCGGGAAGAAGGCTGGAGAAACCTAATAATTGGATGAATTCCATCAGGCTAATAAGGGACTTGCCGCCTGCCTCAAGCCCGCCCCTATCCCCGAGAGCCTGTGTGAGTTGTTGAAAGCCCAGTGGACCCCCAGTGTCCAGAGAGCCACCTGCGGCTAAGTTCTCTGAAGGTCACCAGCTCCTGTCACCTATGGGCTGGTGGGCAGGTGATAAAAACCTGGTAGGAGTAGAGCAAGAGGCCAAGTGTGCCAGCCCCTCACCCCAGGGCTCTCTCCCATTTCCTGCAAAAGCAGTCAAGCTTCTCAGCTTGCCTCTCTCAGTCAGGAGCCCTCTTGCTTTTGTGTGTTCATTTTCTTAGCTGGGTCACACCAGACAGGGTTCAAAGGTAGCTTCTGGTTCTGTGCTCGAGGTTTGGTTGTTCCCAGCCGTGTTCAGGGGACTATGTGGTGTCGGGAATGAAACCAGGGCCTCCTGCATGTGAGACAGGCTCTCAGCCCACTGAACTCTCTCTCCAGCCCCTCAAGGGTCCCCTCTTGATCCTCACAAATGCTGCCCCTTCTCCCCAGCCAGGAGACCTGTCTCTCATCAGTGCTGGTGCTCTGTTCTCTTCCCTAGGGCTGTTAGTCACCCCTCTGGGATCCAGGCCTTCCTCCCCCCTGCCCCAGCCCTCCTGAAAAGGCACTAAAGGACACGCCTGATTGTGCCGACTTCTAACGAAAACGAACGGCACCTGGCAACTTCTCCTTTGTGCTGTGAAACAGAGGTAAATGCTATTAACCGGTGCAGGAACTTCGACTCAAGGACACAAAATTCTGCAGCAGGATGGTAAGAGGGCTGGGGAGGAGGGAAGGAAACGACTTCTTTGCCTTTCTGCCAAGCCCGCAGCAGAGAGAAACAAGATGTAGGTAATTTCTGAGTCAGTTATTCTGCTCCATTAAAGTCTCTCAATAAATTGCCTGCTCGATGCAGATTCTAAGAGGGTGGGCCTGGTCTTGGGTGGATTCAGAAATCACCCCGGCAGGGAACAGGGAGAAGACAGGAACTCTTTAGGTGTCGCCAAGGCCTGTCACTGTGGCTGGGAGGAGGCAGCTGAGTCCGACAGGAACTGACCAAGCCTTGGACATCATGTGCCCCCAAGGAGCCAAGATCTCACCGTGCCCAGTGACCTTCCGTTTCCTGCTGTTACCCAGAAAATGACATTAAACCCAATTCTCCATGTGCTCAGGCATACAAATGGATATCAGAAAGCATTTGCCTGAGGTTGGGGCTGATAAAGAGAATGTATTTCGGAGCCAAATACAATAAGCAAAGTGCACAAACCTTCTCAGGATTACTTATTAGCCAAGGGAAAAGGGAGTTGGGGGCGGGGCGGGAGATGAGGCCGGAGTCCCTCCAGCCTCGGGATCCAGGCCCATGTGGGTCTCCAGCTCTCATTACGGGTAACAAGATGGAAAAAGGCAGAAACACTCTCTGGTTTTTTAATGGGAAAACAGCCCTCTCGGTCTCTCCCTTCCCCAGTTAACTCTGCAAGACCTGAGCTCTGCACTAGGAGCCTGGGGCAGGGAGCGTCCTCCTCTAGAGCGCCTGTGTGTTGGGCCTGGAAGCCACGTTCTCCTTCATGCGTTTGCCTTTGTCCTTGCCTCCTTGGCTTCCGGAAGCAGGAGCCTCTCTTGCTTTTGTTTTCTGGGCTTGTGTGAATGCACAGGGGTCTCACTCACAAACTCTGGCAAATGGCATTTGTGAAGGGGAAAAAGAAAATCAAGATTTGGGACTGGGGGGCTGGCACAGAGGTAACGGCCATGCCCTGGTGCAGCTGGATGCAGCCGTGGTGGGTCCCAAGCACCCTCAGGGTATCTCTGGCATCCCCAACCCAGAAGGGCTGGAACAACCCAGGCCTTGTGGTCTGAGCATTGAGTCATCCAGCCCCACTGGAGTGAATATCATCTGGAGATCACTGAGCATTGGGGAAGAGCAACCTCCACAAGAGGAAAAGAAAAAAAAATCAAGGTGTGACTCAAATGTGGGATTTATAGGCAGGACTGTGGGGAGTGGGAGAAGCAGTCAAACTCCAGGGTCTGAAGCCACCAGGCAGGGCGGACTCTGACTACGGAGACTTTCAGCCCTCTCTGGCAGTGCCACCCCAGAGAACCAGACTGAGCCTGGGCATGGCTGATGGGCAGCAGGGGGCTCAGGTGACGGAGCTGAAAGCTGGGTGTTAGGGCCTGAGAAGTGCCATGATCCGGGGCTCGCCGGAGGGATGGAGCTGCTGGACAGGCCTAGCATCCAGAGCAGGAGGCAAGAGTCTTGAAATCAGATAGGAGACAGAGTTTTGCTTCCAGAAGCTTCCAGAAACCTCGGCATTGCCTGAGATACAGGGTCAGTTTCCTGGAAGGGGTCCAAGGGAAGTTACAAGGGCTGCTGCAAAAAGAGGATGGGGGCTGAGGCATGGGTGAGTGTCTGCTGCGCCGATGGAGCAGGGCTCAGTGTGCCTAGGGGAGGCCCCTGACCGCTAGTACCGCACACAGCAGACTCGGGTCCACTGAGACTGCGCGTGCCGCTGCTGCCTAGGGGCGCTAAGACTACCCAGCTGAGTCGGGTCTCAGAGCCCCAGGAATTGGGGCTGCAGAGTGGAAATCCTGACCTCCACTTATATGACACTAAAGCCAGCAGGGAACTGGAGACCTCCGGGGAACAGTTACCAGCCAGTTGGTGCTGAAGGGTCATCCAAGTGAGGAACGAATGAAGGGATAAATAAAGGAATGGCAGGAGCCCGTCTGTCTCTGCAGAAGGGGAAGGCGGCGTGCCCGGCTCTGCAGGTGGCAGGTGGGTCTCAGTGCCTATTTCTGCCTCCTACAGCTGAGAATCTCACCTGCAGTTTAGGCAGCAGCTCTACATCTCCAGGAGAAGGATTCCCACTCTTCTTGTTGGAACTGAACAGGATTTAGTCACGAACGGGAGTCTCTGCCCCCCAGCTTCTGGTCGGACTCTCAGGCATTGCCTTGGCATCTAGGTGTCATCTCCTTGACTCCTCCAGAGGCTTCCCTGGAACTGCTTGAACCAATCACTGCAGCAGGCAAAGAGGAGCAAAAGCAACAGAGTCAGGCTTGAGCAGAGGGCGGGGTGGGGGGTTGCACAGGCACGTGTGTGCATGCACATGTATGCAGACAATAGAACATGCAAACAAATGACTCAGACCCTAAGCATGATGATTTCAGGAAGAGCGCTGTGGCTTGGTGGCACTCCAGGCAGAGGTTTGGTGGGATCTATTCATGGCACAGCTCTTCCCAGCCAGAGATAAAATCCCGAGAGAGACAGACTTGGGAGTGTGGAACCTCAAACATGCGCTTGTGGCTCCATAAAGCCAGGCTGAGGCAGCAGCTCTGGGCCACGCACACTGGGCCCCCGAGCTGCCTGGGACTAGGAGTGAGGACCCCTCCCAGAGGTAGGCAGAACCGGGACTATCCTGCCCCTCAGCCAGCCAGGGCTCCTCACGGTGCACATGAAGCAGATGTGGAAAGTGAAGGCCGGTTGGCTTCTGCAAAGCTCCCCAGGAGAGAGGCCGCCAGGAGAGACGGGTGGGAGAGGAGGGGGGCTGTGGCTCTGTCTTCTAGAAGGATCTTCCCAGTGCAAGAAAACATCCGCCATGCTTCCTCCCCCATCCATGAAGCAAAACTGTCCAATCAGAGGCTTGAAGGAGGGACAGGGAAGTGGGGACAGAGATTACTCTCAGCACAGTGCTCAGGGAGGGACAGGGAAGTGGGGACAGAGATTACTCTCGGCACAGTGCTCAGGGAGGACAGGGAAGTGGGGACAGAGATTACTCTCGGCACAGTGCTCAGGGGAGGACGGGGAAGTGGGGACAGAGATTACTCCGGCACAGTGCTCAGGATGCCCAAGACTGAGATCATGAGGGAGATGGTGTGACTCGGAGTACTTCGTGTGTTCCTAAGCAGACAGAGAGCCTGGTCAGGGGAGTGAGCGACAAAGTGGGGAGGAAGGGACAATGATGTCACAGAGGTGGCAGCTGGTCCTGAGGTCAGGGGAAGAGGCCAGAGCTCTATAGGCGAACAGTAGCCTCCGAGGGCTTTTCTGGATGGGGTGGGGGGATCCCCAGAGCCAGTGCATGGCCATGCCCCACCCGCTTTCAGGGGCTGTCTTTCCCAAAGGATCTCTGTGCATCCTGGAACAGATAAGGAGGCTGTGTCTATGGGGGAAACACCAGCACTGTTTGCAAAACCCACAGGCGTGCTGACCCCCCCCCCGGCGCTCACCCGTCATCCCCACCACCACCTCCTATCCCTGCCCAGCTGCTTTGGGCCACGGTCGTGCCTGAGTGCCAGAAAGGGAGAGGTTAGGATTCTCTAGAATCCTAACAGGAAGGAACTGCTGGAGAGAACTAGACCCAAAGCCCCTAGTTTTGTGGGAGCCTGGTCCTCAAAGTGGGACTGCCTACTCAGGCTGCAGCAGGAACGAGGCACACCCCAGAATTTCTGGCTCTTCACCTGGGGTGCTGCTCCCTGCAAGTTTGTGCATCTTGGCACCTTTCTAAGAGAGTCCATCTCCTGAAGGACAAATAACAAAGACTATTTCTATTGTCTTCCAAGACTCTGTTGCCTCCTGACTCTAATTCTACTCCTTCATTCATTTTCTTCTTCGCCCCAGTCTGTGCCCCTGTGGGGTCCTCTCCTTTGCCCTCTTTTGAATTGTCAACCACCTCCTAAGCACTGGATCCCCAAGAGATCTTGAGCCTCCTCGATCCTCAATTTTCCTTCTGGAGACAGGTGGTCTTCCTTACCTTCCCGTGTTGCCAGTGAATATTAAAAAAAGGTGGAACCAACACCTCAGAGCGCTGTGTAACCTGCAACGTCTGGCCCTGCTGTCAGGAGGAAGGCTCTGATCCAGGCTGACAGAGGCTTTGCTGGAAGGTCGCCTCGCTTGCCCACACCGGCCGCTGGCCCTCTCTGTCTGCCCTGGCTTCCGCTCCGGGCTTGCTTTTCCCAGTTTCTGTTTTCTTCCTCCCCGCCTTCCCCTCACTCCCAGGGGAGCTCAGCCTGGACACAGCAGCTGGTAGTCAGCCAAGTGCCTGCTTTCTGACCTAATTATCTCTATGGGCTTGCCTGGGGCACAGGAGGTCAGGGTATGGACGGGGAGGTCACCCCCACAAGCCTGCAGGTCCACTTAGGGCGGGGGTGGGGAGTGGGGCTGGAGGGAGCCCTTTGCTTGGAAACCTCCCAACGCTCTAGGCCGGGGCACGGATCTTAAGTCCAGGCAGCCTGGGAGAGGAAAATAAAAATAGAGGAAGAGGTTTACAATAGGGGTTTTTTAAACTGCTCTGTTTTGGGCCAGATATTCTTTGTTCTGGGAGATAACTGAAGCCTTAGCTGCTGTTTGCCAAGAACTTTCCCATGGTTGTGATAACTAAAATGTTTCTAGAAATTGCTAAACATTCCCTTAAGGGTAGGACAATGGAGTGGCGGGGAGTACCTCCTCCCTACCCCTTCTCCACCCTCCATGAAGAACCGTTGGTGTGAGAATTACAGATTCAGCTACCGTCAGCAGTGAAGTAAATACCAGCCCAACTTTTCATATTTTGGCGTTAACCTAGGGTCTATTTTTAAACTTTGCTCTTAATGTACTGAGTGTGTGTGCCATGGCAAATGACTGAAGACTTCGCTCTGATTAAAGATGGATTTGTTCCAATGTGATTGGTATATTAGTGAACAATTTAAGCATAATGCAAAATTTGCATTGCTTATGCGTGATTTCATCCTTCAGAAACTCTGGGTGTGCACAGAAAACGGCCCAGCTGAGCTGAACTGCTGAGGAAAACACGAAATTCTTCCCCCACATATCAAACAGCAAGCAGGAGAGAAGGTGGGAGAAAGGCCGCTTCCTCTGGGCTCAGCACTGAGACCAGGCCCCCTTACACCTCCAGCCTCTCCCCTTTCTTTCCTTTGCCCAGTAGATGGGGACAGAGAGGACCAGTGGGGCCTGCATGGAGTTGAATTTGAGGATGGGAAAGTGTCAGGGAACCAGAGAAAAGGGGTAGTGGAGGAGAAATCGGGCAGGGAGTGACTTGAACCCATGGATGGAAAAGGGAAGAAGGAAGCTGAGTCTCGCTGAGGGTTTTCTAACAGTGAAGGCAGAACGCAGGGAGACCCTGGGGTGACATAAAGGGCTGAATGCAAGCCTGGAAGGCCAATGTGGATAGGAGTTTTGACTCAAAGACCCACTTAGTTTGTCTTGACATTAAGCTTCCTTTGTACAGCAAAAAGGCCCTGGTAGCCTTGACAGTATCTATTAATCTCTCGGCATAGCTATCGTCTGTCCGCCAGCCATTGCTATTCATTTACCCTCCATCCAGCCACCCCTCCATTCTACCTCCATTCCTATCTACCTATCATCTATCTATTTTCTTGAAGATAAACACAAACATGCTCAGCTGAGCTGACTCCTTTGGTTTGCTAAGGAAGCTCCCATCTATTACCTCTTCCTAGATAATAGACGTTGTTGCTAAGTGAGAGGTCAGCTTCGGTGGGGCAGGGCAAATGGACGAGGTCCTTGTAGTTAATCAAGACATAAGCTTCTACGGTTCCTCTTGTGCCCAAGTAGAACTAGAGACATTGACTGCTGTGCCTCGGGACAGGGAGCTGCCCGGCGGAAATATCCAAAGGCAGTGAGAGACATTCAACTAGAACTAAAGAAGTCAGGGCTGGAGCTGGGAGCATGGGAGAGACAGTGTCAAGGCAGCGACTGTGGCATCAAGGGCCCTGAATCGAGCCTTAAGCAGGCCCATGAACAATGAAGGCTTGTTGAAATGGGCCCTCGCCACTTGGGGATGCCTCAGGGTGTCTGGAGGAGGGCTGCACAGGAGGGCAGAAGTGCTCAGAACCCTGTTTTTCACTGGCACTGGGCAGGCAGCACGGTGAGAGGGTCTGGATAGCAGCAGCCGGGCAGTAACTTAGGAGGTGGAGAGGGGGTGGAATATGTCAGTGAATGGAAGGCAACAGAGGAGGGGTACAGGGAGCCCTGAGCACCACGAGTGTGGCCCTAAACTCCATGAAAGGAGGTGGTCCAGGACCTACGCCTCTCCTCCGTGCAGAAGAAGGCTGTTCATGGAGACACCTCCAAGGAGACTGAGTTGTCGTTGGGGCCTGAAACAAGTGAGCCCGGGGGGCGGGGAGGGCAGAGAGCCGGGACACGCGCAGACACTGGCTTCATTGTCCACGAGGTGAGGTCCGGTTGGAAAGCTGACTTGGAGAGGCAAAGCATTGTCCACTGATGACTGGCTAAGTCAGGCAGATGTTTTGAGAGTGGTACCTAGTGCTGGGTCCTCGGTTAAGGGGCAGTGACATACCAGGGGCAGCTTGGCCATTCCTCAGGCCAGGGAAAGGGCCACTCCAGACAGAGAGGCAAATCTCTACTGGTTCCAGCCTCCTGCCCTAGGAAGCGCAGAAGAAAACCCTCTCGAGGGCTGTCATGGGGCCAAACAGATCGTGTCTTATTGGCATTGAACATGAGGTAGCCATGTAGTTGAAACAGCAAACATTGCTTCCCGTGGTGGCAGATACCCAGCTGGGCGAAAAGGAAGCGAGGCAGTAATGTTCCCAGTGGGGCTGCTGGGCCCCAGTGGAGAGAGAGGGCTCCTTACTCTCCACCACCTCCCTCCGGGCAGGGGCGTGACAGGCTGTTGCTTTCCTTCCGGTTTCCCCTTCACATCCGGGAGCTTGTGATCTCTTTCACGTTTGTTTAGTTACTTCCTACCGATTGGACAATTTCCACAATCTCTCTCTCTCTCTCTCTCTCTCTCTCTCTCTCTCTCTCTCTCTCTCCTCTCTCTCTCTCTCTCTCTCCTCTCCCCACCCGCACCATCAGTGACATGTGTTGGGAGTGGGTAAGAAGAGCAAGGGTAGGGAGATAAATAAGGCAAGGTTCTGTCCTTGAAGTACCAACGGTCCAGGCTAGAGGGGAGGCTCTTGAGACAGGTAATTAAAATAAAATGTGATAAGAGCTGGGAGACTATAAACAGAACATCGTGGGGACTCAGAAGTGAACCACACAGTCCCCAGGAAAGGCTTCACAATGACGGGGGTGCTTGTCGCGGACCCTGCAGAAGAGAGCAGTAGCTGTCGGGTGTTGGGGAGTGGGTATGTGCAGACAGCAAATGACATTGGCAAGGTCGGGTGTTCTCTAAGAACAGGAGATGCCCGAGGCGGAGGATGTGGGTGCTGTCAAGGGGAGGGAAGTTGGGAAAAGGAGGAATAGGGCAGAGCTAAAGGGTTCGGGGATGATTCAGGGGAGCAGGTCAAGGGCAGGGTCTGTATTTCAGGTGATGGGGAGCCAGCACAAAAGTCTCAGGCAGGAGAGCCAGCAGAATTAGCTCTCTCTCTCTCTGTCTCTCTCCATTTCTCTTCTCTCCATTTTCTCTTTTCTCTCTCTTTCTCTCTCTCTTTCTCTTTTTTCTTTTCTCTTTATCTTTCTCTCTTTTCTTTCTTCCCTCTCTCTTTCTCTCTCTTTCTCTGTAGTGGGCCGGTTTGATGATATATTCACTTTGGTTATTTCCCTCTGCCTTTGGGAGCATGTGGCATGTGTATCTGGGAGCTGCCCCAAGTTCTTGAACCATCATCACTTACTTGAGAACATTTTTATCATCCCCAAAGAAACCTCATGCCTTTCAGAGACCCTCATCTTTCCTGCCCACGGCACCCACCTCTGAGCCCTGGGCAGCACACACTCGCGATAGCTCTGCTCCTTCGGGCCTGTCCTATGAAGGGCCTCTACACCACCGTCTTCCATCCTGAGTCTGATGTGACCCAGAGTTCACTGCTGAGCCATGCCCCTCCTGCCTATTCATCAGCTGCTGCCACGTATGTATGAAGTCATGTATGTGCCCATTCATCAGCTGATGTCATATATAGAAGTCAGGCGTGTGCCCATTCATCAGCTTCTGCCATGTATGTATGAAGTCATGTATGTGTCCAATTGGCTGCTTGCATGTATGTATGAAGTCATGTAAGTGCCCATTCATCGGCTGATGCCATGTATCTATGAAGTCATGTATGTGCCCATTCATTGGCTGCTGCCATGCATGTATGAAGTCATGCAAGTGCCCATTCACCGGCTGCTGCCATGTGTATATGAAGTCATGATGTGGCCATTCATCGGCTTATGCCACATATGTATGAAGTCATGCGGTGCCTATTCATCGGCTGCTACCATGTATGTATGAAGTCATGTATGTGCCCCATTCATTAGCTGCTGCCAAGTATGTATGAAGTCATGCATGTGTCCATTCATCATCTGCTGCCATGTATGTATGAAGTCATGCATGTGCCCATTCATTGACTGCTGCCATGTATGTATGAAGTCATGCATGTGCTCATTCATTGTCTGCTGCCATGTATATATGAAGTCATGCATGTGCCCATTCAACGCCTGCTGCCATATATGTATGAAGTCATGCATGTGTCCATTCATCATCTGCTGCCATGTATGTATGAAGTCATGCATATGCTCATTCATCGTCTGCTGCCATGTATGTCTGAAGTCAAGCATGTCCATTCATCGGCTGATGCTCAATAGGTAGCTTCTACCTCTGGGCTCTCAGGAACAAGTTCCTGCACATGTTTTTCACATATGGGGTATCATGTGGTCTGGGCCACCTGGTGACTCTACCTCAGAACCATTTTCTGGACAACTGCACCACCGTATATTCTTACAGGCAAGCGCGGCGTCTTCTGCTTTCTCCCCATCCTCTATTGTCCCTTCTTTGTCTTGGTACACTGATTTTTCAGGGAAGCTGACTAGGGCAGGTGCTGGAAAGACAGATGGGCAGTAGGAAGAGGCCTCAGGAGGCCTCAGCCATCTCTCAGTGGCTTTGACTCTGCCTGATGTTGTGAGAAGCAGCATGAACTTTGAACTCCATCTCCTGAATTTACAGATGGGACCATGTGTGCCCAATAGTGACTAAGGCGCTCTAGTGGAAAGTGGGGATTTGTAGGAAAGATTTTTCCACCCGAGAAGAAACCTGCTTGGACTCTCCTGGGGATTTTCTCTGGTGGGATAGAGGCAGGACCCTGGGTCCAAAGTGTGCCATAGGGCGAGGGCCACAGGAGGGTTGCGGGATTGACAGGACACTTCCCCGCAGACAGCGAAGTGGCCTCTGGAGAATAGGATGCTGGCTCTCTCTCAGGGGACTTCTGCCAGCACCACCTCCTGGTGCCATCCCTGCCCTAGGTACCCTCGAATTCAACTATGGGCAACATCATAGATGCTCCTCCTTCTCATGGAGGCATCCAAGGCCATCTTCTCTTGCCCAGCAGAGACACCCGAGACCCTCAGGGAGCACTACTGCGCTCTCAGCTGAGCTTTCAGTGGGAATGTCGTGGAACCTCAACTGCTGCACTCCGTGCAGTCTTTCTGGGGGGCACAGAAGCAAACACAGCTGATTCTCAGCACTTTGAGTCCAGGTACGAGTCTGTCTTTCAAGGGTATCGATGAGCCAGCGGCATCTGGTAGCGTGGATGTAAACTTTGATTACTGTGCAGTCACCGGCGCATGAGTTAATTGGAATTGTGCTCCTAGTAAACAGTGCTCCTGTCAACCATCAAAGAGTAGAGCTTACACTTTCCTCTCCTGAGCAAATTAGAAGGCAAGAGTATGTGTGTGTGTGTGAGCATAGGTGAACTGCGCACATGTGCCTATGTGGCGTGTGTGTAGTGTGTGTGCACATGTGTAAATCCCCATCTCCCTTACCCCTCACCGAAACGCAACCAACTGATCTTAGAACAAAGAGGGGAAACCTGGGCAGCAAAATCCTAAGTTTATACTAATAAAGTGCACAGCACTGCAATAAAGCCGGTAAGACAAAGGCTTCCCCCTTTAAAAGCAGGAGCTGGGAAATGCAGGGGACCACTAGACAATCGGAAGCCAGCTTCTCTCCCACTTTGTCAACGCTCAGTTGTATTTTTGTTGACCTCGCCGATTTCAACCAGCTTTCAGCACATCCAGCCTTCACCAGCCTAATCAAACCCGAGGCCTCTGTTAGCGCAGGAAAAAGTCCTTTGATAAGGTTGTTATGGATGCACGCCGCGCGGCTCCGGGTTGGGCTCTTTCTTCCACGGCGCCCCACATGGAGGCTGTATGCCCAGGAAGCAGTCAAGGCCAGGTATGAGGAATCTGCAGGGGGTGGGAATGAGGTCTGACTTGGTGGAAGGGAACTGACACTCACCCCTTTGCTGGTCTCCCACTTCAGAGCAAAAAGGCGGGCAGAAGCAAAAGAGGAGCCCACATCTTTCCTGAATCCCTTCTTTCTGGTTCCCTCCCTGGGGAATGACTTTTTCTCTGAGTCGGTCAGGGGCCGCAGCTTCGAGTTAAGCTTCCCCACGGCCAAAGAGACTCCGAGAGTCAGGCCGGGCACTTGAAGCTGCTTGAGTCTTGGTCTGTTCTGATGACTAGAATGAAGCTAAGTGCACTAGGAGTGTGACTCCGAGAGTGTAATAGCAAGGGCCTGTTCTTGTTGGGGGGTTGCCCCTTATTTAGCAGAGGGTTTAGTCATCTCATCTCGGAGTGCTACTAAAGCGAGGAGCTGGAAAGATTCTAGAATAGTTGTAGACCATTGTAGCCAGTCCAGCGGGAGGGTGACAGCGAGGCTGAGACGTGGTAGAAGGGAAATTGTGAGGCTCCATGAGCTGTTTCAACAAACCTGGGTGCTGTCCGCCTGCCACCACTGTAGGACCCAGTGTGTTCCCTAAGCCTTGTAGCGGAGCCCTCAGTAGCCCTTATATGCTCCGCAACGAAGACCCCAGCATAGTTTCAGGATTTTTTTTTTTGGTTTTAATTTCTTTTCTTCTCCAAGGCTACCCATAATATTTATTTATTCCTATTTGGCTACGGACTATTTAGTAACCTTTGGTTTTAACCTCTAATACATCAGTTTCTTCATTTGCAAAGTAATCAGTAAAATTGATCTCATAAATGGATGAGAAGAATCGATGAGTCAGTGCAGAAACCCAGTTGCGCAGAAGGCGCTCTGAATGCTAACGAGCACCGCGCCTGCCTCCAGGGCCCTGAGGGCAGGGAAAACCTTGACTCCACACACAAGAGGGAGAGGGAGAGTCCAGGACCACCCTTTGGAGGTCCCTCACCTAAATTAAGAGGAAGAAGGCAGAGAATAGTTCTACAACAGTCAGGCATCAGGGAGGTCTCCCCGGGACCAGAGAGTCCGTCCATTCATCTCTCTTCTTCAGACCCAAACCAAGCAGGAGCTACCGCTCTGGTTCCTCCTCGAGTGACAACCTGAGCCTGATTTGTTCTGTCCTTTACAGTTCAGCTCACTTGCTTCTTGTGGAAATGCCACTGGAGCTACATGGGTACAGACTGAGTTATATAGCGGAGCCCATAGGCTGATGAAGGACTAATGGAGTGAGTCTAGAGCCTCAGGAGGCATCAGAATTCTGGAGCACAGAGTAGACTTAAGTGCTGGAACTGGGCACCTCAGCGGAGTCATAGCCTTCCCAGACTCCATAGCCTATTCAGCCTTGTCACTATTGAGTGATATAGCACATGTGACAAAGTCTCTGTGTGTGAGTGTCTTCATCGAGAAAAAAACAGGGCTGACAACTCATTCAACAAACAAGTCATTATTGATCCCTATGTGAGCTAAAGAAAGTCAGTACAGCACCTACCATATGGATGGTGGTCAAGATGAGATTGTATGAGTCAACAATTAAGACAGAAAGATCTCAGAGAGTGGGAGCAAATCTTACCTACTATCTCCTAGTGCTTAGATGCCCAAGCCAAGAAAATGCCCAGGGCTTGTCTTTTGCTTCTTTTGCTAAATTATGTGAGAAAACGATTATTCTAAACTATAATGAAACAATACATCTGGAAAATCATTGCAAAATATTTAGAATTGGGATTGATCAATCCAAGAATTAAATCACTTGGTCCCCCTATGGGATGACCCCATTTGCATTTTCTTTGCACCTCTTACCTTGAAGATACTGAGAATTACTATAGACTTGGGTCCCCATTGCTTCCACTTTCACTGCATTTTCCTCCCCTACACATCTTCTGTGTTTTGAGAGAAACCTCATTCTGGTGCCTGTAGAACCATAATGCCTCCTAGTGACGAGACAATCCAGTTATCTCTGTTTTTCCTCTGCTTCCCTGAGACTCAAGCTCTGTGTCTCCAGCTGACCCCTCAGCCCCTGCAACCTTAGGTAGTCGCATCTGCTTCATGTTTGCAAGATTAGGCAGAACTCTCATGCACCATTCCAAAGCTCTTAGCTGACATGGGCTGCCATTCCCCGCTGCTATGAGCCCTCACCCCTTGGATGCGAAATTGTGCTACAATCATGCCTTGTTTAGCAGTAGAGGACCCCTTTGGGAAAACACATTTTCCCATGATTTCGGTCTTACGGTGAAGGTCAGACATGTGATTACGTAATCTTTGGTGGTCCAGCACACTCCACACCTAGACCAAGACCACCCATCTTGGGAGCACTGTCCTCAGGCAGGCCTAACACTATCCAATGCCATTATGGGAGGCATGGTACAAGATTAGGAAGGAGTTGTATTGGGGTAGCACAGATGTGAGGATTTAGCTATGTGGCCTTACTACTTAGTAGAGAAAGCTAAGTTGGTCTGTGCTCCATAGATAGATAGACAGATAGACAGATAGATCAGTAGATAGACAGACAGGATAGACAGATAGATAGATAGATGTAGATAGATAGATAGATAATGAGAAAGGAGAGAGAGAAAAGATAGAGAGTATTGAGATAAGAGAGATAGAGAAGATAGAGTAGATAGATAGATAGATAGAGATGGTAGATATTTGATATGATTAGATATAGATAGATAGATAGATAGGATAGATAGATAGACAGATATAGATAGATAGATAGATATAGGTAGATAGGATAGATAGATACAGATAGATAGATTTAGATATCTACATACATAGATATGTGCTAGATCAACACATCATATATACTCAAATATAGATATATGCATTTATTGAGTTAGAGAGCACTCTCTGGGGGAGGGATTGACATATGCATATATATATATGTATATATTTCCCAGGAGAGAGACACAATCCCAGGTTACATAATCCCTAGCAAATGGTATTGTCCCCTCTCCATAAATATTACTTTATTCCTTCTTCCCCAGCCTTCTTCGCCCCACCCCCACTCTCTGAGTACTTCAGTGTTTTAGGGCTCATCTCCTCCGCACACAAGGTGTGCCTGTGTGTGTGTATGTGTGGATGTGTGGTGGGCTAGGCAGACACCTGGGAGCCCCGCTTCCTCCTCTGATCTGTCCTGCGGGAGGGCCCACTGCCACAGCCCCATGCGGCTCACATAACACCATGAGTAAAACACAAACAAAGCAGAGAGGTGGTTCTGCTTGTCAGCCTCTTGAGACCATATGGAGCTGAGACATGATTGTATTGCTCTGCTATGCTGCAGTCGAGCTAACAGAGCAGCTTTTTACAACTATTCGAGATCCTCCTTGGGCTCCATTCTGAGCACAAACAGATAAAATGTTAGAGTGGGCGCTTGGGAGGGTGTGCGGTTCCTTTTTTTGTTGTTAAGCTAAGAGCATTTGAGGAAAAAAATGTAGCGCTTCTAGAGTGAGAGAAATTGAAAGGAGCGAGAAATAGGAAGAGGGAGATTGAGTGAGATGGAGAGCAAGAGGGAGAGCATGCGGGGCCAGGGCCCCTGGGGTATGTTTTCTCAGGGGGAAGCTGGGCTTTGCTTCTGAGTGACTTCTACTTGGGCCTATGATTTCAGGGAGATGGGAAAAATTTGGCTGTGATTTACTTCTTCTTGCGCTAAGTTTTTGTGTGCAGTTCAGGTGGTAAAGAGAAGTAGGTATGATGACATTTGAGTGAGATTTGGAGCAGCTGTACCTGTTCCCATCAGCTACTCTTCTGCTCCTCCTCCCTGTCGCAGTCTGCCAGGTGGATAAGACTCAGATGTTAGGGTGGTAACCCGGGCCAGGGTTAGTTACATGTTCAGAGAGAGAGAGATTGAGAGAGATTGAGAGAGATTGAGATTGAGAGAGAGAGAGAGAGAGAGAGAGTGGAGAACAAGTATTCAGGTGGATGGGTGATGCACAGGTCCAGGTCTCAATCCTGGGGTGGGCAGACTATCTACCTCCGGTAGCTTCCCATTACTGAGGGAGGAGGTTGGGGAGGGGGAGGGGGTGGGGAATGAAAAAAAATGCAAGGAAAAAAATATAAAGAATCCTACAGTCACCAGATGTTGCTTCTGAACCAAGCTGATAGCAGAAAAGGATTCCCAAAGTGGCAACAAACTCAGGAAATGGCTGTGCATTTGGAAACAATTCTCATTTGCATGCCGTTGCTTCCAGGTAAAACCTAGAAACCCTGCTTCCTGAGGCTTAAGTTTGGATTGTGGCTGTGCAATATAGAGTGTTAAGCAACACCAGCACCACTGACCCTCTTCATCATGACGCTCCTGCCCAAAGTAGGTCACTTTGGGAAAATCCTTGAAGAAGACATAGAGGGACTGAGTGATAGTACAGCAGGTAGCGTGTTTGTTCTTGCATGTGGCTGACCTGGGTTTAATCCCCTGGCATCCTTATATGGTCCCCGAGCTCAGAGTAATTCCTGGAGTGCAGAGCCAGGAGTACTCCCCGAGCATTGCCGGCGTGACCTCCCTCCCTCTCCCCCCAAAGAAAGCCTTTGTGAACATGGTAGCTAAGTGTGTAAGGCAGATCAGGTGTCGACAAATAGGTTCAATCTTGGGGTCTGATATGTATCTGTTTGATGCCTTTGGTTTCCAGTGTGTAGGAAAATGATGGGCTTTAAGTCCTGGATGCCAGCCTTGCTCTAGTTGCAGAGGAAAGTCCAGCTAGCAAGAGAAGGGACCTGAGGGGAGGAAAGAATTGGTGGATATCAATGGCTCAGCACCGTTGCTCGCTGGGGAATTGTGAGGGGACATGTGGGGACAGTAATCAGTTCCCATGAAACAGCATATGGAAAAGTTGTTGGGCAATTGTATGCTCAAGGAAACCATTGTGGGACTGTGTTGGAGGACAGGTTTAGCTATTCTGGGAGTTTCGTTGTTTTGCTCGCTCCCAGCTTAATCTTATTTAAGCCAAGGTTCATTCTAATGAGACCTCTGTTCTATGTAAACACTGCTAGAGGGTGTGGCAGTTACAGAAGTCACCTTGATCCCGAATAACTTCTGACTTATACATCTACTAAGACTTCTATGTTTTCTATACTGGGCACAGCTCCTCTTTATACCCACTGCACCCAACATGGGACAGTTAGAACTTACCAGGAGACTACCACCCTGGCTACGCTGAGACTATAGGAAGACTATAGGAAGGATCATACTAGTTTGCTCTAAGCAAGCGAGTGACCCTTTCAGTACACGAGAACAAGATACTCAGAATCACCCTGGTGCAGATAATAATAAGAAGGACCTTGTGGGTACCATCTAGATTACATGAAGCTCATGAAGTTAAGATGTATTACTTTATATCAGCCCCCTCTCTCTCCAGTGTTTTACATAAGAGATAATCTCGAGGTTATAAGGTATAAACCTTTGTTTATACCTGCAATAGGGTGTGGCACTACACTCTGTTTAGAGTTCTTTGTTGACATGCCCCTCCCGGTTGGACTACTTTGGTGTTAAGGGGCTGACTTGAGGCCCCTTCACTTTTCGCCTTTTGGGCCTTTTATTTTTTTTTTTTTTTTTTTTATTAATTTTTTTTTATTTTTACAATGACAAAGATATACAATTAAAAAAGTTCATATTTGGGTTTTGGTCATACAGTGTTTCAGCACCCATCCCGCCACCAGTGCCCATCCCCCACCACCAACGTCCCCGGTTCCCTCCCCCTCCCCAGCCCTCCTCCATGGCAGGTTCTTTATCTCTTTCCGTTTCTCTCTCTTTCTCTTTTCCTTTCCCTCCAGACTATGGATTACAGAACATACATTAAAGGGTTGCCATGTGTATCTTTTTTGCCTCTATTTAATGCTCAGTTCTAGGTTGGCATTAGTACCCTCGACAATTGTTAGCACATTGTTCCATTTTCTGTCTTACCTAGCCTCTGACTCCCACACATTTGTGATAATTTCCACCTTTGACAAGACCTCCTGATATATGTTTCACTTGACCTTGGATATTGGTATCATAATATGTACATATATATTTATGTTATGCAGATAAATGCAGTCATTCTGTATCTGTCTCTCTCCTTCTGGCTAATTTCCGCTCACCATAATCTTCTCCCATGTCCATCCATTTATAGGCAAATTTTATAACTTCATTTTTCCTAACAGCTGCATAGTATTCCATTGTGTAGATGTACCAAAGCATTTTTATCCATTCATCAATTTTCGGGCACTCTGGTTGCTTCCAGATTCTGGCTATTGTGAATAATGCTGCTATGAACATAAAAATAGGGATGGTGTTTCTGCTGCGTATTTTTGGTTTCCCAGAGTAGATTCCCAGGAGTGGTATGGCTGGGTCAAATGGGAGTTCAATTTCTAGTCTTTGGAGGAATGTCCATATTGTTTTCCAAAAAAGGCTGTACCAGCCGGCATTCCCACCAACAATGGATGAGTGTCCCTTTTCCCCCACATCCACGCCAGCACTTGTTGTTCTTGCTCTTTTGAATATGTGCCAGTCTCTGTGGTGTAAAGTGGTATCTCATTGTTGTTTTGATTTGCATCTCTCTGATGATTAGTGATGATGAGCATTTTTTCATATGTTTTTTGGCCATTCGAATTTCTTCCTTGCTGAAGTTTCTGTTCATTTCTTCTCCCCATTTTTTGATGGGGTTGTTTGTTTTCTTAGCTTTCAGCTTTTGGCTCCTCAGCCTTGCGGCTTTTGGCTTTTTGCTCTTTGGCCTTTGCTTCTTATGGGTAGGACTCAGCTCGAGTGAGATCCTCTCTCTTTGGTGGGAGATTTAGGCTCTTTGTATGGTCTATGTTCGGACCAGAGCTGGAGTTTGTTCATTATATTGGAGTGCTGTGGAAGAGCTTTTGTACTATTAAAAGCCATTTTTTGGAACTGCACCAGACTCGTGAGTTTTCATCTGTTCTCCCAGCGTCCTCGGAGGTAGAAGAGAACTTCTGTCCTGACACTGTCGGGGACTCCAGTGACGTTCCCGACAGGACTAGCTAGATCTTACCAGCATATTTGCCTGGCCACGTTGGATCTCTAAGTAATTAGACCAGAGAGAAATGCTGTTTGCCTCCAAGCAAGCAAGCATGGCTCCCCGATAACTCAAAGGCAACTAAAATACAAAACTACCATGAAGCAGACGAGACTCTTGTGAAGGCTTGGAGAAATATTTAACTGGCATTAGTATCAGTCTTTGATACAGAGACATGCCATCTCAGAAACCCCCTTCTCTACCCTATAAAAGGCATTTCCAGGCAGATCTTGACTCAAAATATTAGCATATAATAGGGCCTAGGTGAGGTGCTGGGAAAAATTACCTAAGGATATTTGACCCTTCCTGCTTCCCATAATAGTGGGAGGACTGAGTTGCAGGGGTATAAAACCAGCCTGCTTCCTCTCTCCCTCTTTTTTGGGGAGCTCTTTGTGAGCTCGCACCCTTCTTGGGAATCTTGTCTTTGTCTCCTCTTTACAGGGCTTTAACACGTGGTAGCTGCCATTTTTGGCCTACATGTGGCTGGGGTTCTAGCCAGGAATCCTAAGCACCGGGTTTTTTCTATTGCTGATTTGTATGTCTGAACCTGTAATAAGTAAATCCTTTTAAAACTTCATCCGATTCCTGAGTCTTCATCCATTCCCGCCCAGCCCGGAGGTAGAAGTAAACACACTTCCCGGTACTGTTGGGGACCCGGTGGCGTCCCCGACACCTATATGTGCCTCTTGATGAGTGCTACCTACCACAGATGTGCAAAAGCTTCTCTGGGTATGTAACATAAAGCCAACTTGTTGGGATATGTGCATTGTCAAATGTACTGGGTGATGTCAATTGCTCTTCTAAAGTGATATTACTTATACACTTCCAGGAAGGTCAAAGAATCAGTCACCAGTCACCATACTCCCACATATATGCCAACACCTGGCAGTTTTTCACCCTTTTTAAATGGTTCAACTCATCTTCTGGAAGCAAAACGTTACTTAAAAATTTTTTATTCGACTGATTGCTATTCAAATTGTTTGTTATTACCTATATATGTGTGCCTTTTAAAAATCCACTGCCCTTTTTCATATATATACTGCCCATTCATTCACCACGGCCTACCCACATTATGTTCTATGACATCTTCTATTTAGTAACTTGTAATATTGTCCGATACATTTCCAGATTGTCAGTCACATTGGGAATATTTTCTTTCATCCTGTGATTTCACAATTAAATTGTGCATAGCATCTTTGGCTTATATGAAAGCTACAACTTTGGGGTTGAAGAGATGATAGAAGGGTTAAGGCACTGGCCCTGGTGAACAATTTGGTTCCAATCATTGAGAACTTCTGGGAGTGGCATGAGTACTGCTGGTGTGGCCCAAACACCCCCCTAAAAAGGTAACACAATTCAAGTGAAATATATGAATACTCCCTTCATGGCTTGTGTTTGTGGGGTTTTGCTTAAGAAATATTTTTCTTCCCCCAAGATCACTGATGTGTTTCTTAAATTTCCTATTGAGAGTGGGGGAAATACCTCAAAGGACTGGAGCACATCCTTTGCTGCAAGATTCTGAGTTCCATCCCCAGTACCCCATGATCTGAAAAGCACAGCCAGGTAGGGTCCTAAAGCAAGAACATGTTTGCCTTCTGATTTTTCAAATCATTTAAAAATATATTTACTCTTAGTTCTTCCTAAAACTATAATATTTATAATACAATTGTAGGTTATCTTTATATTTGAAGTTAACTCCAGATCATTCTTCTCCAGATGAGCTTAAAGGATCCTTTGTCTTCTACTAGGCTCTACAGAAACATCCTTCAATTTCAAGATTCTCCATTCTCTTCTATTCACTGATTTTTTTCTCACTCAATGGGCTGCAGTTTTAGTTATGGCAGCAGTATGAAGTGTTTTACTAAATGAAATGCAAGGGTCATCCACAAGGTCTTCTGGATCAGTATGTTCACATCACTTGATCATTTGACATCCCGTTATTCATTGATTTGATGGAGCAGGTGTCAGTAACATTTCTATTTGACCCTATCACATGCCAGTGTAGCCCAGTGGCATCTGGTTGCTTCAGGAATACAAAGAGCCTCAAAACATTCATCCAGGGTCTTGACGAAGAAGTCTGACCATCTTGTAGGTGGGCGGCCACGTGATCTTTTGATGTCCTGTGGGATCCAGTTGGTAATGGCTCTAGTCCAGCGGTCATCTCCAAATCGCACTATATGTCCATCCCATCTGATTTTCGATGCCTTGGCAAATGTTCACATACGACTTAGGAATTTTATTTTTAATTTTATTACACCGCCTGTGATATACAATTACAAAGATGTTCATGTTTGGGTTTCCGCATACAGTGTTCCAGCACCCATCCCTCCACCAGTGCCCATTTCCCAACACCATGTCCCCATTTCCCACCCTCCCCCAGCCCGCCTCTATGGCAAATTCTTTATCTCTTCTCTTACACTTGTGGTTCAATACAACACAGAGACCATCTGTATATCTTTTTCCTATATTCAATGCTCAGTTCTACTGGTATTATCTTTTTGACAAATTTAGCACACTGTTCCCTTCTCTGTCCTACCCAACCACTGATTCCCCGTTTTGGAAGATTCCACCTTTTTTTTTAATTGAAAGATGCTCATGTAGAGTTTTGGTTCTACAGTGTTCCAACCGCACCCTCGCCAAACCCTCTCCCATCACCATTCCCCACCTCCCTCCCCCCCGAACCTCAACCATTGGCGGGTTCTGCATGTCATTTCTTTCCTCTTTATATCTCCTTCCCAAAAATTCCTGCTCTTCGTTGACTGCAAGCATTAAAAGACATCCTGTTTCACTATTTTAGTGGACCGGGCACTGCGCCACGCCTGGCTCGAACTGGCTTTGCTCTGTTGATCTGGTCTGAGGCCCCGGACAGCAAAAATGGTGGCTATGATGGGCGGAGTCTCATCCGACTGCTTCCGGGACCCCTCAGAGGTGACGGCCCACTCCCAAACCCATCTGCCCTCCCTCGGTTCCATGGTCACTAGGCCCGGCGCGCGCCAGCCTCCCCAGCCGTCCTGAGGCCCTGTGCTGGCCGCCCGGCGGGCCCCGGCCCGTGGGGGGACTTAGGAATTTTAAAAGCTGCTTTTATGACATAATACAAAATAATCTTAATGAATATTCTTGGTGCCATCTTGTTTATATGTGGAATATAAAAAATAGAAATGGAATAACAAAGGGTCAAAATGTCATACAACCTCAGAATTGGTCTACAGAACTGAGCTTACCATAGTCTGTAACAGAGGTGGGGTTATGTTGGTGTGATACAATCTGGTGGTTTGGAATATTGTATTCCTAAAACCCTATCATTACCAATATTGTAAACGATGGTCATTGAAATTTTTTTAGTTGTTTAAAAACAACAGAGCCTGGCAAGAACCTGGCAGCGACTGGCAAGCTACCATGTCATATTCAATATGCCAAAAACAGTAACAATAATAGACCTCAACAAATGGTTTAAGGCTCTTCATGTTCCTGAAGTGAGTAGCCCTTGGGGTACACTACCATGGACAGAGACAAATGGAGATGTTACTGGTGTCCCCTCAAGCAAATCGATTAACAATGGGAAGACAAGTGATATAAGTGATACAAGTTTTAAAAATAATCTTGTCTCTTGGTTCTGCCTACTACTATAATTATGGGATTAGTGTTGGTTTTATGTTATTCTAACAATGGGGGAGGGAGAGAGAGAGAGAGAGAGACATCTCCATTTGTCTCTAATACCTCCGTTTGTCTCTGTCCATGGTAGTGTACCCCAAGGGCTATTCACGTCAGGAACATGAAGAGCCTTAAACCATTTGTTGAGGTCTATTATTGTTACTGTTTTTGGCATATTGAATATAACATGGTAGCTTGCCAGTCTCTGCCAGGTTCTTGCCAGGCTCTGTAACAATTTCGGAAATGTTACTGATGCCCGCTCTAGCAAATCAATGAATAACGGGATTCAAGTGATCAAGTGATCAACTCCCTTTCAACTACAAAACATCTGTCTTTATCACTCTGCATGTATTTTACCTGAAATTCTTTTTTCCCAAAGCTAGCATTGGTTTTTCTTATCAAGCTTTGTAAATTATACTAACTTGGAAGTTATTTGTGGTACTTCTACTAAGAGGGTGTATTTTAGCATGAATATTAAATTTATCAATGTTGAAGGCACTGCTATGCTATTTAAAAAGCTCATCAAAATAACATTTTCTATCATGTTTTCTTGTTAACAAGTATTAAACCACCCACATGTAAATGTAACTAAATGTAAATTTCTTATTTCTTTCCCTCTTTTCCCATTCTCACCACTCTCTACTTGTCTCTTCTCTCTTCTCTCTCTGTTTCTCTCTCTCTCTCCTCCCCCATTGTTATAATTTGCTCCCAATGTGAAGTCTACAGATCAAGGACTTCACAATTTTTTCCACAATATTAACAACATAGATGTGAGGTTAAAAAAAATCTATATAAAGTTTTTGACATTTCTCACCCAACTACGATGAATGTAAATGCAAAATTCATACTTAGAGAAAACTATCAGAAAATATAGTTTGTAGTTACCTATCAAACCCACATTCTCTCAGACTTCTGACTAATCAAGTTAATACTTTAATTTCTACCAACCTGATTCTTTAATTGGGTTTCTTGATTAGTTGAACCCCAAAGAAAAAATTTAATAGAAGATCAAGTATACTTTGACTTCTGTCTTAAAATAGTATTAGATGACAAAGTTCTATTTATCTATTAAATAAATAGAACCTGCAACTTAGAATACATTTCCTTCACAGGATGCTAATATTCCAAACTTGCTTTGAAATTCAAACTTAGTCTTTTGGTAGGGCGTTTGCCTTGCACACGGCCAGCATGTACCTGGCACGGGTTCGATCCTCATCATCCCATATGGTCCCCGAGCACCGCCAGGAGTAATTCCCTGAGTGCAGAGCCAGGAGTAATCTGTGAGCACTGCCGGAGTGTGACCCAAAAAAGCTAAATAATTAAATAAATAAATGAATTGAATAAATAAATAAATAAATAAATAAAGCAAGGATGACATCAAAAGTCAATTATACATCGGCAAGCTACCTGTGTCGTATTTGCTATGCCAAATACCAGTAACACTTATATTAGGTCATTCCCATGACCTAATATAATGCTTTGAAGCTTTTATGTTACTGGAACAAACAGATGCCCTTGGGCTCTACTAGCATGAGACAGGACATATGGAGATATTACTGGAGCCCGCTCTAGCAAATTGATGATGAAAGGGAAGATAGTGATAGTGATAGTGGCATCACCTTCATATTGGTAATCAATGCCAAGAAACCTGACTTTAAGAAACCCAACTCTAAATAATGTTAAATTTCTCAACTGATTGTTTGACTTAATAAAAATTAAGTTCCAGTTGAGGAACTGGAGTAAAAATAGCACAGTAAGTAAGCCACTTGTCTTGCATGCAGACAGAGAAAGCAAGAAAATCGGTCAGTCATGGGTCAAGAAAAATCAAAAGACTGTTCAGCAACCATAAGTAGGCATTTCTCTCCTGAATAGACAAGCTGAATGAGGAAAAATTAGATGATCAGCTTGACAATCTATATAGAATCCCTTTATTTCTGTGAGCACAGAACAGCATATTGCTATTTATAACATAGCTAGTCATCAAATTGCATAATCTCCCCAAATCCCAACACTCTGTTTTAAATTTGAACAAATCCACTACAGAAAGTCTTACGTAAAGAGAACATTGTGTTTTCAAGGTGTGTGTTCATATATTTTTGAAATGCAGAAAGCTCCTTTCTCATTTCCACCTCTAGTCTCTTTTTTAGCTAATATTTGTGAAGAACTTATTCATGATACATGTTCTGGAATTGACAGTAGTAATATATCAGGTTTTTATTTGATTTAGCTTGCTTGTTGCTTAGTGTCCTGTGTAAATGTGAATCTGTAAGAAAACGGTGCTCCAGAGAAGTCAGAAGAGACAAACTTTGCTCATGTTTGTCAATGGAAGTCTCAGCCTCCACCAGAGGAATTTTGGGCATGTAGAGGAGAAGGGAATGGCAGAGCAAAACCTTGTGTGAGAGGAGTCCATTTTAAGTAAAATGGCTTTGTGGAGAGTTCCATCAGCTCCTCTGCAAATGGACAAGTCATAAACCTGCCTAATGACTTGGAAAGTCAAAATTGCCCTTTCATTTTAAAGAATTTTTAATGAGGTCCTCTACAATGGGCACCATTAACAAAGAAACCCTCCACTCCACCACATGGTTTCCCTGGTCGGCAAGGGTGTTTTCAGACAGACCAGAAGGGAAAAGAACTCGCAGTGGGGGAAAGATCTGTATGGAAAAAGGCACATTTGCTAATTTCTCCAACCTCGCCAATCCATTGAGGCGGAGAGCCTGCAGGGTACGCCAACCGCAGAGCAAGTGGGATTGATCTCAGCTGTGATTGCATCTTCCAACCATTTTAATCCCTCTTTCTTTTGACACTGTATAATAATACTTTCTTCAAGGAACATTCTTTAATCTTATAATTTGAAAATAAATTCTATTTCAGCTGTCCTTCTGGTAGGCGACCTTTAATGGTTTTGCTATAGGTAAAACTCTGTCATTATGTTCTGCCTCCCTGCTCAGCATTCTGGATATCAAATTGCTCAGATGCTGCAGTTTTTGTCAGTGATAATATTGCCCTTTCGAAATTTCTCTGTAAGCAGCCCAAAAGGACTCATTGGGAGCTGTGGTTTCATTAATTTATTTAAATGCATTTCTCAAACAAAGCAGGTTAGTTGTTTCAAAATGTCAGGGTCCAGGAGCAGATTTGAAAATATTCTGTAACATACAAATGTTCAGGTTTTTCCTAGGGAAAGAGAGAGGACACTTGGGAAAGAAGCAAACAAGTGGGGTGCGCTGTGGGGTGCAGATACAAAGGCCCCTAGGCACTATTCCTGGAGGTCAGCAGTATTAACATCAGTCCCCCTCTGGGGACTGGGCTTCTGGAGTGGAAGAAGGTCCACACTAAGCTTCCAAAGCTGAACTGCCCCCTCCCTAGGAGCTCCTCATAAGCAGGTCGCTCTGTTCCAGCTTAGCATTATCACTAGGTCCTGTGGGGACTGGGCTTCTGGAGTGGAAGAAGGTCCACACTAAGCTTCCAAAGCTGAACTGCCCCTCCCTAGGAGCTCCCTCATAAGCAGGTCGCTCTGTTCCAGCTTAGCATTATCACTAGGTCCTTGAGTGGGGAACCAGAGTGCAGTGGATCCTCTTGGATCCACTGGATGATATGGGATCTCAGAGTACTAAGAAGGAGGAAAGGACTTGGGGAGGAAATGAAATAACATTTATTGAATACCTGCTTGAAATATAAAAGTGCAAGGGCCAGAGTGATAGTACAGCAGGTTGGGCATTTGCCTTTCATGTGGGCCGACCTGAGTTCCATCCCTAACATCCCATATGGTCCCCCGAGCACCGCCTGGAGTAATTTCTGAGTGCAGAGCCAGGAATAACCCCTGAACATTGCTGGGTGTAACCCAAAAAAGCAAAAAAAAAAAAATGTAAACAGGCAGTTTCAAAGTATTGTCATTTGTGGAAGAGTAAAACAGGTCTTTTTTTAACACTGCTCTTACTATCTTACAATGGATTTTAAATCACTGAGATGTTTTAGCATATTCTAACTTCCTGGCTTTAAAAAGAAATGCAAAGACTTCCCATTGTCTACCACATAATATCTCGTCTTCTTAGCATGACACTCAAAACTCTCCATAAGCTGGCCTCAGCTACTCTTCAAAATTGTAATTCCTTACCGCCACCTCCCCTTTTAAACTGACAGCAGACAACCTCCATTTTCTGCTCATGGAGTGCATTTCACTATTCCTGATCCTCTGAGGTTGACTTAGACTCTCTCCTGCTTCTGACACCTTGTCAACCTACATTAATTTTTCAAAGTCCAACACAAGTGCTTGAAAACTCATCTTATGCAGCAAGAAAGCATCATCCTCTGGATTTTCATGACACTTTATAACTCTCTCGGGTCCACTTCACAGTGGAATGACATGATGGTCGTCTAGCACGCCTCTTCAGGGGCCCAATTTCCTGAAAGCAGAACCAGTTGTAGCCCATCCCTGACTTCAGTAGCCCAACACCCTCCACAAACTTCAATCAACAGCTTTATAGAAGCATAAATACCTGTTTCCTATCCCAGGGACTCTGACAATACTCTGAAGTTGCAGTCTGGGCATAGTGTTTATGTTCTCTGTGTTCAACATTTTCACATGAACAACAAACCAGTAGTGCTAAGAATTACTCTGACACAACTGATCTTCAGAACTATCACTATTACTATCTTCCCGTTCATCATCGATTTGCTCAAGCTGGCTCCAGTAATATCTCCATATGTCCTGTCTCATGCTAGTAGAACCCAAGGGCATCTACTTGCTCCAGGAACATAAAGAGCCTCAAACCATTAGGTCATGGGAATGACCTAATATAATTGTTACTGGTATTTGGCATATCGAATATGACACGGGTAGCTTGCCAGGCTTGCTGTGCAGGTGGCATACTCTTGTAGTCACCTCTAAATACAGCATTTATTGATGAACCGCGGGGCCCACGATCGGCCACGCGAGCCGGGCTGTGATAGGCTCATCTGCTGGGTGGAGTTCTGACGAGAGGGAAGTCCAGATGTGGAAAATGGCGGCCCTCATGGAGTTGGGAGGGGGGGGTCGTCTGGCTTGTTGCAAGGCTCTGCTGGGGTGGCGGGCCAGGGCTAGAACCTGCCATCACTCCCAGGTGCCTTGTGAGCAGCTGGGCACAGGGAGAGCCGGTAACAGCTCTGCCCCATGTCTGTGAGTCTCTGGATCAGCATACTGGGGCCGGATTGAAAAAAACTGCTGCAGGGTGGGTGTCAATGATCCTGGCTGTGATATGCTTGTCTGCTGGGTGGAGTTCTGAGGAGAGGGAATTTCAGATGTGGAAAATGGCAGCCCTCATGGAGTGGGGTCATCTGGCTTGTTGCAAGGCTCTGCTGGGGTGACGGGCCAGGGCTAGAACCCGCCATTCTTCCCGGTGCTTCATGAGCTCTGCCCCATGTCTGTGAGTCTCTGGATCAGCATACCGGGCCGGATTGAAAAAAAACTGCTGCAGGGTGGGTGTCAATGATCCTGGCTGTGATATGCTCGCCTGCTGGATGGAGTTCTGATGAGAGGGAGATCGGATGTGGAAAATGACAGCCCTCATGGAGGGCGGGGGGGGCCGTCTGGCTTGTTGTGAGTCTCTGCTGGGGTGGCGGGCCAGGGCTAGAACCCGCCGTCCCTCCTGGGCACCTCGTGAGTGGCTGGGCACGGGAGATCCCGTAGCAGCTCTGCCCCATGTCTGTCAGTCTCTGGATCAGAACTATACCTTACACAATGTGAAATTTACAGTCATTAAATACTCGCTTTCCAACCCCCTGTCTACAGCTGCTAGTAACCACCACTTAAATTTCATCTTATATGAACTCGATTCTAAGTACCTCTAATAAGTGTAATGAAGGTGTGACTGGCTTATTTAACTTGCCATATTCTCTTTGAGAGTCAGAAATGCTGTCGCATGTGAAAATATTTCCTCATATATTATTGGGGTGCTTCCCCAATTTCAGGGTATCTGAGTTCCACTCCCAGGGACACTTGACCAATTGGGCCACAGGTAGAGTGCTTGGATCTACAGTGTGGTGCTACAAAAGCCCTGCACTGCTGGGGATACCAGGACCACACTCATAGAGCTGGAGAATGCCAGGTGGAACCTAAGTGCCAACAGGTTCAATTGTTTTCTCCTGGAATGTGCTAGACATAAGCTCCCAAATACTGAGTTACTGAGTTATGTGGCACATTCTCTTTGCCCATTCAGCTGTCAATAGTCATCTTGATTGCTTCCACTCTGAATAATGCCACTCTATAAATAATGCCACTCTGAGCATGGTAGTTCAATTTTCTTTTTTGGGTGATATTTTCAAATTTTGGATATATATTCCAAAGTTGTAGGTGTGATAAATGTACATTTAATTTTTAGAAGCTATCATATTGTTTTCCATAGCAAATACCATTTCAAAATTTTCATCAACAATGCATAAGTTGGGGCTGGAGTGATAGCATAAGCAGGTAGGGCATTTGCCTTGCATGCAGCTGACCTGGGTTCAATCCCTGTCATCCCATATGGTCTCCCAAGCACTGCCAGGGAGTAATTCCTGAGTGAATAACCAGGAGTAACCCCTGAGTGTCACCGGCTGTTACCCAAAAAAGCAAATAAATAAATAGATAGAAAAATAAATAATAGATAGATAGATAAATAAATAAATAATAAATAAGTAAATAAATAAACAATGCACAAGTTTCTAATTTCTCTACATCTTCACTAAAATCTTATTTTTTCATGCTTGTTTCATTTTGATAGCACCACCGTATTATTGTAAGGTAGTGTCTTTGTATTTTTTTCACTAATAAATGTCAATAATTCTTTTCTTCATTGGTCATTTTTGTATTATCTTTAGATATATATCACTTAGTATAGATATCTTAGGTTATATTTTGCTGTTTATGAGTTTTAAAATTTATTTTTATAATTTTACCACATAGTTTGATAAATATAGCTTTCTAATAAGTTTGAAATTAGGCAGGGTGAGATCTACCACCCTATTCTTTTTCAAAACTGGTTTCTATTCAAACTCCCTTGAAATTCCTAAAGAATTTTTGGATAGATTTCTCTATCGATGCAAAGTGTTAGTGGGCCTTTATGGTAAAGACTCCTTAAATTTGTAGGTCACTTTACATTTCATGTCTTCAAAAAACAATCTATAGATAGTTCTTATTAAGAGTATCTCAAGAGGTTCCAACCAAAATTTAGGTTGACAGCTATCTCTGAATCTTTTACAATGGTTAACAAAATGTCTCTCAAAGCCATTAAGTGCATATCTGCTCTATGTCATTAAAGAGGTTTATGGCATACATTTTGTAACTATTTTTTCCTGAGGATCAATGTGACACTAAATTGCTTAAAATATAAAAAAGCAATTTAAGGACATGGGACAATGATCAAAGTAAGTTAGACACTGAAACAGTGGACTTTGAAAACATATGATGACTATAAGCATCTTATCCCCAAAAGGAAACCCTCACTCAAAGAAAAAAAAGCACATTTCTTCTAGAGAAATGAGGAATGAGGAAGATAAAAGCAAGAGAATTGAAACAAGAGTCTACATCCAGGAACACTACAATTTACGTTGAATTTTCTGAGGGATTCTTCTCATCCAGATATCAGTGGATGTGTCTTGCACTTAAAAATTCAGGTAAAGTGTTTTGATATGATAAAATAATTGCCACCACTATATTAGTTAGCCTCTACCATTTCTTTTTGTGGTAAGAATATTTAAGATCTACACTCAGTAACTTTCAAGTGTTAATATAGTACAGTAAGTCCTCACATTAATATCTTCTATAGATTCATGGAAACTGCAACTTTAACTGAACTAGATATATAAAAAATTAGATTTTTCCTTTATTTTAATTTAAAATTCCCACCACCAATATCCAAAAAATTAAATATAACCAACTAATTGCTAGAAATAAGAATTCAGGACTAAGATCAAATTTCTGGTCATTGAAACACCATCAAACATTAAAACAAAGACTCAAATTGAATTTTTATATCAAACCATCTTCTATTACTTCATTCATTCATTTATTCCCAACCATATTTTTGAAGTTCAAGATCAGTCACCAGTGTTTATTCTGGAAACTCAAAATGAAAGGCAGAACCCAGCCTCCTGGAAGCTCTTACATCCCAGCATTCTTTCAATCACACATGGAGAGAGAAGAAAGAGAGAGAGAATATCCACTAATACTAATATACTCTCTCTCTCTCTTTCAGTTGTTAGGTGAATAATTATTCATCCTCTCTGCACCTCTCCTTTTAGTATCGACTGAGAAAAGCACCAAGCCAATATCAATAAAGAACAAGGCAGGGTAGCAGAGGATGGAGAAAATATCTGCAATTTTCTTTCCCAAAGAAAGGGGAAAAAACTTTGTCACAAACTTCTTATAAATTATGATGTATTATCACTTGAATCACTTGAATCCCGTTATTCATTGATTTGCTCTAGCGGGAGCCAGTAACATTTCCATTGGATCCTATCACGTGCCAATGTAGCCCAATGGCATCTGGTTCATTCAGGAATATGAAGAGCCTCAAACCGTTCCTTCAGGGTCTTTACAAGGAAGTCTGACCATCTTGTAGGTGGGTGGCCATGTGATCTTTTGAAATCCTGTGGGATCCAGTCAGTAATGGCTCTAGTCCAGCAGTTGTCTCCAAATCGCATTACATGTCCAGCTCATCTGATTTTCAATGCCTTGGCAAAAGAGACAGCGTCCCTGACTCTGGAATAGCGATGAAGGTCAGAACTCCGGATTCCCTTCTCTCACTTGAGTGAGGCGTGATATTCCAAGCATAGCTCTTTTGATTCCTCTCTGGGAGACCGAATAGCATTCTCATCCTGCTTTCGTAGGGCCCAGGTCTCTGAGGTGTATGTTAATGCAGGGAGAACTGTGGAGTCAAAGAGATGTGCCCGGAGCCGGAGGTTCTATGTCCTTTTAGCTATTTCTTCGATGCCTTTGAAGGCATTCCATGCCGCAGTCTTCCTCCTGCGCAGCTCAGGTTTTAGGTCATTCATCATGTTGATTTCCCCGACCTAGGTACACATAACTGCTGCATTCAGAGATGTGTTCCATTGAGAGTGAATGGGGCCTCAGGAACTAGTTCATTCTTCATGAACATTGTTTTCTTTAGATTCAGCTGTAGACCTATCTTTCCACATTCTTGGTCGAAGTCAGCCAGCATTTGTGCCGCTTGGCTAATGTTTGGTGTTATTAGAACGATGTCATCAGCGAAGCGGGGGTGGTGTAGTTGCCAACCATCTATCTTCACTCCCATTCCTTCCCATTCTAATTGTTGCATGATGTTCTCGAGGGTGGTACTGAAGAGTTTTGGTGAAATGGTATAACACTGTCAAACCCCTCTTTTCACATCAATGATCACTTCTTTGTAGAATGGTGAGATCCTGGTGGTGAACCCGTAATACAGCTCACGAAGGATCTTGATGTATTGGGTTTGAACACCCTGTTTGGCTAGGGCTTCGATAACTGCTTCAGTCTCCACAGAATCAAAGGCTTTCTGTAAATCAATGAATGTGAGAGAGAGCGGCATCTTGTACTCCCTACAAACCTCGATGAGCCTGGTTACTGTGTGGATATGGTCGATTGTGCTGAATCCTTTCCAGAAGCCTGCTTGCTCGCATGGTTTTCCTTCATCTAAGTGTTCTGCTAATCCTGTTCAGGATGACTCGTGTAAACAGCTTGTAGATGACGGACAACAGGCAGATGGGGCGATAGTTGCCAATGTCGTGAATCTTGAACAGTAGAACTTGTCCCTTCTTGAACAGTAGAACTGTCTTGCTGGTTTTCCATTGGCAGGGCACCTTGCATTCGGACAGGTAGCCGAGCTAGTGTATTGATGAGTACCGATGGCAGATTCTTCAGGTGTTCGGGTCTGACTTTGTCTGGGCCTGGTGCTGTTCCCTTCTTTACCGACGAGATGGCATGTCGGATTTCAGAAGGGAGAACATACATTATAATACATATAATGATGTATTATATCACACTTTAATAATTATATATATGTCATACGCACAAATGCTCAGGGGTTACTCCTGGCTCTTTGTCCAGGAATTACTCCTGGCAGTGCTCAGAGGACCATATGGAATGCCAGAGATCGAACCCAGGTCAGCTGCATGCAAGGCAAAAACCTTACCCGCTGTGCTATCACTCCATCCCCTAATAATTACATATATTTTATCAAAATAAAAACTAAACTCAATGATAATACACTCAAAAGTTCAGTCTTTCCACATGTGTTATCTGGGCAGAGAAAACCTGAGGTCAGAGGAAGTCACTGGCATTCACATGATGATAAACAGTTTACAAGGAGAGAGTCAATGAATTTACTTGCAGAGCAGGATGAGAATAATGACTCTCAGCAATTTGTTTCTCTTAAAAACTAATCCAGTAAGAGAGGGACTGGGGTCCTTGGAGGAGGGTGATGGGCACTATGGTAATGGTGAGGTACATTAATACTATGTATATTGACATTGTTGTAACCGTTTACCTAAACTAAACTAAAAACAAAAACTTAAATAAATTGAAAAAGAAATGACCTAGAACAACTATGTCTGACCCTTCCAGCATAAAACACTAAGACTTGGTTCAAAATGAGCATGGGATGAATTGATCAAAGATGAATTTACCCCATGCATTGGGTGATTTGCAATTAGGATGTAGGGATGAGGAATTCCACAGTGAGCACAATTTGTAGTCAGAGAAAGGACCATATCACTCTTAAAATAGTGAAAATATTCACAAATTTCACTCCAGACTTGACAGTCAATCAGTTGATAGACCAATAGTCAATTGACAGTTCATCAACACCAGCTTGCTAATCAATAGATGAATGTCTGCACATTCACGTACATGGGCAAATCTACTCTATTCACCAACCATCTTTCCTGTCCATTCCTCCAAGAGCACTTAAGACTAACCTCCTTGGAAAGATAACAGTAGCAACTCAGAATTAAGTAGTGATATAACCCTCTTCCAATCAAATTTTTAGAGAAATTATATACTTTAAAATACACTTGATAATGAGTGGTGCACTACACAAATACATCCATTTCATAGTTCTTGCAAAGTACTATTAAATATAGGATGAACATATGTCCAGGTTTGGCAGATGTTACTGGTTTATACAGGTTAGTCCATTTTAATAATTAATAATTAACAGAACCCTCTTTCATTCTCAAGAGTATTCTGAGTTAAGAAGAGAAACAATATGGTCATTTTATTTAAATGGTAACTTCCAGATCACTCTGGCTTTCCCTAATGAGAATAAGCTAAAAACTCCTAAAAATTTTTGTCATTCTCCACACCAATTTGTTTCCTTATAGCATTGCCCAATATTTTTATTGTATCTGTCAATCACCTGTTTTATTTTAAAAGACAGGAACTGAATAAGAGTTATAAAAGTGTGAACATGTTGAATGAAGAGAGGGAAGTTTTAATTTAACTTAAGCCCTCAATGTTTTCCTTGTTTAAGATCTAAAATGCGTCATATCCCAGAACTACAGATGAGTGTTATTCTCAGACTTAGTAAAGATCACTGTGAAGGAGAAAGTGCCAGTTCAAATGCAAACAAGCTGATCTTCCTTTCCTGGTGCCTGCAAATTGCTCACCCTCCAGCAAGCTCTGGCTGCATATGTCTGCAGATTATCTTGGGTCACTCCAAAAAATGTATTTATTCAATTTCATTTTACAGGCATATAAGTGGCATTGTCAAATAAAGTGAGAATTTAAATAACAAAACATTTGGAAAACAATAGTGACGAAAATGATATCTCTTTCTTTCATACTGAAACATCCTGTTCTCTGGGTGAAACTGCAAGTTGTCCCTTTGCTTTTCCGACCCTCTTCACTCCCATCTAGTGGAAAGAAACAAGGAGATCATCCTAATATTATCTTCTGCTGGCCCAACTACCCTTCAATCAATGTTTATTAAGCATCTGTCACATAAAAAGTCCCATTCTTTGCACTAGACATAAAGGATGAGTGAAATGGACACAAGTAACATACTATGTAAAAGAGTCATAAACAAATGATTATGTAATTATTTGCTATAATGACATAAACAAATGATTATGTAATTATTTACTATTGTTAAATGCAAAGGAGCATTTGCGAAAAACAGTGACAAATCCTAGAGAATCATAAAGAACCTTCCCACACAAGACATGAAATCTAAATGACAAACAGGAATTAGAAAAGTAAAGAAAATGAAGACCTGCTGCATACAGAAACAAAATGGTTTAAGATTGGTGGGAAGGTCCTCGACTATGAGAAAAGTTCAATAACCTCCCTGAGGTTTGTGGGTGCCACAGCAGAGAAGGTGGATGCTCACTAGACTTGGCTTTCATCAATCACCCTGAATCACTTACAAAGAACTTCATGATATAGAAAAGCATAGCATGAGATTAATACCAAAGGACAGTAAAGATAGGAGCCAGGAGGACTGGTGCATGCTTGGAAGCCTGCCTCAAATACCGGGGAAGAATGAAGTAGGGATAGAGAAAGGGCAGTAATGACAATGACAGTTAGAAGTGATTGCTCTGAATGGGAGAATCATGCTGAAACTAGGTATAGGTAAAGGACCAAACATGAGAGAGAGAGAGAGAGAGGGAGGTGCCTGCCATAGAGATAGGCCGGGGAAGATGTGGCACAGAGGGATACCAGGGACATTGGTGGTAGGAAATGTGCACTGGTGGAGGGATGGGTGACAGAATGCTTTATGACTGTATGTTCATAACCCGATCATGAACAACTTTGTAACTGAGTATCTCACAGTGGTTTAATTTTTTTAAAAGTATATATAATTTTAATTTAAAAAAACTATCTTGAGCTAAGAACAGATAATTTGACAAATAAAAAACATCAATTGCAGGTAGCAGGTAGAGAGAGAAGATCAAATTCATTGCTAGGTTTCAGAAAATCTTTCTGCCTCATAATATTTGGGGAAGAAGAAGATGAAAGTTAGTCTTAATAGAAGCTTAGATTCAGGTCACCAAATTGTCTATCTGTTAATCACATCTAAGCCGATTGTTTCATTTCTAAGCGATACTCATTCCATCCCTCCTACCCACCTCCTTTCATGTACCGCTTTAGGAACAGCAAGTACATCTTCTATCAATATTTTTTAATATTAGTCTAAATGTGGCTGTATATTTCTATGTTTTAGTGTTGCCAAAAATGAAGAGGGAATAAGCAGTCCCTTTCTTAAAATAGGAAAGTTAAAATGAACAGGGAATGGCTTGGAGTGGAGTTCTGGCACGGTAGACAGAGGAATACAAACTCGAATCAGAGATGCTGGACTGAAATGTCAGTTCTATCACTTATGAATTTTGTGACCTTACAAAAATTTTATTAACCTCTCTGAACTCTGAACCTCAATATATTAATATGAAAACTGAAGATAATATCTAACTGCTTCCTAGAAATTGTTAGGAAGATTGAATAAGCTAGTATTTTGAGAGAGAGAGAGAGAGAGTGTGTGTGTGTGTGTGTGTTGTGTGTGTGTAAGAGGAGGAAAGAAAGAGACTGGAGTAAAAGGATGAACAGGAGTTTTCCCTACTCTAAAATTTATATCTTTAGAATAATATAGACACAAATCTAACACTATCCTCATGATAATAAATTGTGAACCCAAACTAGAGAGGATGAGTGTACACAGAACAGGAGAGGCAAAAGTCATGTGGAAGAAGGGCAGGTTTTAGTATTTTAGGAATTATATAAACTAAATTTATATATAAAAGTAATATATAAAATACAGACATATGTTTAATGCAATTTTAATCATGTCAATTCCTGATATGTTTCTTTTGAAATATAAAGCTTTGCTTACACTTAAACCAAATGATGTTACTCTTTAGCTGAGCAGAAAGACCGGTCTTTTCTTGGTTTAATCTATTTTTTTTCTTTTTCTGGGTCACACCTCATGATGCTCAGGGTTACTCCTGGCTTTGCACTCAGAAATTTCTCCTGACTATGCTCATGGGACCATATGGGATGCCAGGGTTTGAACCAGGGTAGGCCGTCTGCAAGGCAAATGCCCTACCTGCTGTACTGTTGCTCCAGCCCAGTTTAATATAAATTTATGGAAGTTTTTGGCAATAAACAGTTATTTCTCTAGTCATTCTAGGGTTAATTCTCTTCCCATACGTGAATATTTCCTTGCATGTGGGGTGGAGTTGGGAAAATAAACAGGACCTTAGAAATGGATAAGGAGGTCTGGAGAGATAGTTCAGTGGGTAGGGCATTTGCCTTGTACTTGGCCACCCCAGCTTTGATTCCCCAGCATCCCATATGGTCCTCTAAGCACCAGAGAAGTAATTCCTGAGTAACCTCAGAAGTAATTCCTGAGTGCAGAGCCAGGAGTAACGCCTGAGCATTTGCAGATGTGACCCTTCTCCCCACCCCGCCAAAAAAAACTTTTTAAAGGATGAGGAGAATAAGATAGAAGAACAAGTATGGCTGACTTTAGTTTTCTAACTTTCACAATATGGGCCCTGACGAAGCTAGTGATAAGGAAAAATGGAGTTTTTTTTCACTCCATTTTTCCCCACTGCAAAGTATCCAAGGATATGCTGGACAATTACATGTCATCAGTATTACTCACTGGATTCACTTGTCTGGTCAGGTAGAAGATGAAACATTTCCCTCTAATTGAGACTATAAGATTAGTGTTTTCCTTACATTTTAATTCCCATGCTCCTTAATATGATGGCTTATCCTTTGGAAATTACTAACTCTTCTCCAATTTTATTATTTTCTCCAATTAAGTTTTAATATGTTCCAGCTTTGCCTCCTGTGTGGATTATAATCTCCTACGGTGCTTGCCAAAGCAGTTGTGGTAAATGGCTGCAATGACCATAATGATGATCTTCATGTTGCCTCTGCTGGGTACCAGACGTATGAATGCTTTTCCCATGTCAATCCAGTTACTTCTCTCAGAGGCTTTGAAGCAGATAATATTCTAATCCCCATCTTAAAGACAAAGAAACAAAAAGGGTAACTAGTCTCTCCGCTCCCGCGAGTAACTTGGCTCTGGGGGCTCCGCTCGCCCGCCTGGGACCGCAACGCCGCCCCGTCCGCGCGCAGACCCCCCGCGCCCCTGCCGCCGGCCCTCTCTGCGCGGGCCGGGCCGCCGCCGGCCCCTCCGCCCCGCCGCGGAAAGTTAGTTCGGAGGGGGGGGACGAGGGAACCATGGACATGAAGAAGAGGATCCACCTGGAGCTGAGGAACCGGACCCCGGCCGCGGTTCGAGAACTTGTCCTGGATAATTGACGTCTAAATCAAATGATGGAAAAATTGAGGGCCTAACGGATGAATTTGTGAATTTAGAATTACTCAGTTTAATAAATGTATGCTTGATTTCAGTTTCAAATCTTCCTAAACTACCTAAATTGAAAAAGCTTGAGCTCAGTGAAAATAGAGTCTTCGGAGGTCTGGACACGTTAGCAGAGAAACTTCCAAATCTAACACATCTAAACTTAAGTGGAAATAAACTGAAAGATATCAGCACCTTGGAGCCTTTGAAAAAGTTGGGGTGTCTGAAAAGCCTGGATCTGTTTAACTGTGAAGTTACTAACCTGAATGACTACCGAGAGAGTGTCTTCAAGCTCTTGCCCCAGCTGACTTACCTGGATGGTTATGACCGGGAGGATAGAGAAGCTCCCGATTCAGATACTGAGGTGGACGGCGCAGACGAAGAGGAGGAGGATGAGGATGGAGAAGATGAGGAGGATGAAGAGGATGAGGATGGAGAAGAGGAAGAGTTTGATGATGAAGAGGATGAAGACGAAGATGAAGATGTAGAAGGGGAAGAGGATGAAGATGAAGTCAGTGGGGAGGAAGAAAATTTTGGCCTGGATGGAGAAGTAGATGAAGAAGATGAGGATGATGATGAAGATGAAGATGAAGAAGAGGAAGAAAGCGGGAAAGGTGAAAGAGAAAGAGAGAAACAGATGATGAAGGAGAAGATGATTAAGACCCCAAATAAGCTGCAGAAAAAACAGAACTGTTCAGTATTGGTTGGACTGCTCTCATGGATTTGGTAGCTGTTTAAAAAAAAAGGCAGCTGTGATTTAAAAAAAAAATAAACCACCCAGATACCCACCCACCCAAAGAGCCAAAGAATAGTTCCTGTGACATTCCGCCTTCCTTCACTTAGTCCCTCTTGGAAATCCACAACCAGGCTTGGGGGTTTCATCCCAACAAAATTGTCATAAGCATTGTTAGGTTTTGTGTAAGATTCTTGCTGTAGCAGGGGAGCTGTGACTGGGGGAGGTACCCACCATGGCTACAGTTACACTGAGATTGTAACAGCATTTTTACTTTCTGTACAACAAAAAAAAACTTTGTAAATAAAATCTTAACATTTAAAAAAAAAGGGTAACTAAATTTTACAAAAGTCTAAAAGTTACCCAAAGTTTGGACTCCAAGCCAGGTAGCAAGTCTCTGTAACCCAAGCTCTTTCCACTATATCATCCTGCCTCTCTGCCAGGGTGCTGGTTCAGTCCACAGCCTTGAAGTTCTGCAGGTAGAGTGTATGGTGAGGGTAGGTGTTCTTAGGGGCACAAAACCCTGCCAGGCCTTTTTTTGAAGATCCTTTCCTGTAATAAACTGCTCTGGCATAATCAAAGAATGGAAGCTCCAGCAAAACTTGGAACTGGGCATTCAAGCCCCTGTGAAGCCATCCTTTTGCACCCTTGGTTGATGCATTTCTCTGAATTCCGTGTTAGAGATTACATGTCCCTACAACACAACAACATTTCAGCTTCTCTCTGATCCTTAATACTAGAGTGGCTCTGAACAGCACAGAACCAAGAACACATTACCTATCTGTGTGTCCTTCACTCAGAGGAAACCAACTAGAGAAAGAACAATGAAATATAGGGAGAAATTTAAACATTCAAGTACACACTCTATGCTGTAAGTCCCCTGACTCTTGAAATTCGATCAACTTCAAAAGACCAAATGGGTGTGATATCATCTCTAAGGATAATAGATAATATGTGCCAGCAACCATCCTGTTAAAGCATCTGTGAAAGACGGTATTATTTGGAAGATTCTGAGTTGCATATGAGAAATTCCAGCTCTCAACAATTTGGGTAACACTAGAGATTAATTATCCCATTAGTGCTGGGATACTTTGAGGAATAGGACTGGGCCTTTATCTATAATCCATGCATAAATAGAACAAGATATGGCTCAAGTGTATGATATGAAACTCATATCACCTCAAGATATGGATCTCATTCCATAGTCCATATTCTCATGGAATTTGCCTATTCTTTACTTTATTCTTACTGTTCCTCTCTTTCTCTTGTTCTCTTTTGCTGTGAACCAATCTTCTGCTTCTTAGAGTCACATGTTAGGAAACCAGCTACTCTAATGCTTGAACCATTGATTGTACTGATAAAGAGGAACTGACTCACCTGTAGGTCTGAATGCTCAATATTGGATGGATTAGCTGTACTTAAGAAACATAAATCTCAGTCCCCTGAGTTGAACCCAGAGCCACAGCAGAGCCCAGCAAGTTACCCGTGATGTATCTGATATGCCAAAAACAGTATCAATATTGGACCTCATTCCCAATAAATGGAGACCTTACTGGCGCCCGCTCGAGCAAATCGATGAACAATAGGGAAGACAAGTAGCAAGTGACAAGTGACAAATCTCAGTTCAATCCTCAGCACCTCAAGGTCCCCACAGCACTGCTAACCCTAAGTGTGGGGGGTTCCTGAGTACTGTAGGGCCACATAACACTCCATCCAGAGGCCCAATAATTTACTTGTGGTCTGGCTAGTAGAGCATTGCCAGGAGCGGTTTTTGGACAACCAGAATACTAACAGGTGCCCTCCAGCAAAAGAAATGCTATAAGCAACACAGTGACTCTTACAGCTATGTCATGAATGAGCAGATGCCAGGAAATAATTAGGAAAGGTGGGAGGAAGAGACAGTCCAGCAGAAGACATCTATAAGCATTTAAAGTACCCATTAACATACCTTGCATATAATTTTGGCAGGACACTATGTCCTTCTGGAGAAAAGGAATACCAACAGGCTTTATTGTATGTACTGTGGAAGTCATGGACACTAGGAGTTTGTTGAACATGTGGCAGTACAGTTTGCATTCTATAACAGTTGATATCTATTACATATTTAATAAATAGAATCTAGCAAACACAATATCTCTATAAAGTAGTAATGAAATCCATTTTAGAGTTGAAAACTATCTGCTTCAAAAAGAGAAAGTGACCTGATTAAGTTTTATGCAGCAAGTAAGTTGAAACTGGAATGTGGCTCTACCTTAAAGCACCTTAAAGCAAACCCCTTTCCACTAAGTCATTCTTATTCATTTAGAAAATAGGGACTATGCACTAAATCTGATGCCAGGGGACAGTTCCATACACTTATTCCAGCTGTATATAATGCAGTCAGGACCTCTGGCTTTGAGAGGCATACTTTGAGTCTCTCATCCATTCAAAAAGTAGCACTAGTGCACCGCTCACCTTATTAACCTCAAAGGACTCCAGACAGCGTTCCAGGACAGACATTTAGCTACTCAAAGCATTAAGGAATACCTAATGTCATAAATTGGTCTTTTTTTCCTTAGCTTTTCAGGAAGTCTTCCAAGTCCCTAAAGGCCCGGGAGATAATTCTAGGATATACACTGTTACTTATAGATAAAGGTCAAAGAGCTGCCCAGTTCTTATGCACTGCTGCCATTCAGGACTCGGAACACATCTTCTTTTTGGATTCTGGGCACATAGGCTGACTACCCTCAGGTTTATTGCTATTTCTGTCTTAGAGGTGAGGAAAATAAACACTAGAATAATTCATCTGCCTGACTCCTTGAACCACACAAGCCTTCCTCCTTATGGAGATGATTATCACAAAGTGCTACAGTTGCCCATTTTCACATCTGTTTTTCCCACTCAACCTGGATCTTCTTCAGTGCAGTGTATTCAGTATTCATATCCAAGGGTCACTCAGCATAGGAGGAAGGAAGGATAGAGGGAAGTAGGGAAGAAGGTATTGAGGAAGCTGAGAGGCAAGTCTGGGGGCTCAATACACTTTATTCTTAGTAGCAGTATGACAGATTTTAAGAAACTGCCAATCTTCCAGATGGATATATGCTCAATATTTAGAGCTGACTGTTTCTGCCATGAATATGCCTGAGTGTCCACTAGAACAGAGAAGAGTGTATCCTCTCTTAGAGGCATTCAATATTGAGGGCCTGCCTTGCTCATGGTGGGGAAATCGCTGACCAACCCCATGGGGTGTGAAGCCTAACAGGAAGAACCACGGGTGTCTAACTCTCAGACTTGCTGGGGAACCTTCTCAATGATGCCAATCTCTCCTTTGTCCCTTCCTCTATACTGTCTAAAGAAAATTCTGTGGCCACTCAGTATCTTCGCCAAGGAAACAGTGTCAAGTACACATTTTCCAGTGATCCTTCTGCATTATAAACTGAAAAAAAAGTGAACCCAATTGCAGGATATGTAAATGACCTACTAAAAGAATTAATATTTAGCTTCATGAAATAAAAAAGAAAAAAAGAAAAGCCACAGCTCTCCTCATTAGAAAGGCTGGTTTTCTTTTTCTGTAACCAGAAGGAAAAATGAAATGTTGGAAGCGTCTCAAAATGTGCAGCTGAGAACGCCTTTATATTAATGAGAAAAATGATGGTGATTAATGGGCAGCCCAAAGGCAAGAAGGAAGCGCTTCTTCCCATCTGCAGTCCTGCCAGCCGAGGGACAGGCAGTCTGCCGGGGTTCCCAGGCAGAGGGGGAGCACAGTCCCAGGGGTCTGTGGCTGGCTGTGTTCTGATCAGACTCATGAATTGGACTCACAAACATGGCTAAGCTTGAAAAGTTGGCTCCTGAAAATGAGGCTGCATGGGTCCAGAAATCCGCCTCTCTCTTGCCTTCCTGACCTTAATTGATCAGAACCTGTCTACTGCAGTCATAGCTAGTACAGGGAAGGATTTTCTGAAAGTTTAGTTAAATGACAGTATTGATTGAGGGTAACTCAATACTTTCTTATATTCATCACATTTCTTATATTTGCTTAGCACATATTCCCCAGCTCTCTCACCAGCATTCGGAACTATGTTATTACTACAGTTTTATACAGAAATTTCTTAACTCATTTGCCCGATCCAACATCCCTGTGCATAAACAAACTCACTCAGAACTCCCCAGAATTCAACCTTTTGGGAGTGGGACACCCACATTTTCTCAGGGCCCACTCCTGGGCTTTGTGGTCAGGGATCACTCCTGATAGTGTTCAGGGGACCCTACGTAGTACAGGGGTTCAAACACAGGTCAGCTGCATGCAAGGCAAGCACTTTATCAGCTTTGTTATCCCCTGCGCAATCTACCTTCTCTCAAGGAAAAGAAAGTCATTTCTGTGTTCTCAACTATATAAAAAACTACAGCTATCCTCCTGAATCATTGCAGTGCCCTGAGATATTGCATGCTTTGAAAATTAAAAAAAAAGACCATTTGAACATATTGCCAAGACCCCTCCTGGTACAAATTTACAGCCCTAAATATAAGTCTAATTACTTTCATAATGCCACCAATGAGCCTCTCCCTACCTTGAGCCCAATGACACAATAAGAGGATCTTGAGATGATTATTTGGGATTTCTCTGATTAACACTAGTAATGCAAGACTTTTTATGTCCCTCTACCAAGAAGATGCAAGTCACAGGGAGGCAAAAACATCTTGACCAAGGAGTAATAAATGGCAACCTTTTACTGAACAGCCATGCTTTCTACAGACACTAACTTAGAAGACTACAGCTCTTTGGGGCAAGGTTACTAGCTCAATTAGTAACCTTCTGGGATATGCTACTTAGGGACACCCCCAAGAGAGAATCTCTCCTTTTAATAAATCATAGGGAAAACAGCCTTTTCTGCATCATCTTAGTCTGCCTAATGGCCACTATTTCTTACTCACTAGATATAAACAAGGCTTTCTGTGAAAGATCACGGGTCAGACACCATGTGCAATCCAGCTCTGATTATCATCACCTCTGCTCAACTGCTGCAGCCTTGCGCAGAGTGATTCCTCAGTTGCTAATGAAACAAAGGTTCTCTTAATGGGTGCACGACATAAGCAAACAAAGGAACTTCAGAGGCACCTTATCTGGACATAGTGGTCAGAGTTCAGCCTTGAATAGCAGGTCAATGAGTACCCAAAGTTTATACTATTTTGAGGACTTGCTTTGGAAAACTGTACAGCTACAGTAGTAAAATAACAAAAGCTTGCATGTAAGTAGACATTTATAAAGACAAATTGTATCACGCATGCAAATTTTGGAAAACTGACAACTACTCCCATATTTCAAAATCAGGAAAATAATGATATTTGTATCAATTAGCTGTCTGTCATTCTGTGGTACTAATACCTGCATTTTGGGCTACATATATGCCAGTAATTTTCTAAAGCCATATGGAGGCAGGGAAGCAAAACAATAATTCAGCCTTTCCCATTATAAGCACTTCCCACAACACCCATGGAGTTCTCGAGGTAGGCACCAGGTATACTCCGAGACATGGGTCTGTTCACAGACTCTGGCCTCATGTCCTCCTCTTAACTACAGGCACATTATTTTAGCAGAGCGACAGGACGATCCGAAAATTACTCCTCCAAATGGACAGTTAGCTACATATGATCTCTACAAAGAGGTATGATCAACTACTTAAAACTTGACTAATTGTGATATTGGGCAACTTCTTCTTAGCTGAATCACAGAAACGTCTGTAAGCTATTCTAGCTACCATAAAACAAGAGGACTTATTTGGAGCCATTGGGGACAGAGGGTAGTATTAACTGATCATGCTTAAAATATCCCTGCAACTGAAAAAAAAAAACAAAGAAAAGACCATTTGAACATATTGCCTAGACCCTTCCTGGTACAAGTTTGCAGACCTAAGTCTGATTACTTTCATAATTTTACCACTGGGCCTCTTTCTCAATCTCCCTACCCTAGGTCCAATGGTATAATAACAGGCTCTTGAGATTATCAACTGGGATTGCTATGATTGAAATAGTGCATTCAAAGCAAAAAGTTTAGTTTTAGCTTCTGGATCCTAGTAGATCTTTATGCCAGAGAGCCATTGGGAAGAAAACCCAGTGTGTACTTACAATCTGAATTTTATTCTATTTCCCCAGGACCTAGTGGACCTGTTTGTACTTCTGAGATACTCTCTGGAGGCAATCTGTAAGTACATGTCCCATATCTAAACAAATTAGCAGGCTTATACTAAATTCTTTACTTGGTGCTGGATGATTTGGTCAAATACATAAATAAGAGTCACTATGCTCTGTAGAGACCAGAGTAATAGTACAGTGGGTATGTTGCTTGGCTTACACACAGCCAATCTGGGTTCAATCCTTGGCATTCCATTTGGTCCCTGAAGCAGGGGTAAGCCCTGAGCACCATCTAATGTGACACAAAAACAAACAAAAAATAGTTGAGGTACCCAACACTTCATACCCAGCAAAAATAAGCAAATGAACATTTCATATAAGATAGAATCCTATTATTCAAACTCAAATAGAATAATCTGTTCAAGCAAACTGAATAATTTTTAATTCTCAACCTCCTTATCTAAGCATTACCACACTCTTGATAGGTGCATTAAGAGAAGAGGAATAAAATACCTTGACATCTACAGGTAAGTTTTTCTCTTACATCTGTCTTTAGTTAATTCTGTGATTCTCAACAGATACACAAATAATAACATGTCATCGAATTACACACCCAAAACTTTATATAATATAATTTATGATGCAAAAGGAAATGTTCTAGGTAGGTTAAACTGACTCTATTTCATGCCTGAGACATAATTTTACTGAATTTATACTCTCAAAAATTATTTACTGACTATCAAGAACTGGTTTCCAGCTAGACATGCCCTTGTCTGAAAACTGTGCAAAAACAATTATTTTTATTTTTCTTTTCTCCATAGTAACCAAGGCCAAAGAGACTAAAATCCAATGAATTCCAAGGAACATAACTATGACCAATTCCAAATCTTGATGAACAGCATTTGCAATCCTATCCTTATTCCTCCTTGTTTCATGCTCTTCAAGCCCTTTGACAAAGACCCTTACAAAATTTGAGATACTGCCTAAAATTGAGCTACATCATTTATAAATTTAAGATTCCAAATAAATGTTATTATTTTATTTTAAACTTATTTTGTTTTTCTTTGTTCACTGAGGTAATGTAAAATATAATCGAGTCTAGTTTTAATTCTCAACATGTATTTTTCCTTACTCATTGATTTCTGAACCTAATTCACACAGGAGATGTGACTTCTTGGCATTTTTATTCATTACTTCAGAAAAGTAAATACCTTTTTCTTTTTTAATGAATGATTATTTGATAGAAACTTTAGTTCCATAACCTGTGGGCGGGTAGGAACAGAATGGAAACAGTAGTGTGAGGTATCCTGATAAACCTCTCTAGACAAAGGAGGAAATTGCATCTCTAATCTCAAAATCTGATTAAATATGAAAGAGAGAGAGGATGTTGAGCAAGCTTCACATAATCTTAGTACCTTTTCTGAGTTCCACAGCATAAGACTTTTAATATGAATACCATATTTATTGTACAAACATAAACCTGTTCTATACTTAAAATGATTACATTTGGTCATACGCATTGAAAAATCTTGGGGTTTCATTTCTTATTTCTTATTATCTATGTTATTCAGATGGGATGAATGTCAGAAATTTCAAAGTGGTAAATAATAGTAAAGCAGCACACGGCAGGGATCTTCAATTTCTGTCCAGTCAAATCATGCTAAAGTGGTGCCTTCCTGCCTCCTATCACTCTCTCCTCATTTGGGCAGTTTATAAACTCAGGGGTCCTTTTATTTTCATTACGGCTTTTTATTAAGGTGAGTAATTGAATTTTTTTAACTTTCAACCTGTCTGAAGTTGTTCCACTTATCTTTTGGTACCTAACTTTCAATTTCCTTTTATTCATTCAATTATCACATCAACACAAATATGAACTAGATATTATTACAGTTATTACATGGACATCTGTGAATAAAATTTACATTGAGTTATATGACACTACCACTTTTATTGGTCAGAACTGACTCAGTATAAGCAATCTTGTGTGACTTATCACAATTACTAAGAACTCTGATTGTCAGAATCTCTACTGAGGTTACAACCCGAGACACACTTATTTTTAATTCTATTATATCACTGTGAGAGAGACAACTACACAGCTGTTCATGGTTGGGTTTCAGCTAGACCTGTTTCAGCACCCATCCCTCCACAAGCTCACATCTCCTACCAACAATGAGCCCAATTTTCTTCCCCCCACACCCATACCTGCCTGCCTCTATAGCAGGCACTTTTTGTGTGCATTTAGACACACTGGTTTTATTCGACTTTCTAACTTGGGTAGAACTTACCTCCTATCCCATCCTTAAAAAATGAAGTTTAAGGTGCCTTGACATCAGCAAAGCATTTTTTTAGGGTAGGCTGAGGAGGATTTTTCTTCAGTAATTTCCTATTCTCAAGTATGTGTCTTCTCTAAATTTCTGATCTATGATTAATTCTACCTAGATTTCTTGCTGGACTGAAAACACATTAACCAATCTTCACTCAATAGTATAAACTATAACAGTGAATCTGCTACAGAACTGGATAATTTAATAACATCTGGAGTCAGGGAGACTGTACAGCTGTTAAGACAAATACCTTGCACAAACTCTACCATGGTTCAATCCCTGGCACCACACAGACCCCTAAGCATGAGGTGTGGAGGCTTCTGAGCACCATCAGGGTGGCCTGAGTGATTACAACATGCGAAACCAAGCCATACTGCATCCTTCCTTGCACTGACTGAAGTTGGCTGGGCTAAAACTTTCTGAAATAATCTCCTGAGCCCCTGAATATAATAATAATTAATATACTGACCGTTCTAAGGAGCTATATCTACATAAATCCTTTACTTCACAGTGTGCATGATCACATATAGTTCTAATATCAATATCAGCAAAGGATTGGAATTTCTCATCTTAACAATTAAGAAATATGACTAGAGAAATTGTACAGGGTTTATCATCTTGTTTTGAATTTGGATGGCCCTGGGTTGATCCCCAACACCACATACCAGGAGTGATCCCTGAGCATAAAGCCATAAGTTAGCTTTAAGCAACACTGGGTATAAATAAAAACCCCACCAAACAAACAAACCCTACTTGCCCAATGAAACATATAAGCATAAGAAAAAGCTTGTGGTACACACCTACCTCATTAAAAGTATTGCTTGAATATTTCAACTCCACTACTATTGATTCCACTTAATTAAACAGGGCATGTGTAATTGGGAGGGTTGGGCTCTATCTTTAAATAAATTAATCATATTTAACCCGATAAAGCAACCAAAGCATATACTGGTTTATAGGAGTGTTCTCTAGGTTTAGATGATAAAATTCTTGACTTTCAAATTATCTTAGGGATGGATTTATATCTTAATCTTGAACACACATCATTTTTACTCATATAGTATACCTTGTGTTATTGCTACAAGCAACATACTGGGTTCAAAGAGTATGATATCATCAGTGAGATTTGTATCTGCTGTTCCCAAGAATGATACTATGAAGTATGTCCTGAGAGCTAAGAAGGTACATTAAAATACTTCAACCCACTAGATGAAACCCCAACAATTATGAAATTTTCTTTAGCAACTTGTAAGAGAAAAGGGTATTGCTGGCCCAACAGTTGTAGACCAGGTGCCAGGGGATGTGCTGATTTGCTCTAGCAACAAAATGACATCTGCAACAGCATCTGTTTTCGAAGATTGCATTACTAAACTTAAGATAATCCATTATCATTCTCTAAAATCTATTTGACTTTAGCACAAACTAAAGAAAGAAACTGAATAAAGATTTGGGAGAAATAACAAACTTTGCTTCATTCAGGTCCTTGGTGATGACAGTAATTTCTGAAATAGCTTCATAAATGCATTCTGCTCTAAATCAGCTAGCAATATATGGTACTTTTCTCCCTTAGCTGAAGTCTGTAGGTGCTGGAAAGGAGGGGATTGAAAATGGGAGTGAATTCTCTCATTGTTATCCCTAGTTATTCACAAGAAAAAATTTTTGCCTTACCTACAACATTGACTCACAGACCTGGGGCAGAGCTGCTACTTGCTCTCCCTGTGCCCAGCCCCTCATGAGGCGCCCAGGAGGGATGGCGAGTTCTAGCCCTGGCCCGCCACCCCATCAGAGCCTTGCAACAAGCCAGACAACCCCCACTCCATGAGGGCCTCCATTTCCACATCCAGACTTCCCTCTCGTCAGAACTCCACCCAGCAAACCAGCCTATCACAGCCCGGCTCATCAAGATCCACCCTGAAGCAGTCTTTTTTAAATCTGGCTCAGGTATGCTGATCTAGAGACTCACAAACATGGGGTAGAGCTGATACTGGCTCTCCCTGTGCCCAGCCACTCACGAGGTACCCAGGAGGGATGACGGGTTCTACCCCTGGCCCGCCACCCCAGCAGAGCCTTGCAGCAAGTCAAGTCAGGCGACCCCCCCACTCCATGAGGGCCGCCATTTTCCACATCGGACTTCCCTCTCATCAGAAGTCCACCCAGCAGACCAGCCTATCACAGCTGGGCTCATCGAGATTGATCCTGCAGCAGTCATTTTTAAATCCGGCTCAGGTATGCTGATCCAGAGACTTACAGACATGGCGCAGTGCTGCTACTGGCTCTCCCTATGCCCAGCCGCTCATGAGGTGCCCAGGGAGGGATGGAGGGTTCTAAACCTGGCCCGCCACCCCAGCAGAGCCTTGCAACAAGCCAGAGCCGACTCCCCCCCCACTACATGAGGGCCTCCATTTTCCACATTCGGACTTCCCCCTCATCAGAACTCCACCCAGTAGACCAGCCTATCACAGCCCGGCTCGTGTGGCTGCTTTGCGGCAGTTCATCAATAAATGCTGGATTTAGAGATGACTTCAAGAGTATGCTACCCACATGGCAGAGCCTGGCAAGCTACCCGTTTCGTATTTGATATGCCAAATACCAGCAACAATTTTTGACCTCATTCCCATGACCTGATGGAACGATTTGAGGCTCTTTATGTTCCTGGAGCAAGCAGGTGCCCTTGGGCTCTACTAGCATGAAACAGGGCATATGGAGATGTTTCTGGGGCCCGCTCGAGCCAATCGATGATGAACGGGAAAACAGTGATACAGTGATCACTGTCACTGTATCACTGTCTTCCGTTCATCATCGATGATGAATAGGAAAACAGTGATACAGTGACCACTGTCACTGTATCACTGTCTTTCCGTTCATCATCGATTGGCTCGAGCGGGCCCCAGTAACATCTCCATATGTCATGTCTCATGCTAGTAGAGCCCAAGGGCACCTGCTTGCTCCAGGAACATAAAGAGCCCCTCAATCCATTCCGGAATGAGGTCTATAATTGTTACTGGTATTTGGCATAACAAATACAACACGGTAGCTTGCCAGGCTCTGCCGCATGCAGCATACTCTTGTAGTCATCTCTAAGTCCAGTATTTATTGATGAACCGGGCTGTGATAGGCTGGTCTGCTGGGTGGAGTTCTGATGAGAGATAAGTCGGATGTGGAAAACGGAGGCCCTCATGGAGTGGGGGGTCATCTGGCTTGTTGCAAGGCTCTTTGGGGTGGCGGGCCAGGGCTAGAACCCACCATCCCTCCTGGGTGCCTCGTGAGTGGCTGGGCACAGGGAGAGCAAGTAGCAGCTCTGCCCCATGTCTGTGAGTCTGATACAGTGATACAACTTTGATATATTCTGACCTACAGAACCTACTTTCCAAGAAAGTTTAATTCCTCCAGAAAACACAGAAATGACCGACTCCCTTAAGTTGGTGGATGAACTTGGGGTTTCTTTGGAAGGTTTGGGTTTTAGGGAAAAACTGGATGTGCTCAGTGCTTACTAACGGATCTGTGCTCAGAGATCACTCCTGGCAGGGATTGGGCGACGACATGGACTCCTAAGTCAGCTGCATGCAAGGCAAGTGCCTTACGTGCTCTATTATATTCCTGGCCCCATCCTTCTGAATATACTGAATAAATGAAGAAGACAGTAACTGTGTTGGGTACCATGGCCTGTTTCTTTTTTCTTTCTTCTTCTTTTCTTCTTTTATTATTATTATTATTATTATTATTATTATTATTATTATTATTATCGTTATTATTTTGCTTTTCGGATCACACCCGGGAAATGCTCAGGGGCTACTCCTGGCTCTTTGCTCAGGAATTACTCCTGGCAATGTTTGGAGGACCATATGTGATGCCGGGATTGAACGCAGTTGGCTGCATGCAAAGAAAATGCCCTACCCACTGTGCTATCGCTCCAGCCCCAACAATGGCCTGTTTCTAAAAAATACATCTTTGCTTCCACAGACTGAAGTAAGAAGAAGCTAATCTGAATTTTATAATTATCTCAGGGGCATCTCTTAGTACTCCACATCTTGCAATGAAGATCAATGGGAATTTGCAAACCCTCAAAAGAGGCAGAACTATTAATTTACCAGTCCCATTGGAATAAAATTTTGAGTTATCCTTCCTGGAAAGAAATCAAAACTAGCAAAGATACTTTGTAGAGGCAAAGGAAATATGAATATGCAGAACTTGTTGTAGCAAAAGGAAATTGTAAATAACAGCTACAACCACATGTCCAGTTGCAGAAATAAGTACTATAATATCTGTGGTGTTTCTTATTTTATAAATGTGTTTTAGTGCATTTTTACCAAATATTTTCTCTTCACTTCTTCCATTTCCTCCCCCTTCCTTTTTTTCCTGGAATATAAGCTATGGCAGTGGTAGCTACATTTATTTCAGTAGAATTTTATCTAAGTTACAGAACAACAAAGGCAGAAAATGATTCAGCAAGAAGAGATGTTCACATCACTCCAAGATGAGTAAAAACAACTAGCATCCTGTTTCCAGTGGCACAAGTGTAAACATATTGTGTTGAGCTAAAAATAGCTTCCCTATGTATTTATCTGGATGGTAAGTGAGGTTAAAAGACTGACATACTACCCTTGAATAACACAGAGATTCAGAATATACACTGTCAAAAGTTCCTAGGGTAAGTTTCAGGAGTAACCAAGCTCATAGAGAAGATGACATTCCCAGCATGGACTGCATAAGGTGAAGTTGAAGTGAGCACTGTGTGTTCTCACCCATTGGGTGGGCCTCACAGTCATGTGCATTCTTGTCTAATCACTTGAATCACTTGAATCCTGTTATTCATCCATTTGCTCTAGCGGGTGCCAGTAACATTTCCATTGGAACCTATCACGTGCCAATGTAGCCCAATGGTATCTGGTTGATTCAGAAATATGAAGAGCCTCAAACCATTCCTTCAGGGTCTTGACAAGGAAGTCTGACCATCTTGTAGGTGGGCAGCCATGTGATCTTTTGACATCCCATAAAATCCAGTCAGTAATGGCTCTAGTCCAGCGGTTGTCTCCAAATCGCATTACATGCCCAGCCTATCTGATTTTCGATGCCTTGGAAAACAAAACAGCATACCTGATTCTGGAATAGCGACGGAGGTCAGAACTCCGATTCCTTCTCTCACTTGAGTGAGGCATGATATTCCAAGCATAGCTCTTTCAATTCCTCTCTGGGAGACCCGAATAGCATTCTCATCCTGCTTTCGTAGGGGCCCAGGTCTCTGAGGCATATGCTAATGCAGGGAGAATGGTGGAGTCAAAGAGATGTGCCCGGAGCAGGAGGTTCTTTGTCCTTTTAGCTATTTCTTCAATGCCTTTGAAGGCATTCCATGCCGCTCTCTTTCTCCTGCGCAGCTCAGGTTTTAGGTTATTCATCATGCTGATTTCTTGACCTAGGTACACATAACTGCTGCATTCAGAGATGTTTGTTCCATTGAGAGTGAATGGGGCCTCTGGAACTAGCTCATTTTTCATAAACATGGTTTTCTTTAGATTCAGCTGTACACCTATCTTTCCACATTCTCGGTCGAAGTCAGCCAGCATTTGTGCCACTTGGCTAATGTTTGGTTTTATTAGAACGATGTCATCAGCGAGCGAAGGTGGTGTAGTTTCCGACCATCTATCTTCACTCCCATTCCTTCCCATTCTAATTGTCGCATGATGTACTCGAGGGTGGCGTTGAAGAGTTTTGGTGAAATGGTATCACCCTGTCGAACCCCTCTTTTGACATCAATGATCACTTCTTTGTAGAATGGTGAGATCCTGGTGGTGAATCCGTAATAGAGCTCACGAAGGATCTTGATGTATTGGGTTTGAACACCATGTTTGGAAAGGGCTTTGATGACTGCTTCAGTCTCCACAGAATCAAAGGCTTTCTGTAAATCAATGAACATGAGACAGAGCGGCATCATGTACTCTCTACAAACCTCAATGAGCTTGGTTACTGTGTGGATATGGTCGATTGTACTGAATCCTTTCCGGAAGCCTGCTTACTAGCATGGTTGTCCTTCATCTAGTGTTCTGCTAATCCTGTTCAGGATGACTCGTGTAAACAGCTTGTAGATGACGGACAACAGGCAGATGGGGTGATAGTTGTTCATGTAGTATATGTCTCCTTTCTTGAACAGTAGAACTGTCCTGCTGATTTTCCATTGGGAGGGCACCTTGCATTCGGACAGGTAGCGTGTGAAGAGCCGAGCTAGTGTATTGATGAGTACCGATGGCAGATTCTTCAGGTGTTCGGGTCTGACTTTTTCTTTACCGACGAGATGGCATGTCGGATTTCAGAAGGGAGAATGTTGGGAATGACATATCCATCCTGTGGAATTTGGTATGTGGGCAGGTGGATGTGGCTATCAAAGAGATGTGAGTAGAAGTCCTGGATAATCTTCTCCATTGCCTTTCTGGAAGATGTGATAGATCCATCAGGGCATCAGAGGGCTGACATCTTGGTCTTATAGTTGATGAAGAACAGGCGGGCAGTGCGAATGCTTTTCCCGGTTTCTGCTGCATCTTCTAGTATTTCTGCTCTTCTATCTTTGAGGTCTGCTTTTATCGCTTCTCTGCACTGTTTAGCAAGCTTGGATGTTAGCATTTGGGATCCTGAGGCTCGCGCCTTGCCACGTTGGTGAATGAGCTCAAGAGTTTCTGAAGACAAGCGTCCTTTTGTGTCTTTCTCTCTCTCGGCATTCTTCACACAATCATGGAGGTGCTGAACCAGTCGGTTGTATTCTTCATTGATGTCTTGATTGATGGTATCTTCCCATGTTGCCGCAATGGTGCCAAAGAGTTCCCAGTTGGTGGTCGTTCTGGGAGTTCTCTCCTTAAACTTTGCAGCCTTTTCTCCCCATTGCGGGAAGTAGAATTTTGCAGGAAGGAGACAGTGGTCCGATCCTGTTTGGAATTTGGGGACGACAGCAACATAGGTCAGACAAAACTGTCGATTGAAGATGATGTGGTCAATTTTATTGTGGAACTGTCCACCAGGAGATTCCCATGTCCAACGTTTCGCTTCAGCTTTCTGGAACTGTGAGTTCCCATGAATGGTCTAGGTGGACATGATGAACTCAGATAGTCTCTCACCCTGTTCGTTCCATTCTAGGCCATGGGTCCCGACGTGGAGTTCTTCAGCTGATCTTCTTGGTCCTATCTTGGCATTAAAATCACCGACTATGATCTTGTAGAAGGTGTGATCTTTTTTATAGAACTCCTCCAATCCATGTAGAATTTCTCAATTTCATCTCCCTTTGTATGTGGATGTTGGTGCGTAGACAATGAAGATAGAAATTGCTGGCAGTGGACCATATCTCCTCAAGTGTAATTGTCCTATTTGGTTTGTTAGGCATTCAAATGAATCAATGTTGACTGCCATGTTCATGTTGACAAGGACACCAATGCCACCGACGCCTCTTTCATTGCATGTTCCAAGTAACAATTCTTCTCTGGTGTCAAATACAGCATGGTGCAGCTGACGCCTCCTCGTCTCGGTCAGACCAATGATGTCGTACTTGATCTTTTGCACTTGCACCATCAGATCCTCAATATATACTTTCGATGCCAGCGTTCATGCATTGAAAGTACAGTCATTTTAGTCCTTCTTCGTTTTGGCAGTCTAGGATGGCCATGAAATTTTATCAGGCACTGCTTGTTCGCCTTTCTTACTGCTGCCTTATTAAGGGCTCTTTTCGGGTCAGGAAAATAAACATTTTGTTACTGGTTTTGGCATATCGAACACACATCGGACAGCTTGCCAGGCTCTGCCATTCGGGCACTATATTTTCATTACTTTGTGGGGCTCTCTCAGATGGGTGGGTAGAATATTCACGGTAATTTGGAGGTAAATCGCGTGGCCAGACAGCGGCCGCGCACAACAGGGAAAGCTGGTTCCTGCTCTGCCGGGTGTATCTGTGTCTCTGTTGTCTAATATCTTCTCTTTTATACCCACATCTACCCCCCCATTTCTTTCCTTTCCTTGAGGTGTTTTTTTGATTAGGATCTGCACTGAATTGCAATCTTTACATATTTGCTTGTGGTGCTTATGAACTTCAGTTGTGGTGATCATGAATACTCAGTTGCATTACACTAGAGATAGAAAGGTCTGCTATGGTGCTGGGCATCACACACATAAGTGTGACTAGGATCATATTCTAAATGTGGAGTGCTGCAGAAACCTGCTGCTGTGTCAACAAAGCAGTAGCTCTTGCACTAAGTTCATTTTCAATTCCTGCATTTTCTTTTTGATAATTTTTACTGCCTCCCAGAACTCATCTTGTTTCATTTATTGAAATCCTTAAAGTTATTATTCTTTACTGTGTATTGATTATGTGTACAAACGACATCAAGTAGTTCCACTAGCTAGCCTAGCAGAAGAATATACCAATGGAAATTGTAGAGCAAGTACTCACATCTACCCCATTTTTCATATTGTTTCTGGGTACCTTCTAGTATACAACTACTGTCTTCTCTATAACAATTCAAGGCCATGTGCTTGGAAGAGGTAGGTAGTTTAACATAGCACCCGGGCCATGATCTTCCCTCTTGGGGAAAGGGGCATAGTTCAGTGACAGGAAGAGCTTTGATATATCAAGATGATTTAATGCTTGGTCCGAAGGTATAGGATAATAAACCAAAATCAGCCTAAAGATGGGGAGGGTTGTATCATGATCCATCTCAGGAGCTTTCATCAGTTTTGGCACATTGAGCACTTCTAACTGCAAATTACATAATAAAAACAGAAGGTGTGTTGATCAAGTTTCCAGATGACACAAGGCTGGGCCAGCTAGCAAATACGCTGAGTGATAGAATTACAAATCCAAAATATTTGACAGAATGAATAATGAGTCACAGTTAACAAGATAAAATTTAATGGGATGACTTTCTAATTGTATCCTCCATGGCCCTGCCCTTGATGATGGTGGTACTGACATCCTCCCTACACTCAAAATCAGGTTTAGGTGTGGGACATGAGCTCTGTGGAGAGAAGCACAATGACTTTGTGAGGTCTGCTTCAAGGGAATGTTCCTGAACTCAAAATACATCTCTACCAATACAGAAATACTGAAAGTGGCTTCACAGTAGCCTTTGTTGAAAATATACAGATTTCAGAATCAATCAATGCTCTGACGCGCCTAAGTATTCTATAGTCAATTGGAGTTCATTATTCAAAATAAGGTGTTCTAATACAGGTTGAAGAAAATCTTAATAATTTAGTCCCACTCAAAATCAAATAGCTGAGGTTCAGGTACAGTCTTGAAGGTCAGGCATTATTAATACTTAGAATTTAACTAATAAGGTAGGTGAAGGCATATAATTGTAATAAAAAGAACATTTTTAAATGAATGATCAGGGGCTAGAGATGTCACTCAGCCTTTGAGCCCTGGCCTTACATGTGTGAGGTTCTTCGGTCTGCAATACACACATCACTTGATTACTTGACATCCCATTATTCGTTGATTTGCTCGAGCGGGCACCAGTAATGTTTCCATTTGTCCCTGTCAGGTGGCAGTGTAACCCAATGTCATCTGCTTGCTCCAGGAATACAAAGAACCTCAAACCATTCATTCAGGGTCTTGATGAAGAAGTCTGACCATCTTGTAGGTGGGCAACCATGTAATCTTTTGATGTCCCATGGGATCCAGTCGGTAACGGCTCTAGTCCAGCGGTCATCTCCAAGTCACATTACATTTCCATCCCATCTGATTTTCGATTCTTTGGCAAATAAGATAGCGCCCCTGACTCTGGATCATCGACAGAGATCAGGACTCCGAATTCCTTCTCTCACTTGAGTGAGGCTTGATATTCCAAGCATAGCCCTTTTGATTCCTCTTTGGGAGACCCAAATAGCATTCTCATCCTGTTTTCATAGGGCCCAGGTCTCTAAGGCTTATGTTAATGCAGGGAGAATGGTGGAGTCGAAGTGATATGTCCAGAGCCAGAACACACACCTACACAGTAATATTAACAACAACAATAATAGGGTTGGTCTAAAGGATTCGAGAAAAAAAATTATGTGTAGTAGCACAAATGGACAGAACTATAGGAGTACTTTAATCACTCTAAGGGATTTTCTTATAAGACACTGGCTAAGTCAGACCCTGTCCAAATCACTTAGGCTAGAACACAATGCACATGCCTGAGACTTAAGCGGGTTAATCAATGATCTCTGTTTCCTCATTTACAGAATGGGGAAATAAAAGAATAACCCCACTTGTGTTTGCTGTAGGGATTAAGTTGAGCAAAAACAAATTGTATCTACCTCACCTGTTTGCCATGAGGATTAAATGAGGCGGCACATTCTTGGAACACATTTAAGAAGAGGCCTCATGGTGAGAGGTCAACACATATTTGCTGGTCTTCTTATAAGAAGGCACATTCTGATGCTTACTGATATCTGCCAACAGAATGGCCTGTCCTGTGAGAAGAGAGCTGTGATATTTGGATGTGTTTAAATGAAGACAGGCTCTTACTGACAAGGGACAGCTCAGAGTGATTCTTAAACTCTGCTGCAATTATGAATCACCTTTGCATCTTATCAAAGTGTGAGTTCTGAATCAGCAGGCCTGGGTGGGGCCCAAGAATCTACATTTCTCACCAACTTCCAGGCTACCTGAAAGCTACTGGTTTAGTTACAAGCTTCTAAGCAAGATCCAAGAAGAATTCCTTCACAGGTTAAGGGAAAGAAGTAATGTGGCCTCTATTCTAAAACATGGCTACTCTGTGATATTATAATCTAAGAATGATCATTCTACTGAAGCCACATTATAACTGAGTAGTCTAGTGCCCATGACCAAACCTGGTACCTTATTTTGATATATTCCACAAAGCACTTTTTTAGAAATGAGGCTTTTTTACAGCAAAGTCCTCAGATGGAGACTGAACTTCTTCAATAGAGGGCTCAGCTCCTAATTGGCTAAACATCTGTTTTAGTTCTCAGCACAGATTCATCTTTATCAAACACTGATTGGCTGCTGGCTCCTGCTGGCTGCTATATTCTGGTGCAACAGGAACAAAGCTGGGCAGCTGTGGGAAGTCAGGAAATCCCGGGAGGAAAGCAAGAAAGAGCCAGGAAAGCAAAAAGAAAGAGACTCACAAGTTACTACCAGGAAAAAGCAATTGCAAATTTACAGATTTCATAGTTGGAATTTTTTTTTCTGGAACTAGAAAAACCCTTAGAAATATGTTGTATTCTTCTCCTGTCCTTAGGCTGTTGATCTCAGGAAATGGCACATGAACATAGAGCCTGGTCACCCCAGGACTCACACCATGGGTCCATGTCTGCCTTTCATCTCCTGTGCACTCCCGCTCAGGGACTCTACTGGGTTCTCCATCATGTATCTTCCTGCTATGGCTGTCCATTGCATTAAGGATGGTAGAGACCATTCTAAGAAGGCAGTTTGAGAAAAGAAAACTACTGTTTACTCAGCTACATTTCTAAGTATAAAATCACTCAATTTCTGAAAAGCATCTCCATATTATTGCCACTTTTCTCTGTCCATTTTCTATGAACATAATAAATAAAAACTGTAGCACAAGTATCTAAGATCTGAACACCATTTTTTTAAATTTATTTTTATTCTGGAGTGGGAGCACATACCTGGCTATGCCCACGGCTTATTCCTGGCTCTGCACTCAGAGGTGACTTCTGGTGAGGATTTGGGGTCGATACAAGGTGCCAGGGTCTAACCTTGAATAGTGTATGAAAGACAAGTGCCTTACCTCATTCTGTCTGGACCTCTGAAGCCCCTTGAAGAGTCAAGAGCCAGAGTTGGGTGCTGGTCCTCACGCTGCAGCTGACCGCCCCTCCCGACTCCCTTTCCCTCAACTAATGCTCCATCTCCCACTCTACCCCCCCATTCCCTGTGCCCTAACACCACCCCTACACTCCCCTCCTACTTCCTACCCCCCAACTTCCCAGGCCCCCTTCCTGTTCCTGAGTCTGTGGAGCCCCTCACACCATAAAGGGCATACAGAACTGGTGATTGGGCTGGGCCTATCTGCCACAAGCCTTGGGGGCAGCCCTGGTCACTGGGCACAGGGCAGGAAGCCAGCGGGCACAGCCATGCACCCCCTATGCAACTTCGGGCAGCTGAGTACTGCAGGTTCCCAGCCAACAGCCAAGCATTGTAGGTTCCTACCCAACATGGTCTTCCATAGATTTACACTTGCACTTCTTCTACTTCCGCAGAACAGGACAAAAGGGTCCCAGGAGCCACCTGGTAGACAGCACTGTGTGTCTGCAATGAGGGTGTGAGTCAGGGCACAGCCGGGATACTAGTAGGTCATAAAGTGGTGTGGTATCAACCAGTGCATGAAGATTCAGGCAGCAGCCAGACTGGACATGTGGGAAGGCCAGAACCCTTAAGCAGGAGATGGGGTGGGAGGCCATGAGGAGCCATGGGGTGGGCGATTGTATGGGGCGACTGTCCTCTATGGAGTTCTGTAGGTTTTCTCCCACCTCTTCTATGTATAGCTGCCCTCATTTCAGGAAGCATCAGAACTGAAAGGGGGCATACACAATTCCCAGGTCAGACTGACCCGGCAGTATTGACTACAGAATGGAGAAACATGGAACCCAGATGGAATTAGTTTAGGTCTAGAAGACCCCCCAGGTCTTTCTAACTCCCATTGCTTCACAGTCATTCTCTATATTCTACTAGATATTGTGAAGTAATCAATGCTAACATGAAAGGACTGTCCTCCAGGCTTTTGAGAAACTGCACATAAGTACTAAGCCTCCATTCCTACATGGGAATGGTTGTCTGTTTTATTCTTTCCTTGCTATGTGTTGTGGGTTTTTTTTGTTTTTTGGCTTTTGGATCACACCCAGCCATGCTCAGGAGCTACTCCTTGTTCTGCACTCAGGAATTACTCCTGGTGGTGCACAGGGGGCCATACAGGATGCGGGGATTGAACCTAGGTCAGGTGCATGCAAAGCAAATGCCCTACTCTCTGTACTGTCACTCAGGGCTCTTTACTTGCTGCTTTATGAGGATATATTTTCCCTATTCTTGACCTCTGATGCTTCTGCATGTAAGCTTAGGAATAAAGTATATATCAGCAGAGCCCAACTATTCTCAAAAGACTTACAGGAACCATTCACTTATTCACCAGATTCACACAGTTTTGATGGTCCAATCTATAGTGGAGTTAAAATCAAGAATTCAGAGAATGCTACACGGAGACAAGGTGACATATGGCTATCCATATTTCTTTGGTTGGCTCATTTTTCACTATGTCTATAACACTGAAGGGCTGCCATTCTACAAATTTACTCAAGTCAGTGATACTCTTGGGTATTAGTGACATCAACTCCAGGCAGCAGCAATAGTCTGAACAGGCTACAAGCTTTGGAAAACCAGAAGGGGGTCTCAGATACTGTTGCATTGCCCTTCTTTTCTTTCACATTTCCTTAAGATGTTGCTGCAATGTTACTTTGGATTGATAACTACTTCCATATTTGGATTGCTGCATACAAGAAGTGGAAGACAAAACACTTTATACTTTAGAGGCAAATATGTGAGGTATTTAGAAAAGACTTTGTTGACAGTACAAGTGCAGCCTACTCTGTCTAGTTGTCAAGTCTGTAGTACTGTGGATCTCAGCCCTCTTGGCTTCAGTGTATATTGCCAATAATGGGTCATAATAAGTCCCTTAACAGAGGAAATAAAGACAGAGTTGAGTTAAAGAGGTGTTCTATTTACAGCTGTCCTTTGTAGGCATTCCTTTCTAGGATGCAGTTTCCATGGGGGATTTTCTCCTTTTTTTAATCCCAAGATATCCAAGTCCAAGAAAGTGGCAGGAGGAAGGAAGATGGAATAGAAAGATCTCCATGAAATGACGACTATCATTTTGCTTGTAGCTGCAAAGTTAGAAGTAATAGTCTTCTTTTCCACATTTGCATGCAATTTTCTGAGTTTGCTTAAATGGATATGACATTTCATTAATTCTGATTCATTGTGTACTCAAGCCAAAACACATGCAGTTTGGTTCCGTTTACTGACTGAAAAAAAAGAAGCTGAAAAATTCTAAGAGAAATAAGGGAAGGTATATAATTACTCATTACCCAATCAGCTACCAGGTTCTGGGGGCAAGAATGGTTTAGAGATAAATTGCAACTTTTGTGAGTGATTCTGACAGGCTGGGTTAGTAGGTGTGTTTCTTTTGATTAATGACACAGGAAGAAAGGTTTAGAAATGTTTCCACTGCTTCTGCTTCTTACACACTGACCCTTAAATGTTTCTACCAGTTACCAGAGAAAACATAAATTACAATGAGCAAAGTGTGAATGTTGTTAAAACACACAAAAATATAACATCTCTATTCTAATTAAAAGGAACTCAAGATGACAAGCCCTAGGATATGCCAAAGTGGGTCATTTGGCTAAAAATTTCAAGTTCCCAGAAAATGCTTTCATTAAAATAAAGAAAAAATAGACACAGTCGGAGCTATTTATCATGGTCAATTAATATGAAAGTTTGAATATGGGACAGCTACTGCATGGAGTTTGACATCATTCAGTATTTGTCCAACAGATCATATTTCTAGGTGGAAACAGAAATTTTCCTGGTAGCTCATGAAACGAGTGCAAGAGACCCTTTTCAGGTCTCTGATCTCTATGAGATTCTTACTAAGCTTCTGTAGCTAAAGAACAATACACACACATACACTGAGTGTATGGGAATTGAATACTGTGAGTTGAATGCTGTGACCTCACACATGGAAAGGCACAGTGTGCTGAGATTACTTTAATCTCAGTTCTAAATTACTTGGGAGTTTTTCCTAAAGAGAATGAGGCATGCATAAGATTTGGGATGAGATATAATGCACTCTACTGATCTTAATTTGGGGGAAAATTATGTCAGTATGGTAAAACTAAAAATAAAGTGTATCCTTATCCATGAAGACCAGTTAGGTTCCCATTGTGTGTGGAGAGCCGTAAGGGAATTCTGAATGTGAAGATTATTTGTTTAATATTGCGATAAGGAACATTGGTTCAAGTTAATTATATTCTACCCAGTCTTGAACAATATTGGCTAAAGTGGGCTCCACAGATTTTTGAAGGAGGGAGAAATTATCTCTGAGAAGACGAGTGATATGCTTAGATAGTTGGGAGATAAAAATCTGAACTGGGAGAGTGGTCAGGTACGAGAAATGGAAGCAAAAACAATAAAATGGAAAGTTAAAAAGACTGGGCAATGGATAGGTGAAGAAAGGAAGTGATATTGATAACACTGAGTATTGAGTCTAATAAGAGGAGAGGAAAGAACTAGCTTTAGGACAAGGGGAAATTTCCTGGGAGATGTTCGGTGGCGAAGAGAAAGAATGTAGAAGACCAGCAAGCAAGAATGGACTGAAAGAATGATGTGTGTGGTACTGACACGACACAAAACAGCCAGCTCAAGGTCTTGAGATGTAGATACTGATTAGCCCCACGAGGTGAGAGTCAAGTTTGTTACTAAGACTATGTCCAAAGTAGTATTTTTTTTTTTTGGGTCACATCCAGCAATGTTCAGGGGTTACTCCTGGCTCTGCACTCAGAAACTCATGGTAGCGTTCAGGGGACCATATGGAATGCCAGAGATCAAACCTGGTCGACTGTATACAAGGCAAATGCACTACCCACTGGGCTATCACTTAGGCCCCACACTACTATTGCTGAGTGAATCTTACATGTATTTTATGTCAAGAATACTCATCTCCCAACTTGTGTCCTCAGGAAACCTTGGACTGATAATGAGGATAGAATGTCATTATCCCTTCATAGCAGGTGAGAAGGTGAGAAAATCTATGTGTGGGTATGGATCTTACTTCATTCTGATGACTGTAACAGGTCGGGATCATAGTGCTGGCATATTTAATATTAAGTCAGGGCCCACTTTCTCACAGACATCTGTCTTCTTTCATAACATCACATGTACGGCAGAAGGGTAGAGGCAGCTTATAAGGGAAGTAATGCCTTAGAACCATATCCCAAAGACCCTACTCCTAATATTATTACTCTTAATGTTATTATATCTATGACGAGTAGATTTCCACATTAAAAACTGGTGAGGTGGAACGGGGCAGGAACATCCCATCTGTGGCAAAAGTCCATGGAATATTTTGTGGTGGATGTCCAGCAGATGGCCAGGGAGAGCAGAAAAGGGTTTAGCATCATTTCAGTTAAATATAATGAAGGCATTAAGGAAAAGTGACAGTCAAAGGATCCAAGGAAAACATTCAATAGAGTGTTTTCATTTTATTATTATAATCATTATTATTATTATTATTATTATTATTTTGCTTTTTTGGGTCACACCCGGCGACGCTCAGGGGTTACTCCTGGCTCTGCACTCAGGAATTACTCCCTGGTGGTGCTCGGGGGACCATATGGGATGCTGGGGATCGAACCGGGCGGCACAGGCCGGCCACATGCAAGGCAAACACCTACCAGCTGGGCTATCGCTCCGGCCCTCAATAGAGTGTTTTTAGTCATGGAAATCTTTGACACACTGACACCGGTAATGCAATTTACATTAACTATGTCACTCTCAAATGTGAGCCACTGGTGGCATGTACCAGCATCAACATAAAATGGAAATTTTCATAGAAATGTTAACCATTAAGCTAAACAGAGTAGGACTGGCTTGGGGTTTCCTGGAGCTATAGAGACACTTTGAAGCAGTGCTCTTTCTCTAGTCAATCTGCCTTACCTTGTATATGGGGAAATGAGATCCATATAAAAGATTCTAGAAAACATGGCTAAGAGAAGCTTGACTCAGGATACCACAATTCCCAGGCCAGAATATATACACTGCTTTATAGAAAGAGGGTCCCCACCTCTACTTTATATTGCAGCATGCAATATTAAATATACACTGTTAATGTTGTTAAAAGTCTCCTTAAATCATATTAAGTCTATCTACAAACAGTTGATAGACAATAAAGATAGATAGATGGATGGATGGATGGATGGATGGATGGATGGATGGATGGATGGATGGATGGATGGATGGATGGATGGATGGATGGATGCATGGATGGATGCATGGATGGATGGATGGATGGATAGATAGATAGATAGATAGATAGATAGATAGATAGATAGATAGATAGATAGATAGATAGATAGATAGATAGATAGATAGATAGCTTATCCCAAAGGATTAGGAAGAGGTAGAGGAAAAGGGATGTCAGATAAGGGCAGAGGCTCTGAAGCTCAAATTTACCTCCAATGCATCATCAGGAAATAGTATCTGCAGAATTCTCAAAGTTTTACCAGAGCAAGGGCTAAGCTTTTGCTCCTTGCCTTAACTCTACCAGCTTGGTCTCAGCATCACTGTATCACTGTCTTCCCGTTCATCATCAATTTTCTCGAGCGGGCACCAGTAACATCCCCATATATCCTGTCTCATGCTAGTAGAGCCCAAGGCATCTGCTTGCTCCAGGAACATAAAGAACCTCAAACCATTCAATCAGGTCATGGGAATGAGGTCTATCATTCCCAAAATGCTGTGGCACATTTTATAATTAATCCCTATTGCAGAAGCCCAGCTCAGACTTCATCCCCACAAAATGCTCTGCAGAGTGTAGGCTACACTTTTCTGGCATGGGGGAGAGGTTGTCTGGGGCCTTCTTCCACTTGGAGGGGAAAGTAAGAGTCTAATTTGCTGCAAACTGTCATGAGCAATAAACCGTTCATTAACTTTAATTGTAAACACTTTAAGTCCCAATTATTGTAATGAAAGCATAAATTGAAAAATCAAGAGTTAAGCACCCTTTTACAATTTCATATCTTCTATCTTCACCTGGCCTCTTAAGACAAAGTCATATTAGACAACTCACAGAGTGCCTGTTCCTGATTTTATCTGACAAAACCTTATCCATTTTTCTGTTAACTTCTCTGATCTCCATTCAATTGAAAGGAATCTGCCCACTTAATGGTAGCCCAGATCACTTCTCAAGTACTCCCGATAATGGGATTTATGTTTAATACATATTTTGACTTATTTACTTGCCAATCAGTATCATATCTTGAGTACTCCTGTCACTGAAGCCCTAAAAACAGTACTATCTGCCCAGGAATTGCTCCAAAATTAAAGTATATGGATGAGCAAATGCTTAGCCAATAAAAATCATATGAGGGAACCCAAAGACTAATTTGTTTAACTTATATCTACAACTGGATTATATATCATACTGAAGAATGGAGTGCCACACATCTTATTTTCCTACACAATTTCACACCAAACACTACTTAACTATATACTTGTTAACTATAACAACTATATATACATGATATTTGCATGTTGCAATAGAGTATCTGGTTAAGATAATAAATTTCTACATTAATTTAAAATATTCTTGTCGTTGCTAGTAGGATGATTACTCTAGCTCTTTGAAAAGGAAATTTGGGAGGGGGCGGAGTGATAGTACAGCATGTGCCAATCTGGGTTCAATGCCCAGAACCCTAAATGGTCCTCCAAGCACTGCCAGCAGTGATCCCTGGGTGCAGGAATAATTTCTGAGCACTATCAAGTGTGGCCCCCCAAACCACACTTAACAAGTAAACTTTGTGTGGAGTAAATCATGGTCTGTGTCCTAAGACCATCTAAACTAATAGCCTGAAATGATGACATTAGAATAATGATATGTAGATGGTGGATGGATAAGTAGATAAATACATACTAAGTAGGTAGGTAGATAATAAATTAACAGGTGACAAGAGTTCCCATTTGGTAATACTGAGTTTACTTCTCTGAATGAGCCTTAGCTTAGACAGAATCTTGCCTGATGACTACCTGGAAATAAGTTATTTCAAGCACAAGACATTATTTCTCTTTTTTTGTATAACTTAAAAATGAGACTTAATCAAAATGATAGAAAAAGATTAAATTCGACCTTCCTGGTTGATATCTAAATTATACTTCCTGCAGACATTGCTGCAAATTCTGAATTAAAGCTCTGATTCTGCAATTGTTTAAATCCATTCCACTTAAGTTTGAATGCTCCTTTTTTCATCAGTAAAGTGGTAGTAATAATTCCCTGCCTTGTAGAGTTAATAAAAGAAGGGCCATAATGAATACAAAATTTGAACATGTTGCTACATAGAGACGGAGGCCCCTGGCCACTCTTCCCACCTTCCAGCCCCATCTATTTTCCATTTGCCACATAAAGCCAGGCCCAATGAGCGCAGCCTTCAATGGTCTCCCTACCCTTTTCCTTCTGTTAGACTATGCCACTGCTATTAACATCTGTTAGCTGTATATTCTATGTACTCTGTTAGCTAGATTTTGTTTACAGATCAAAAAAGCAAGTGTTATGCTTCTATGTTAATAAATAAAAAATAACTGTTTTTTGATTAGCAATTTGCCATGCACTCTGACATGGAGCTCTTTCGTATGGAATCCACAGTGAGCACAGTGAAAACTTGGTAGATAAAAGTAAAAGAAGTGTGAGATAAAGAACCTGCCATTTAGGCAGGACGTGGGAGGGGGGGGAGAGTGGGGACATGGGTGGTGGTTGAGAGGCACTGGTGGAGGGCGAGGTGCTGGAACACTGTGTGACCCGAAACCCCCAGCGTGAACAACGTTGTAATTGTATATCTCATGGTAGTATAATAAAATGTTAAAAAAAGTAAAAGAATATTTACCTGGCAGGGGAGATACCATGATCACAAAAAAAAAGTAAAAGAAGTGCAATCTGGAATCAAACTATATTTTCAGAAGTACTCATCATATTCCATTGCTTGCAATGGAAAAAATCAAGCACAGAGTGGATAAGAAAGGCAGGTTTTTCAGTCAATTCCTGACTCTGTCTGGGGAGGAGAAGAAAATGATTAATTGTGGTAAAATCCCTTTTTGGATTCCTGGAAGGATACTGTTGAATTATCATATGATCTACCCCTATTACTGTGAAATTCTGGGGAGCTGCAGGCTGGACTGTTATCTCTCATTTTCTATATGATCACTATTCAGCCCACCTCCTGACCCAGAATTCATTACCAACTACTGAAGTCACCATTGGCTTTTAAATAAAGATAATACTGTCAGTCCTAGGCAGAGATGCCAACTTTTCTGGAGATGAAGCAATATCAGAATGCCAAACATGTAGATTTCATCTTACATGTTAATATTAACCAACTCTGCACTTTATTTTCCAAATACTCTATGAATTAGACAATTTAAAAAATAAATTTCATTTACGTATTCATCAATATTTACTTTAAAAATCATAGCATGGGGATATACAAGAGAGTTTTTTTTCCTCACCTGAGAAAATACCAAAAGAACATATGGGTTTATAGACACCTTTATTTTACAATTCTTTCTGGGGCACTCAGCACTCTCTCTGAAAACCAGTGCTCCCAGGCAAATTACCCTGACCTGAGGTGACTGAAAGGGAATGATTGGAAATACATTTTTAAAGCCATTTAAGAGTGTTCATAGCAAAGGCCATTGAAAATGGATTAACCCTGGATTTGAAAGAATTGTTTGTCAGGAATCAAGGATTGGTTTTAAGACTGAAACACAGAATAGGGGCTAGATGGCCAATTCTTTCTGCATGAAGGTGTAAAGAGCAACAGAACCCAGAGATTTGCATGAAGCGCGAGTCTTATTTAACATGCTATGCATGGTAACAGAGGATCTTCTTTTATTCAAAAGGGTCTCCTGTCTCAATGGACTCTAAGTCTCCTGGTGTTAAACTTAAATTGATAGAGGATATCGGAAGTCTTCAATAGTACACAGTGTAGAGAGAGTAAAAATTATTATGTAATATAGCTGGAAGAATTACCCATGTCTGTCTTAATTGTGATGACCTCTGAAGTCTCAACTATGTCTTGTAACAAGGACCTAGGGACTCTCAGAAAATGTTGCCTACAACCTGTCAGCTCCACAGACAGTACTAGCAAAAATGGCTGCTCAAATACTGGTCATTGCCATACAAGGACCTAAAATAAAAAACAGAAAATATACACTGAAGCATATGACTTTAATAATATACTGTTGGTGACTGCTGTTGTCAAAAAATTAGGTCAGGTCACAGAAAGGAATGTAAAATTTTCAAGTAACAGAAGAATTCTATAGCCTAGTCCCCTTCCTTCACTTACTTAATGCATGCTATCACTTCATTACGATTACAATAATAATGTATGTGGAATGTAGATCACAATAAGGGAACATTTGCCAGATAGCGGCTATAGCCTGGGAGGAGAAAATGACTTGCGTTTGTACTGTGTTATTCCCATTTAATATACATATAATGTTTTTTTAAAATTTCTTTCCCGAGAAGTCTAGACTTTTCACCAACCTCAAATAAGAAAGGCAGGTCTCAATTCTTTTCCAGAAAAAACTTACATTGAGAAGATTATTTATAATTCCCCTGAGTTGTAACTTTTTCTTTGACAAACATCCTTCATCACAAGCCATTGTCTGCATGGGAAGTACATTGTGGCTCATGGCAGACAGAGAACAAGGCCTATTCATATATGGGAAACAATGTGTATTCAAATCTCTCTGAATATAATCAAGAGAACTTGTTTCACATTACAGAATGACGATTCTAAACCAACTCTAAGATCTCTAGAGCTTCGTCTTATGCTGATTTAAGATTTGTGGAATCTCAAGAGAGCTATTAGATTACCTAAATTAACCTCTCAACTTTCTCAGTGAGAACTACAGCGTAACTGAATGTGAGATCTTCCTGAGTGGCTGTGGTTCTCTGACCCAGATACTCACAATAATGTGACAGTGTACTCGGGAGGCTTGGTCATTAAACCTTGTGCTAGCAAAATAAATAAAAAAACTCCATTAAATAACAAAAAAGCTGCAAAGAGATTGATTTTTCCACCATCTGTATATTTACGACTCTGCCAGGGATTACGATCACAGAGAGAAAGTAGGATAAAGAAAGGTAAACACAGGACAACTGCACAAAGCTTGCTCTATGCTGTGAATATGAATGTCCTATAACTGTAAATCTTCCCAGATTTCTGTAAGTTCCAAGTTTTGTTTGGTTTGATTTGGGGCCACACCCAGCAGTTATCAGGGCTCACTTACTCCTGGCTCTGAGCTCAGGGATCATTCCTGACAGGATCAGGGAACCACGGGGTTTCTGGATTCAAACCGGTTCAGCCTCCTGCGAGGCAAGCACTCTACCAGCTATACTGCTAATCTGGCCCCAAGCCCCCAGTATCATCTCAGACTAAAGTCTGCTATAGTTCTCTGAGCATATTTAACAGCAGCATCTATTGGGCACTGGAATGCAAAACTTGGGACCAGAGCACATTAGTAGAGGGTTATCTAACTCAATCTCAAAGAACTGTGTGAGGACACCACACACAGAGAAGGCACAGCTTTAGAAGATTTGGTGATAGAAATTTAAGAAGTTGTCTTCCACCAGCTAATTGGGTCTTACAGAGACATCTGTTTTCTTTCATAGAAAGCACCCAAGAGAAAAAAAAAGAGGTGGATAACACATTCAACAAAGCACCTTTGGCCTTTAAAAGTTATTTCAGGATAATGTGGAATTGAAGGTAGAAAGAAGTCAGTGAAGTCTGACCAGAAATGGTGAACAACGGCCAAGCCCTACCGTATTACATTGCTAGTGATAGAAAGAACTAGGACTGTGTAGGATTGAGCCTCTCTCCCAGAAACACAAATTGAGTAACTAAAGGAGCAATTAACTGTAGAACTACCTGCAAGAGTGCAGGCACAGTGTAGAGAAAACACACGGGACAGTGCAGGCCACCGGTGCTCGTGAGAAGGGAGCCTTCCACCCCTGCGCCTGAAGCTACATGGGCTAAGTGGCTCTCTAACCTGAAAAGGAGAAGGGAAAGAAGTTGTTGGTCATAATCTGTGACCTTTTCTCACAAAATAACCAACCGGATGTTAGGGAAGAGCAATGATACACACAGCACAGGTTCTTTCTCCTGAAGAAGTCTTTCAAAGTCTACACTGACCAAGCCAAATGCGAGGGCATGAGCAACCTGTGGGGAAGTATACATAGGCTTCGATCCAGGAGTGCAGGAAAGAAGACGAGGACACATCTGTAAGGTTAAAGATTAAAGTAGGAACACGCACACACCCACACCTCTTACAACTCATAATTATTATTATCACCTGGCTATGATAATGACAATTTGAGATTTGTGCTAAAATAGTGTGCATGTATTATCTCATTTAATCAAGTCTATTTTTTTAGTTGAACTGACTGAGTTACCACCTTCCTCCTAGCTGACTGATTCCTTTCATGAAGGCATTCAGGGCCATTAAAGCAGGAGACCACATATTTTTCAGACAAAATAACTGCACAACAAATCAGAGGAAAGCATCACATAGCCATAAATGCCTGCAGGAAATTATAGTTTTCTGCAGCCACCATAGGCCAAAGCATTTGTTCCAATGCAGAGAGACAGCTTTATAAGGGTGCAGCCGGTCAAAACCTCCAACTAGCACAGCCACTGGGAGAATATATTCACTCACTTTAACATAAGAAAGTCTACCATTTTTACACTCTTTTTTTGTCTTTTGCATTGATGTATCATATTTATACCATTTGAGGGATTTAAAGGGTATAGTAAATATGTACTCTGTATGTGTATCGGATTCATAGCACCTACCACCAAAGCTTCAGAGCATCCTCTCACCAAGATGATTCCTCTACTAATTCCTTCCCCTCCCTTTACTCCAGAAGTCACCATAGTTTTATATCTGCATGTCAGGATTTCTGGGGGATCTTTATCCCCAATTTCATTCCTCAAGTATTCCTCATATAAGTGAAACCATTTCATGATACTTTTACTTCACTACATATTTCTCTTAGCATAATCATCCTAAGTGCCTTCATATTGTCCAAAATAGCACAAATTCATCTTTTTTTAATGACATAGTATATATACCACTTCCTTATTCAACCAGCTGTCAATGGGCATTTAGATTGATTCCATATTTATCTGTTGTATATAATGCTGCCGATGAATATAAAGCTGCAAATGATTTAAGTCAGTGGTTTTCATTTTTGTTTTCTTTTTAATTATTTATTTATCCATTTTATATTAGCAATTTGCAATATGAGGCACTATGAGTTAGTTATTCAACTTGTCTCAGACATACAATGTTCCAAAACCAACCCCACCCCCAGTATAAGCCTACCTCCACCAATGTCCTCAGGTTCCCTCTCCCCACTTCCCAGTCTATATCTCAGACGGGTACATGTTTAAGTTTGGCTCTCATGCTTACTGGTTGGCTCTGTAATTTAGATATATACATATACTGAACCTATGTACCATCAACCAGTCTGTGACCTCTGAACTCTAACTGCCATCCTTCTGTTCTGACTGCTCATCTCATTTTCTTTCTTTCCTGGCACTTCTCAATTCTATAATCTAGGGCCAAGGGTAAACTGAGTATCTCCCCTTTGATATCTTGAATTCCCTTCTCTTGTCATTATTCTATATACCAGAGATAAGTAAAATCACTTGCACTTATCCTTCTCCCAATTCACTTCATTTAGTATGATATGCACTAATTCTATTCAAGTTGTAGTGAATGACATGATTTAATCCTTCCTTGCAGCTACATAGTATTTCATTGGGTGTGTATGTATATAATAATTTCATTATCCATCACTATCCATTCATTTGTTGTTGGGCGCCTAGGTTGATTCTAACTAACAATCAAACTTGTCTAACTAACAAGTTTTTATTGTGCTAAAAACTATAATTAATAATAATATTCACATCACTTGATCACTTGAATCCCGTTATTCATCGATTTGCTCGAGTGGGCGCCAGTAACATTTCCATTGGACCCTATCACGTGCCAATGTAGCCCAATGGCATCTGGTTGATTCAGGAATATGAAGAGCCTCAAATCGTTCCTTCAGGGTCTTGACAAGGAAGTCTGATCATCTAGTAGGTGGGCAGCCACATGATCTTTTGACATCCCTTGGGATCCAGTCGGTAACGGCTCTAGTCCAGCGGTTGTCTCCAAATCACATTACATGTCCAGCCCATCTGATTTTTCGATGCCTTGGCAAATGAGACAGCGTCCCTGATTCTGGAATAGCGACGGAGGTCAGAACTCCAGTTCCTTCTCTCACTTGAGTGAGGCATGATATTCCAAGCATAGCTCTTTTGATTCTTCTCTGGGAAACCCGAATAGCATTCTTATCCTGCTTTCGTAGGGCCCAGGTCTCTGAGGCGTATGTTAATGCAGGGAGAACGGTGGAGTCAAAGAGATATCCTTTTGAAAATATGCTTTCCTGTCCTTGAGGTAGTACAAAGAAGTGGTATTAGTGGGTAACTGAAGCTCTATTTTTACTTTACCAAGTATCTTTCATATTGTTTTCCATATAGGTTGAGCCAGGCAACATGCAACTGGTAGTAGATAAGAGTTCCTTTTTAACCACTACACAGACAACACATTGTTCCCAGTTTCTGCTGATATGTGTAATTCTTACTGGTGTGAGATAATATCTTATTGTATTGATTTTGATTTAACGGATAATTACATGAATTAAGCATTTTTCCATGTGTCTACTGTCCACCAATCTGTCTTCCTCAGATAAGTATCTATTTATTTCCTTTGCCCATTTTGATAAGGTGTGTGGTGCCCATTTTGTGAATGTAAGATAGTGTTTTTTTCAGTCATCAGTCTGCCAACTGATACAGGTCTAGAAATGTAAAAAGATTAAAAATCATTGCTACAAAGTATAATCTGGGTTCCTAATTCCCAGGGAGCACTGATAGGATGGTGGATTATGTGCATAGCTTGGATCCATAGTAGAATACAATAGCAATGAGGAGGTTCATCAAGTGCACAACATTCTGTAGAAGTTAATACAAGAAGTACCTAAAAATTCCTATCATAGATCCTTATAATTTGAGGGATGGTATAAGCCTCCTAATCCAGTATTTTTCATGCTAGTACCTACAATAACTCAAGGGAAGCAATAATGCTCTCTAAGGTTGACATCTGGCTGATATGGTTAGAGATTCTTCCAGATGGAACTTTTTTATACAATTTATAAAGGAAAAAATTTTATGTTATTTAATTGAGACTGTGCAGGAAGGGAATTAAATGGATTATGTAGACTAATAATATTCTTTATTACCATATTTTGTGATCTACTTTTTGGCCACCATACTGGTCCAGAAATAGTACCTATTTCCATGACTAGAGATGAAATTCTGTTCTGTATGTAGTATAACCTGTGAAAACAACTGGAATACAATCTTCATTTTCTAAAAAATCCTAAAACAGTTTGGTCTAGGTTCACCATTTTTCCTATGTACTCAATAAGCTTTTTATAGATTTCTTTTTAACTGAGGAGGATCATAATATTTCCCCCAAACTAAATATTCCGTTCTGAAATTAGACTTGCTGATAATTTAGATGAATATTTTTCATTACTTTATACTTTCCATTTCCATTAAAACTATTAATCTCCAGAGATATAAAGCTTTCACTATGTTGGCCCCCTGTATTTAACATTTTAATCTGAGGACCAAGTTAAACCTTCAAGAAAATACAATGAGTGGAGATGTATGTAAACTGTCACTATCTCCCCACATGGCTTCCAAATTCTTGTACTTTACTATCATACATTGGGATTCCCAGAATTTGAGAGTAGGAGATTCTCATTGAACACGGGAAACCAGAGGCTGTTTATTACACTGAAGCTAAAAAAGCTAAAACATGTAGCTGTCAGTTTTCCCAGCACCACTTGTTGAAGAGGCTTTCCTTACTCCAGTTTGGACTCTTTGCCCTTTTCAAGATTAAGTGATCATGTCTTTAGGGTGGGTTCGGGATCTCAACTCTAGTCCCGGTCTTTTTCCGTACCACGCTTTTATTACTGCTGCTTTGTAGTAAGTTTGGGTTGGGAAGGTGATGCCTCCCACTTCTCTTCCCAGGTTGCTTTAGCTTCCGTGGGGCTTTTTTCGAATTTCAGTGTTTGGTCTTCTTTAAGATTTGGGATCTTGGACCGCAATCGTAAAGCTCTAGAGTTACCTCTAAAAGTTTCCCCCATGGCAGGTTGTTTCCATTGTTCCTTTATTTCTGGCAGTGTCTTGTAGTCTCTTTGTATAGATCCTTACTTGACTGTCTTTTTTTTCTGTGGCCTTTTGGAATCGTTTCTAATTCCTTCCTTCGTATTTGTGTATGGAAGCCACCGACTTTTGGGTATTGATTTTGTACCCTGCCACTCTACTATACCTTCATTGTTTCTAAAGTTTGGTCTTTAGGGTTCTCTAGGTATAATATCATGTATCTGCAAAATTTGTTTCTTCCCTGTGCCCTATGTCCTTTTCTTCTCTGATTCTATGGCGGCCCAGTACTTTGAAAGTAACCTGTGTGTTGTTTGGCTTTTTCCCCATTGATGTCTTGGGCTTGGTGATGGCTGACTTCTGGGGCTTCCTCTCCCATCTCCCACCCCAAAAAAAAATAAAAACCCGACCCAATAATCCAGTGGTATAATAAAATGTTAAAAAAATAAAAAAAGCTAAAACAAATATTCTAAAAAATCGTTAAAAGAATTGATACTCAATCCTACTCCTAGTTGACAAGACACCATATACTTTTGTTTTCCACCTCTCCAATTTTACTTTTTAGTATCCCTTGATATTTTGTTGTTGCTGTTTTTCAATTTACTTTGCTGTTGTTATTTGCAATTCTTAAGACATGTATTAAGAGCCTTTACTCTTAATAATTTTAACTCTTAACTCTTTTTTAACTTTTTTAATATTTTATTATACCACCGTTAGATATACAATTACAAGATGTTCATGTTTGAATTTTGGTTCTACAGTGTTCCAACACCCATCCCTACACCCTCCCCATCTTCCATCACCAATGTCCTGACCTCCCTCCCCCTTTCCCCAAGCTGCCTCAATGGCAGATTCTTTATCTCCTTCTCTCTCTCCTCACTTCCCTTTCTTATACATTGTAGATTGTAATATATTCTAGAATATGATTGGTTCCACTAGTTTGATGTACTGGGTCTGGACCACAAAAATAGCAGCTATTATGGTGAGCGAGTCTCATTCGACTGCTTCCAAGGCCCTACAGAGGTGATGGGCCCACTCCCAAAACCCAACTTGCCTCCTGGGAGCCTCATGGTCAACTGAGCTAGGGGAGAGCCGGATGGCAGCTCTCCCCCATGCGTCTGAGTCTCTGTATCATGGCTGAGAGCCCTGAGGCAGTTCATGGGCAGGGCCACCAGCCACCGGGATGGGTCAGAGAGGGGAATGGGGGAACCCAGCTCCATTTCCAGGAAGATACCGTGACTTCTGCCTCTGAGATCCGCCTACCGGGCTTGAACCTCGGCTGCTCTGAGCTGGTCTTGAGATCAGCATCTCTCTTGTGTGTGGATTCTGATGAGCTATGGGGTTCGGACGGCGAAAATGGTGGCTATTATAGTGAGCGAGTTTTATCTGGCTGCTTCCAAGGCCCTACAGAAGTGATGGGCCCACCTCCCAAAACCCATCTTGCCTCCTGGGAGCCTCATGGTCAGCTGATCTAGGGGAGAGTTTGATGGCAGCTCTCCCCCCGTTACATTTGAGTCTCTCATCTTTCTATCTCTATTTCTGTCTTTGTATTTCTCTCTCTTCTCCTACACCTTGCGACTTGCCTTATGGTTTATGATGCAATTATCTACGTGTATATTTAGTAGTGAGTTCTAGTGTGACATTATAGTTTCTCATTCCCCATCAACCTCCCCAGTTTGCTACAACTACAATGATCATTATGGTGTACAGATGTGAAAGATCCTGGGAAGAAACGGGTCCTAGCCTACTTTGTTATCTAAGCCTCTTGTGAGACTGTGCACTGTCATAGCTGTGCGTCTGGTCTTCCCCTTGTCCAGTTCATCTGGTTGTAGAGGCTGCAAGCCCATAGCCACACCCACCAGCATGGAGAGGAAGGAGCCAAATCCCTGCTCCAATTCTGGTCAGCATGGCTTCCCCACATGACTGTTTTACCCTAGGAGCTACATTGGTTTCAGCCAGGGACTAGCCGATTCCTCAGAGACTCCATGGGCTGCTCTATGTGGGCCGGGCAGTGCAGCTGTGCATCTGGTCTGTCCCTTGTCCAGTTCATCTCTATTGTTACTGTTTTTGGCTTATCAAATACACCATGGGTAGCTTGCCAGGTTCTGTCATGGCTCTGGGTTCATCCCAGGGGTCTCAATCTTTCCCTATGTCAGACCATTCACCATTCCAGGGCCCACAGGGCAGAGCCCTGGGGTGTACACAAGCCTATCTCCTGTCTGCCACCTGCCAATGTAGCCAGGCACCACAGTCTCACCTGCAACACCTCAAGGAGCAGGTGACCTAACTCTTAACTTTTAAGTTAAAACTATCAAGACCTGTATATTCTAACTCCTTGATTTTATCATCTTTCTTTTTATATACAATGACTCATTTGCAATGACATTATTCTGTGATTTTTAATAGAGTCTTTATATCAATGACTCCCTATGATTGGGTTTCAGTCATACAATGTTCCTGCACGCATCCCTACACCAGTGCCCATTTCCCACCACCAATGTTCCCAGATTCCCTCCCCTCCTTGAGTCTGCTCTATAGCAGGTACTTTTCCTCTTCTATCCCTCTCTGTCTCTCTCTGTCTCTCACTTCTATTACACATTGTGGCTTGGCCTACATACATTTAGAGCTAATAGACATCTTAAATTCCATATACTGGAAACTAAACTCTTGATTGGCACTCCTCTTGCATGAGGAGTGGCTCCCCTGTGGCTTCCCCATCTAAGTTGGTCAATCTGCTGCACAACCCTGAAAATAATGGACTCATCCTCAATCCCTCAGTTTCTCTTGTACTAAATTGTAGCACTTTTAGTTTTAGCACTTCCCTAATTACACTGCCATTATATGGTCAAATCATCATCAACTTTGGATTTTTATTCACCTCCTCCAGGTTTTTCTACTACCAATCTGCTCTTCCTTATAATAACTATTCAAAGACAATAGTCAAGGTGATTCTTTAAAAAAGTTCTCTTCACTCATGCAATTTTTGTTTATTAACCATTAATAGATTAACGCTTTACTCAACATACATCATTAAAGAGGCCTCAAATTGACTCCTGATCCATCACCCTTCTGACCTTTTTTCTATCCTCTATCCTCACTTTATTCCAGCAATATCCCTGACTTCGATTCTGTCGACTGATTTTTTTCCTATACCTGAGACACTTCCCTCCCAGATACCAAGCTTCCTCTGTGGCTTCTTGATTTCCTTGAAATTATTTTCTTCAAATGGCATTTTTTATTGAAGCCTACTCTGACTACTTAATTTAAATGATTGTATCCTGACTTTTCTCCTGCTACAGAAATAAAACAGTAATATCTAATCTCACTACTTTGAACCAACTTGTATTAGATTTCTATCCAGGGAATAAAATATTTAGTGCTAAATTTTAGTTTAAAGGAAATGCAAAGTTTATATACTGAAAACTCAAAGCATTTATTGAAAAGAAATTAAATAAAATCTATATAAATATAAGCCATGTTTATAGATTATTATGTAATCTATATTATCATTAAGGTAGTCAATACTCCCCAAATTAATCCAACCCTATCAAAACATAAATCTGGTTTCCTTTCCTTACTGTTTGTGCCACATCAGTAGTCAGGGACTTCTGGCTCTGTGGTCAGGAATCATGTCAGCAGTGCTCAGGGATGACACAGTACCAGAGATGGAACCAGGGCCTCCTACATGCAAAAAAATAGGCTTAGTGAAGCCTCTTAAGTCTGTTAAGCTATCTCTTCTTTAATACAAAAATCAGTACACATATGCAAGGAACACAGAACAGCCAATATTATATAAAAAAACGAAAGATGAGACATAGAAGAAAGACTACTACCCAGTTGAAAGCACATTACAAAGTTACAGTAATAAAAAGTGTAATATATTACTATAAAAACATACAGATTGATGGAATGAAATTAAAAAGAAATAGATGCTGTAAGAGATAGCAAGAGGATGCAACATTTGTCTTGCACGTAGCCAACCAGGATTCAATCCCAGCATCCCATATGGTTCCTCAAGCACCAGAGGTGGTTCCTGAGTTTAGAGCCAGGATTAGTCCTGAACAATGCCAAGTGTGCCCTCACCCATACTCTAAAATAACAAAGTGAAGAAATAAAGCCATTTACCTATTGTGGGTAATGTCTTCATCTTCCCGTAAGCCTTCCCAGTGTTTCCCTCTTACCTCATCACCTGGTGGCGTCAACATGTCTCACTGTACCTGACATCTGTGTATGTATGAGACCATCACTCCATGTTATTTAATATCATCACAGTCACAGCACTGAGCAGCTATGACTTAGACGGACAGGTGAAAAAGGCATCTGAAGATGGTGATTTGTAAGTTTTCTGTTCAGACAATGCTGGAAATCAATTTTTGACAGCAAAAGGGGAAAAAAGGAAACAATCTTCATGGTCTGCATAAAAGTATGTCTGTTACAGGTGGCCCAATTCCCAGTTACTTTGTTCTTGACACCAGAGCCCCGTTTTTCAATCAAAATCGCAGCCACTGTGGCGCTGTAAGGCTGGGCTGGTACCAGGGTCAGAGGTTCCCTATTAGTGCTGGCAGATTTTTCATAATCAAGACACTTCTAAAACACTGAACCCTACCCAGTGCCAAAGGTTAACGATTCAGTGTGCAGGGACTGAAGCACAAAGCAGAGCAGCAGACAGCTCAGAGATGCCACCAGTGGGCCTTTGCCGGCTGCTCCAGTCACTTCCTGAGTCTATTGGGCATTTGCCTTCCTGCCGAGGAGTCCATGGGAAGAGAACATTCATTAAGCAGACTGCATTAATCCTGTTTTTCTAACCTTAGTTCATGTTTACAAGTTTGACGTTTTTGAAGCTATCCCTGCATCCACCATTGAGTCTGGAGATACACAAGCAAAGGGAAATGGAGACTGAAGGGGTCAGCCTCTGAGATCACTTTAGACAGGCAATCTGGATAATTCTGCATAACAATTACAACTTGATTTCAGTTGCAAAATACCAGTGGTACATGAGAGACTTCTTTAGTCTTCTTTGCTCCCACTTGCGTGGGCTGTTTCAATTATTTTTAAGCAAAATAAACCAAAATGCTATGTGATTAAAATCTGCTGACATTCCTTAAGGAAACTGAGGAGAACCTCTGGTGTCAGAAATGGAGGTAATTGTTTTAAACAAACAGAAAGCGTATTTGACTTCTATATCTTACTGTGTTTTGGTTGTTGCCATAGTTGCTGTCATTCAAGAAAAAAATTATTCAAGTCCACTAGACTAAGACATAAGCTATTTTTTTAAATGTAACCTATTTTTCAAAAAAACTACCCAATCTCCTCTTGCTCCTGCCTCATATTCTTCCTGGGTTTTCTATGTGTTCTCCCTATCTATCAAAGTTCTCTGCTTTAGCTTTAAAGCCTATGTTTCCTTTATCCATCATATCAGTTCAGCCTTTTAAGTTTAATCAAAGTCTAAAATTTTCCCTCTAGTGTATGTATCAGTCAGGGTTCTCTAGAGAGACAGAACCAATAGAGTGTGTGCACACATTTAGCTGAATGTGAGAGACACAGTAAGAGCGTCAGACAGAGACACAGAAACAGAGAGACATGGGGAGACTGAGTTTACTCTAAGGAAACTCATGCAGCTTTGGAGGCTGACAGGTTCAAAACTCTATGGAGGTAACTCTCCAGTTTGCACACAAAGGTCAAAAGCTACTGCAGAAGTAGGAATAGTCACTGTCCTAGTTTGAAGGCAGGATAGTAAATAGAAATGAAATTAACATTTTACATTATGGGAGGCGGTAATTTAACTTTCCTGCTTTTTCCAATGCATGATTAAGCATATTAGAATAAGCATGATTTTATTCTAATTGTTGAATAAGAAATTTTCCTCAAAGATCTGAAATGTTATAAATATCAGATGATGAATTTAACATATATTCATTAAAGTTTAACCTACTTTTTAATGATTTTTCATCTTTGCTTTTTTTATTCTGACATCATTGTCTCATTTTCTTCCTGAAAGGTATCTCTGCATTTATCAGTCTTAATTTTTAAATGTAATCTTATTTATTATATTATTTATTTTTTCCGGGCACACCCCAAGCCAGGGCCCCCCGCACTCGAACCACTCCTGGCGGTGCTCGGGGACCAAGGGATAGCGGACGAACCCTGGCCGGCAGAGCCGGCCGCGCAGAAGCAAACGCCCACCCGGGGCACGCCCCGCCCTCTTTATACATTTTTGTGAGTAAGGAAAATCAACCACATAGAATTTTTGCAATTTTATTCACCTGCTCTCCTTCTTTAAATGTTACGGTTTATTTGGAGTACAGGGCCAGAAAGACTGCATAGGGGTAAGTCACCTTGCATGTGGCTAGGCCCAGTTTGGTTCAATGACGTATTGCCACAAACATGCCAGCAGTTATCACTGAGCTCAGATCCAAGAGCAATCCTTGAGCATACCTGGGTGCCCATCCCCCCAAAAATCACACTGTAAATTAATTTGGAGAAAACTGAAGTCATTACAAATCAGTCATTGCTCTCCACAAGACCTCTGAGTGGACTGTTCTCAGAGGTGACCTTTCCCTAAATATTGTCTCCCTAGATTAGTCCTAGATTAGTTATTTATTCACTGGACTGACTACTCCCTAGGCAAAGGAGCCCATAGCTGCAGTTCTTGAATGGTGGAATGTCTTGTTAGATGGATGGTCTTCCTGTTTACAGTATTCCCTCGATGAAACTGTCTCCTGGGGTGAACTATCACCCTCAACAGTCTTTTTGAATAAACTGTCCACTAGGTAGACTGACACTCTACATGAATGTTCACATTAACTAGATGGTCCACCTGGGGTTAATGTCCACTTTGCTGTATTATTCCTCTTCAGTTAACTGTCTCCTTGGCTATATCATCATATTCACGGATACCCCCTGGTTGAATTGTTGCACTGGGTTGAATGTCCCCATCAATGTACTGTCCCTTCAACTGGCTGTCCTTAAGAGTGAGCTGCCCCCTACTAACAGCGTGCCCCTTTGGTCTGACTTTAACATTCTCTTCATTGCACTCACTAACTCTACCCTTCTGTGGAATGATCATTTGAGTAGACTATCCCCATGAGTGAATTTCACTCATCAAGGATACTCACCTTATTTGGGCTGCCCTATATGGTAGAATGTCGCTTTGGGTAGACTGTCTATTTTGGTGGATTATATAATTTAAAGACTCGCAGACATGGGGCAGAGCTTCTACTGGCTCTCCCTGTGACCAGCCGCTCATGAGCGCCCGGGAGGGATGGTGGGTTCTAGCCCTGGCCCACCATCCCAGCAGAGCCTCGCAACAAGCCAGACGACCCCCCCACTCCATGAGGGCCTCCATTTTCCACATCCGGACTTCTCTCTCGTCAGACCTCCACCCAGCAGACCAGCCTATCATCGCCTGGCTCGGCGCCGCAAGCGGCCGCGCGGTTCATCAATAAATGCTGGACTTAGAGATGCCTACAAGAGTATGCTACCTGTACGGCAGAGCCTGGCAAGCTACCCGTGTTGTATTTGATATATATGCCAAATACCAGTAACAAATATAGACCTCATTCGAAATGGATTGAGGCTCTTTATTTTCCTGGTGCAAGCAGATGCCTTGGGCTCTACTAGCATGAGACAGGACATATGGAGATATTACTGGGGCCCGCTCAAGCAAATCGATGATGAACAGGAAGACAGTGATATAATTTAAAGATTTGTTGTCATCAGTGGGCTGTCTACTAAGTAGAACATCTCTCTTGATATACTGCACACCCGAATGGACATCCCTGTTAGTGGACTGTCCTCCTGGTTGAGCTATACCTATGAATGAGTGTCTTCCTGGTAGATTTTCCAGATGGGTCAACTGTGGATTGTCACCTGTCGGGGACTGCTGGGGTCCCCAACAGCATCAGGAAATGAGTTCCCTTCTACCTCCGAAGTGGGGAATGGATGAAAACTGAGGAATCCGGCGCAGTTTTGGCGCAGTTTTAAAAGACTTTACTATCACAGGTTCTGATATACAATCCAAGAACAGGAAAAACCCGGACTCTGGCCCTGGCCACATGTAGGCCAAGATGGCTGTGACCACGTATTGGAGCCCAACAGAGAACAGAGAGGACAGAGAGAGGCAAATACCAAGGGAAGCCAAAATGGCAAAAAGGCCCCTTCTTCTTTCTCCTAGCTTCTTTTATAGACAGAAGCCTGCCAGAATCTTCCAGCCCAGCCCATCATGAGTTGGGCTATCTAGAGATGAGTCCAGGTAAATGACCCTTTTGAAATGTAGATCTTTAGATGAGCCTTTGGCTCAAGCTTCACAAAAGCCAGAGCTGATTCCCAGAGGCAAAAAATCTCCCTAGCAGAGAGAGGAGGGGCTGCATCTCTGAACCAGAAAACAGTTCAGAGTGTAATTTGTAGGAAATGGCATTAATACCTTTACCACGAATATATAGCTAGCAGATCCCAGACTCTGGATCTCACTAAGTTCCAAAGTCCATCAGAAAAATTCACTTTGGCATTACTTTTAGAGTCAGAGACACGTTAGTTTGCCTGGAGGTGCCTGGCATGTTTCTGAACTAGAATTGATTACATTATGGTTGATCCAACGTAACCAAGTACTCTTGGAATATCTACATGTATGTCCCACACAGAGACCTGTGGGAACAGAATATTGATCTGGGGCAAGTGAGGTATATGATAAAAATCTTTATGCCATATAAAATTATGAAATCGATCCAATTCTGCTCAAACTCCCATTGTGTCTGCTCTGGAAGTTCCCCAAAGGCAGGGACCAGCTCTCCACATAATCTAATTGTAGCTGGACACTAAGGCTCAGTAAGGCGTGTCAGTCACCCAACAGTCACTCTATATTGATTCTCCCATTTGAGCATGGTTATCACCCTGAGTAGACTATTTCCTGAGTGGACTTTCCCTAGACAACTTTATTGAGTAGACTATGCAAATTAGATTATGTCCTCCTAATATACCATCCTGAAGAGGGCTCTCTCCTGTGTGGACTAGCCTCCTAGAATGTCTGAGCAGTCACTCTGCATAGACAGCCACCTGACTGGACTATTTCCGCAGAAGATTTTCCTCTTGACAAAGCATCCTCCACTCAATATACTGTCCGCTTTTGGTGAATGGTCCACATCAATGGCTATGCCCTGAGTGAGCTGTTCTCCTGGACTGTCTCTTGAGGTGGACATTTCCCTGAATGGACTGCTTCTGGCTAAACTGGCTACCTTATGCACTATTCCACTGGGTGATCTATCACCTTGGAAGGACCATTCCCTCATGTAGACCATCTCAGTGCAACCAGTCACATGGATGCAGAGTCACCCAGGATTGTTGTCCTGCAGGATAAAGAAACTGTTTTTCTGGATAGATACTGTACTTAGTGTCTCTGTTTTGGGTTGACTTATCTTGTTCCTTTTTTTCAAGAAAGGAAGCTAGCAGTTAATCTTTGAGTATATTAATAAGGGCTAGTTTATCATGATTTATTTCATAATTTCAGAACTGAAAATTTAATGAATAAGCAAGATGAATGGAGGACATTTTTCATGCAGTTACTTTAGAATTTTCCTTTTTACAATTTAAGTTTACTAAACTATTAATATACACAGCCTCTAGTTCTGTAGTCTTAATCCAATAACGCCTTCAATTCATTTGGGGAATTTTTTTAAAATGCTAATCCCTAGGGCTTTTTGCCTGACCCATTAAATGAAAATCTCTAAGAAAGGTCTAGACAAGATTTTTTTAAAAGTCTCCAGTTGATTACATGTAGCAAGGATTGCAATGCACCTATATTCATTTTCAGTCTCTATGGCATAAAAGGCAGCTGGAACTCTCTTAAAAATTCAGGCACTCAAGGTCCAAGCCCCATCCTAAAGATTCTGATTTGGGAATATCTTGTGTGATAGTTCATTACCTATATTGTTGAAAAGTACTGCTGTGATTACCATCTTTCCAAGTCAGACAGTGGAGCTTAAAATTATCTGATTTGCCTCTCACCTAAAGGAAAATGTATTCCTGGCAACCTGAAACAGTAGAGTTGGCCCTAGTTCCCTCTTTGACTTACCTGGAGAACTTCAAAAATCTCACCACAGGAGCCAGTTTTTCCAGTCTTTTAATAGCAGAACTTCTAATTCAAAAACTTCTGAGACGTGGCTATTTTATTTTATTTATTTAATTATTTATTTTTTTGCTTTTTTTGGGTCACACCCAGCAATGCTCAGGGGTTTCTCCTGTCTCTGCACTCAGGAAATACTCCTGGCAGTGCTCAGGGGACCATATGGGATGCCGGGGATCGAACCCAGGCCGGCACGGGCCGGCGCTGCAAAACAAGCCCTACTCCAGCCCCAAAGACGTGGCTATTTTAGCAGGGTGCCCTGATGCTGAATCACTAAGTTCTGTCCATTACATAAAAGGCAAATCTTAATTTGTTATGATAACAAACATGCATTCAGGGCTTCTCTATGCCAGATACAGTGTTGTAACAAAATTAATATTATTCATCGGCCAAAAGTACTACATCTTTGCTGACAGGTAAATCGGACAAGCCACGATTCAGGACCAGATCTTTCTATGATTATAACTGTCACATGCCCCTGTGACTTGGGACACAGTGTATGAAAGACCAGGGTCCTGCATCCCATGATTCAACGGCACATGGGAAATCTTACCTACCTGCTGTGCTAAATGGAGCGAGGAGGAAACCTATATGGGCAATTCAGACAAAGTGGAATTTGTTTTGCTGCAAATGATTCAAATCATTAAATTCAGCAAATACCCATTAAGCCTCTATTATGTGTAAGGCTCCACAACCCTTTGTAAGCGCCAGCTATAAATTAGATTTGGTTTATGTGAAATCCTCCCCTGTTATTGTTAGGCTGCAGGACCATATTTTCATTTTTGCACCACTTGTTCAATACTTCAAAAACAGAGATAGGCATCCTCTAACTTATGTTAAGACCACACATCCCTGATGAGCCGATGACATTCCAGGAAGGTGAAAGAAAGGATCGTGAGGTTTCACTAAGCAGCAGGATGCTTTGCAGTGATGCTTCTGCACTGCCGCTCTTCTCTTTCTCTAACCTCTCCTAAGCTGATCAGTCCCTCTTGAGCCCTCTGCTATCTGGGAATGCTGATTTCTCATTAGTCTGGAGAGGAATAACCACAGTCCATCTGTTCAAGCCCAGTGCTCTCCATTTCTAGCTCAATTGAAATATTTACAAATTCAGACCAAGGCCTCCCCATCTGTGAGGCCAGTACAAGTCCTCCTGGGTTACTGTGTCCTGCCCACCAGACTAAGCCACAATGGAAAATGGTTTAGATGATCCTCAAGATATTAAGAATAGAGCTTCCATATAACTCTGTAATTCCGCCCCTGGGCATCTACACCAAAGAACTGTACACCACTTTAAGTAAGCAAACTCTATAACATGTAAATTGCATCTCAAAACTGATACCAAAATATTTAAAATTAAGGAGGATAAAGGAAGAAGTTATAGAGTGACTGTAAGGAAGGAAAGAGGTCAAAATACTAATTAACCATAGACTTGAAGTTACATGTGCACAATAAAATTTCTATGATAATCACTAAAAGAAAATATTAGATTGTATAATTTTTTTAAAATAAGAAACATACTTATTTTAAAGAATGTAAAGTCACTCAAAAGTTTTGTTAAAAAGAAAATAATGCAGAACAGGCATGATGAATAGAAAGAAAATTAAAGATTATAATTAGAAAAAGTAAGTATTTATCTGTATTAAAAAGTAAACTTATATACTGTACATCTATAGTTGTAATTACAAGTATAGTATTCATGCACAACTATTCTTTTTACAAGTACAGGCTGAAGACGAGAAAAATAAGTCCAGCTCTCTGTTGTTGTTCCTAAAAAATACATGCAACACATGAAAACAAAAAATTAAAAGTGAAAAATTGATAGGAGATAAATGTCAAAAAAACCCGTATCAATATCAGACGAGTTGACTTTCAGGGTAAACTACAAATGGACAAAGGAAAGAGAAGGGATCACTCTATAATGTTACAAGGTTCAATAAATCAGAGAGTGAAATTATTCTCAATATTTCCTGCAATATGTCCTATAACATTTAAGTAAAAAAATGTAATAATATAGTTACAAGTAGACAAACAACTTTTATGTTAATGGAAGATTTTTTAAAGATGGTTATCTTTGTAACTTTAATCCCAAACAGGGTAAAAACAGTAAGAATACCAGTTGAAGTCATACTGTTACCCGCATAATCTAATAGATACAGAACATTTCAGCCTAAAATTAAAGACAAAGAAGTATTTTCAGTTAAAATTGACAGCAAGTCTAGTACAGTGCTTAAGGTGCTTGCCTTGCATGTGGCTGAAGTAGGTTTGATCTCTGGCACCATATATGGTCTGTCCCTGAACCCAGGCTCCCTGAATGGAGAGCAGGAGTTAAGTTCTGAGCCCAATGAGGTCTGGCCCCAAAACATAACAAAACAAAAAATCCACACCCTATTGGACCATTAAATCTCAACAAACTCAAATGATTTGGTATTACACTAAGTTCTAGAAACACAAAGCAATTAGGTAAGGAAGAGTTAATAAACATACTAGTTAATAGTAATAGTTAACTGGCTATTAGATAGTTATTTAATAGCAATAGTTACTTAACTATTAGATATTTAATAGTTATAGCTAATTAACATGATACTGGTAGAAAAATGTAAAAACACTAGTACTTATATTAGAAAAGAAGGAAAATAATAATGTACTAAACTAAGCATCTGTCTTTAAAAGCAAGTGTGTGTGAGAGAGAGAAAAGAGAATCCAAAGAAAACAGAAGGGAAAAATAATAAAGATAAGAGAAAATGGAACTAATAAAATAGAAAGCCATCAAACAATAGGAAAGATAAAACAAAAGCCAAAAGTTGTTTCTTTATAGAGTAATGAAATTAACAAAACTCTAGCAAGACTGATCAAGATAAAAAAGCAAAGAATGTATGAATAAACAATATTAGGAATCAAAAAGGAAACATAATTACCAATGCCATAAACACTAACAAGATGGAAGGAGATTATGAAGATTTTTTATACCAATGAATAGGACATCTGAGATTAACTGTAACTTGCCAAAATCATAAAATATTAAAAAGAGAATGGGAGAGCATCCCAAGAAGAAAGCATGCTGAAAGAACAGTGGAGGGGGAAAGAGTTGGTGGCCTGTGGGACGCAGTCACTGACTTGTTCTACATTTACGGAAAAGCAGTCTGCGTTTTACTCTGTGGAAGCCAAGAGATTCTACTTATAAAGTTTATAATATAGGGGAAGGTTTAGAACATTCATTTTGAATGAGCAATTAAAGCTCCTAGAGGTTCACTGCAGAAAATGTCAGACAGGATATCAGTTTTGTGTTGGTACTTATCAGGATGAGGTGAACTGAACAAGTTGGAGGTTGCTAAATACCAGCCTGAGGAACGCGGACTCAATGGAATAATGGAAAACAGCAAAGCTTGAGGACCACCCCCTGCCTTTCCCTTTCCTCTTGCCCTGTGATGACTCTTTCCACATTTGGTTTCAGTGCTCAGACATTTGGTTGCAGCGTGTGCACATTTGGCTTTTGCTTTCCCTCTTTCTGGAGAAGTGAGTGCACACTTGGCTGAACGCACAGAAACACCTGACTTGCAGCACCAGAGGAAGCACACTTCACTGTGGTGCCAAAGATCACAAACAGCGGTGTTGCAGGGAGGAGTCCTGGAACACAGAAAATGCTGAGCTCAAACTTGAGGCCCTCACGTCTGCACAGAAGTCTCTCTACCACCCACCCACTGAACCCACCAAACACTGAAGATTTTTAATAGAGATATATCATGGCCAAGGTTTTAAGATTTAATAATCTAATCCATATATATTTATATATCTAATATATAATATATTAGATATATAAATACATATTCATACATATATATATATATAATAAATGACATGTGCCTGATCGAGCAAATCGATGAACAACAATTGGGAAGACAGTGATACAGACAGTGACAGTGATACAGTGATGAATGACATTTGGGAGTGTTGAAAGATAAAGCATATTAAGTAATTTTGGAGACTATATCAGTCTGTAATAAAGCCTTAACTTTGGATAGGAGGGTAGTCACGGAGAAGTGAGATCTGGAGAAGCACCAATAGGCATAAAAAAGGGAATTCCAAAATGCGTAGTCTGGGAAACTAGGAATTAAATCAACTCTGGACCTTTGTTGATCTTCTAAAGGTGTTTGGAATTAGAGTCAGAGGCAGAATTTCAGGGTGCCTGCCTTTGATGTTCTTTGACGTTGGGGGAAGCGGGTAGGCAGGATGTTCATCAAACAAGGGCCCACCTTGTTAGCAACTAAAGAACTATTATGTGCTGGATATTTACTGCCTTATTGGTACAATATCAGTGAAGTGAAGCAGACATGTCTATCTGGACTACAATGGCACAAGAGAAGGAAATCCCGTCATCAGAAAGTCAACCCAGGATGAAACCTCTAGAGTTTCAGATACAGATCCTGAGATCCTAGAAGTGACTCCCAAAGGCAGTTGTTTTACAGGAGCACGGCAGATATTTAGGTCATCCTTTCCCAAGTGATTTTTCCCCATTATCACCTGCCTCAATGGAGACTAAGATTCTTTTTGAAGCTGCATGGCTGGATGTAGTAACTGGGGACAGTGCTCTATGAGATTATCCTTTTAATTGAGTTGAAGATAATTGGGGCACTTCTGAATCCCTTCTCTGGATCCCAGTGGAGACTATATGTTTCCAACTCAAGGGCTTGCATCATGAGCTACAGCTCCTGGGAGATAGGCCATGAGCGGTACAGAATTATTGCCCAAGATACAAATAAGGGAAGCACCCTTTAAACATACAACAGGGCTAACAGAGAACCTAGCAAATAGTAAGTATGAGAGTAAGACTGAAAACTGCAACTGCAACCACCGTGAGGGCAGATATTTGCTTTTGTCTCCATATACCCCTGGCCTGGGCATAGATAAATGATAGATGGTCCATTAACTTCATTCTTAACTGACTCTTCAAGTACTGATAGAGTATTCCAGAAATGTTTGCCCTCATTCAAAAAACTGCATTTCCACTCTGTACTCATTTCCAACAGAAAACTTCTCAGAATACGCAATACCCTCTTTTTCAGCTCTACTAAACCAGCCTAACTTTTCTTTAATTGCTTCTGTTCATCCAGTTGTGTATGTGTGTTTTTTTTCTTAATGAGTTCTGGCGTAGTGTAAAAGGGACACACAAAGGTTTTGGGCTGTTTGTTTATGTAGTAAATATCCCAAACTGCTGCTTTTTAGGGAGTTTTATCTAGGTATGATGATTCCGGCCTCTCCTTCACCGTCTGCCTTTTCAGCTGTCACTTTGTGTGACACTTTGTCATTTGTTTCCTCCTCAGGTATCCCAGGCACTCAATCCTCAGAAACTGAAATGAACATCTAAGCTTGCATACTGTAAGAAATGTCCAAATAACTGGCATAGTTTTTTGGGGACAGAGGAGGGTTACTCGCTGTCTCTGGATGTAAATGACCTAATTCTTTAATAGAAGGCCAATCACGCATAATAGGGTGGATGTGATGCTGAAATCACCTCAGCAAAATGATAACAGAATCATGAAGCACACCGAGTCCTGGGTTTTCCATGTGTTCTTTTCTTCCAGTGGGGGAACAACTGTTTCATTATATCAAATTTCAGAACTAAATTGATTTTTTTTTACATGTGAAACACACAAACCAGACAAGCATTTTGTTTACTGATACAGAAAGTATCCCCCTTTTTATGTTGTCTAATTAGCACTGCTATATCATAGCTTGGTGCTATGTCATTCGATCAATGTTCTCGATAGCTTTGTCAACCCAAGTACAATTTTCAGAAAAGGTATCTGTAGCCTGGATTAGGAAAAAGCTAGTGTTAGCTCTCACCCAGAAAGTTATGTGTAATAAGTAAGATATCCACTTTTTATATGGAATGCCTTCAAAAGCATTGAAGAAATAGCTAAAAGGACAAAAGAACCTCCGACTCTGGGCACATCTCTTCAACTCCACCTTTCTCCTGCATTAACATATGCCTCAGAGACCTGGGTCCTACGAAAGCAGGATGAGAATGCTATTCGGGTCTCCCAGAGAGGAATCGAAAGAGCTGTGTTTAGAATATTACGCCTTACTCAAGTGAGAGAAGGAATCTGGAGTTCCGACCTCCGTCGCTATTCCAGAATCAGGGACGCTGTCTCGTTTGCCAAGACATCGAAAATCAGATGGGCTGGACATGTAATGCGATTTGGAGATGACCGCTGGACTAGAGCCATTACTGACTGGATCCCATGGGATGTCAAAGATCACGTGGCTGCCCACCTACAAGATGGTCAGACTTCTTCGTCAAGACCCTGAAGGAACGGTTTGAGGCTCTTCATATTCCTGAAGCAACCAGATGCCATTGGGCTACACTGGCACGTGATAGGGTCAAATGAAATGTTACTGGCACCCACTCAAGCAAATCTTTGAATAACAGGATTCAAATGATCAAGTAATAGATATTTATTAAGCACCTTTGTCTATGACACTACAGTCATCTTGGAGAAACCAAAATGTATAGAAAGTTGACCACTGAATATTAAATTTTAAGGAGATGCAAGCTGAGGGAATAGAGATGTGTTTAAAATCTCCACTGAGTACAATGGGTAAGGCACCATGCATGCAGTTGATCACCATTTGATCCCCAGCACCCCATAAGGCCTATCCTTACTTCATCAAAAGTGATTCCTGACAACAGAGGCAGGAGAAAGTACTGAGCACTGCCCGGTGTGAGCAACCAAGCTAAATAGATAAATTAACTATTGGTTTAAATCATGGCAGCTCTTTTTTCCTTCTAACTCCCAATTCCAGTGGCACAGGAAGGGCAATCTTCTTCCTGACACTAAAGAAATTAACTGAGTATAAAGTGGTGAGGAAACCACAGTGGAAAAGCAGTAGGAATAAATAATAGAGCCTGCGTCCCATGGCTACACTGGGACCAGGGCAGAAGGTACCCTCTGGGAAAGAGGCAGGCCGTTGAAGATAACGGGAGTGTGGGCGTGGAAATCTAAAGAACAGACAGGAGAAAGAAAACCATTTTTTTCAGTCTGAATTACTTCTCTATAGAGAATTAACAGCTACTTATTTTCAAGTTTAACCACATTCACCTTTGCCATATGACTTAATTTGGCAATGCAGAAAACTAGATAAGGAGACTGGAGAAGAAGCAATTACCACTGTAGAAATTCTTGTATTTCTTTCTATATCTTCTCAATACCTGGGGAACCAACTTAAGTCCACTGAATAGGTACGTACTAGGTTCATTTCTGTTTATTTTTCCAACTGTATCCTATTCATAAAATTATATAAACAATATTTAAAACTAAGAATAACGTATCAAATATTCAAAGACCACTCCCACTTATCTGCTTGTTTCATTCTTGCAGCATTAGAAAAGTAACTAGTCATGAGGACCAGCTGAATCTGCAGCCTGGGAGCCAAACATAACTTTATCCTGCCTTACAGCTGCCCCTGCAAACCTGCTCTGCAGAATGCAGAATTTGTTGCTGGATAAATTTCCAAACAGTTCTAGTAGATTTTCTATTCACTTAAAAATGTAGAAAGTCTGGTCAAATATTAAAATTTCAAACCTTCATTCAATGTTAAATTTCTCTCCAACTCAACTTTGTAACAGATTCAAAGACATTTATCTTGGAGTTGGAGAATCATCAAAAATTGAATTTGATATTGCTTCACTTCCTACCCTGACCAGCATTTATGGCCTCAGGAAAAGGAAAATGAATATGAATAAAAAAGATTTGTGAGGCACAGGTTTAATTTGGTGCTAATGACGCTACTCATGGCAGTTCTCTGAATGTGGATTTTGTTCTTTTCTTTTCTGGGTTGCTCTTTTGGATGTTTAGAGGTTCCCTCTGCTGTCCCCACGATCTCATTGCATGCTCTGCTTCTGTTAGGGAGAAAAGGAGGGAGAGGGCCAGGTGAGCAAGGGCTCTGATTCACTGCCCAGGAATGCTTGATTGTACAGAGCATACATGATTATATAGTCTGAGATAGCAGAACCAGCAGAGGCAGGTATATATCATATATAAAAACAAGATCACTGTTCATAGGAGCAAACCAATAAACAGCAAAGAACAGACAATGCAGAGACAGGTGGTGAGAAGAAGGATGGGAGCAGATGAAGGAAGTGAAAAAGGAGAGAAGATGGAGGAGGGTGCAGAGAGATCGCAAGGTGAAGATGCTGCTTAAGAGTTCATCAAAGAACTCCCAGAGGTATAGACAAATATGACTGTACAATAAAAAGCTGTACCACTGAAAACATCTGAGGTGGGCAGGCTAATCTTATATACTGACCACAAGAATTCAAAGCTAATCTGCCACACTGATAGTACTATTTTTTTTTCTTTTCTTTTTTTTTTTTTGCTTTTTGGGCCACAACCAGCAATGCTCAGGGGTTACTCCCTGGCTCTGCGCTTAGTGAATTACTTCTGGTGGTGCTCAGGGGACCATATGGATGCCGGGTTCGAACCCTGGTCAGCCACATGCAAGACAAATGTCCTACCCGCTGGACTATTGCTCCGGCCCTGATAGTACCATTGCTTATAAATTCCCCTCCTAATTCCCTTATGCCTTACACACCAAATGAAGTGGATTCTTTCTGCAGGGTTCACGTCACAACCCAACATGCTGCTTCCTGATCAAAGTTCTTTTGTGAGAGGGTTCATGTTTTCCTCTGGTAACCTCTGTTCAAGGGTTTTTCTCAGATTAGGTCATTTCCAACTCTTCTGCCTCCCGTGTTCAATAGGCAAATACCAAGTATTCTGGTAAATTCTCTAAAGTCCCTGTCCTGTAGGCTGAGATGAGAAGTCAGAAGAAGAGGAAAATACACCTATATTCTCTCTCCAAAGAACTTTCTACTCTCCTTTCCCTGGCACATTTCCTCTGTCCTCATGCCATAACTTTGAGGAAGGTGATGCGAAAAGACACCCGTCATTATAGAACATGCTGAGGATGGTCTTTCCCTTCTTTGGGTGGAGGAAAGGTGCATATTTTAAGGCTACAGTATCTAAATCACACAACAGAAAAAGCCCTATTTTAGCAACCTGTTCTGAAAAGGAAGCATTAACTTACTATTTGAAATTAAATAGTGATGTTTCATTTTTATTTCCTTATTTTGGTTTGTTTCTTTGTTTTTTCCCAGGGAAGAATGCTAACATAATCTCCCACTACAATTAATTACACAATGAAATTTCCTATTTTGGGGAAATAGCAGGGATCAGCATAATCACAATGCAATGAATAAGCTTCGCCCTGGGAAAACCACCTTTGTGATCATGGCATCTCCCCTTCCAGATAAGTATCTCTAACTTACTTTTAAAGGGGATTGAATTAGGCTTCAGTCTTAACTTGTCTGAACTCTAAGAGATAGGCCGTATTTGAAGCAAAATGGAAGTTGGTCTCAAGCGCCACTTTACTATATTGCTTCTTCTCTCAGTCACCTTGTTTCCCAGCATGCTTCCTGCTCATTCTAATCCAATCAAACACAGACCACAAGCCTTTCCCCTGACATTGCTTAGACATAAAACTGGTTTTATCTAGAAGTCCATAAGGAACGCCTTCAAGCATCAGTCTCCAACTACAATAATGCTATTACTAGTCCTGTAATAAAAAAACATTTTTTAAGTTGAGTACACTTCCTAAGCACTCATCTAAACATTTAAAATATTTATTTCATAGTGTAACTGATGGAGCTCTGTAACTCTGTTGTCAGGTAGACTTGTTTTGCTTTGCCTTTTTACAGATGAGGTAAAAGAGGAACTGTAAGATGAAAAAGATGAAATAGGTTGTAGAGACAGCACAATGAGAAAGGGGTGCTGGTCTTGCACCACATTGTCAAGGTAGGTTCGATCCCTGGTACTGCATCAAGCATCCCTGGGTCCCCTGAGCCCAGCCAGGAGTGGTCCTTACATGCAGAGCCGGGAAGAGAACTGAGCACATTTGGGTGAGGCCCCAAACCCCACCCAAAACAAAAATAGTTTATTAAAGGTCAAGCTACTAAGCTAGAAGGCAGGAATCTAACCAGGGTTGGGATACAGTCATTTCATATGTTAGTTTTCATTAAGGCCACTTTGGGAGCTTGTGAAAATTAATTCCAAATACTTTCATTTAGACACTGCATGCATGTCTGACAGTGAATCTGGAATACGTATTTGAGACCACTCCCCAGGAATGCAGATGAAGGTCTACGTGCATCATACATAGTGGGATAAAATCAGAACTATTCTTGGAACTATGAGACAGAATGGTAACTACGCCAAGGAGAAATCTCTATGGGAATGAGTCAACAAAGTCAGTGTGAAAGGGCAGCTGGAAAACTCCATTTATTCTCTTATTCTACCTTCCTCGGGCTGTTTGTTGAATAAGTGAAATGTTTGTTGAATAAATGAAACTGTTCCCCCGACACTGAAGGGTGTGAAAAGAAGTTTACTTTTAATATAGTTCAAAAACATCATCCAAAAAATGCTCACAGTATTGAACAACTTCAGCAAATCTTCTCTACCTGCCAAGGTCAGAGTTGATCTCACCTTCAATTATTGATAGATAGCCTGATAATTTGAGAAGAGAGAAACAGACTTTATTTAAAGCTTTGGAAAAGGAAAGTCCTTTTAATAAGAGATACCATCCTGATTACATAGCTCTTATCAGGAAATCCCTTGAAAACTGAATTCAAGAAAGCAACTACTAAAAATGCCATTGAAAAATTGGAAATTTTCTGCTTATACAGTATAGAACAGACCCCGGAAAGATCATATATCTGGTACACAACAAGAATTACAGATCATTCGTATGGCCAAAACTGGGCTGGAATTTTTAAATGACCTTTGCCTCAACAACTAACCCCTTTCAAGTTTCACTAGAATCACTGTATCACTGCCTTCCCGTTCATCATCGATTTCCTCGAGCGGGCACCAGTAACATCTCCATAGGACCTGTCTCATGCAAGTAGAGCCCAAGGGCACCTGCTTGCTCCAGAAACATAAAGAGCCTCAAACCATTCCATCAGGTCATGGGAATGAGGTCTATAATTGTTACTGGTATTTGGCATATCAAATACGACACGGGTAGCTTGCCAGGCTCTGCTGTGTGGGTAGCATACTCTTGTAGTCATCTCTAAATCCAGCAATTATTGATGAACCACGCAGCCACAAGTGACTGTGCGAGCCAGACTGTGATAGGCTGGTCTGCTGGGTGGAGTTCTGATGAGGGGGAAGTCTGAAACAGGAAATTAGGATTCTATTTTTGAGTGAAGTAGCAATGTCCTACTCATTACACAATTAGTTAATATTTGCAACTGGAGTAAATCAGATTATACTACCAGAGAAAAAGATGTTGGTGCCTAAGCCTGTTATGAAGGGCTAGGCTTATGAACAAGAGAGAAAACAAAGCAGGAGCCCACGGTTTCTAGATGTATTGCTAACCTCAGGAAAAGACCAAGTCAAAGTTGACCATTCTAGGACTCAAGAGTTTGATCAGCAGTTCAGAGGTCTCAAAGTCTACTTTCTCAAGCTAGAAGGACCTAAGATACCAATGAATGTCAAAACATTAACATCACCACATCATCCTTGGAAAAAGGCCTCAGGGACTATCTAGGCTCAATGTTCTGGAGGTTACTGGAATTACTCATGGGGCCATGCTGTGTCAAAGATCAAATATGGGACTTCCTGTATGTAAATCTTGTTCAGATTATTAAAGCATCTCATTCCATGCCAGCACTTCTAATTACATGATGGTGTACGCACTTCCAGGCTTTCGGGATAACCTTGGTTGGTTACTATATCACTGGAGAACACAACAAAAACTGACAGAAAAGTGAAATCCAGAGAAATGGCTTTGCTCCTTTCTCTTACCTATTTGGACTGTCACTCAACCATTGAAATGGGACAAGAGATCACAAAAAACTTCTCAGAGCTATGCTCATATCTCCTGGAAACTTGGGGGATCCAAGTTGATCAAAAAATGGTGAGTGATTGGTCTAATATCTCTACCAGGCATGAAGATTAAGCTACAAATAGGGAACAAATACCATCTCTTGTTTCTCACTCTTTAATACATAGAAATTTCTATTTAGTATCTTGTCCAAAAGAACCCTTTCTGATAAATTTAAATTTAAATTTTACCTAGGACAAATGAACTGAATATTTCGTTGAGCCTGAGAGGTAAATTTCTGCCTATAGAGCACTAAAATAAAAGTCTTAGTCTGTTTGTCCCCATGTCGGATCAACAGTTCAATGAAAGAAAACTCCATAGAAATGTATACACATTATTATTCTCTTTCTACCCAAAATATATATTTATCATATATATGTATTCATCAGTTTTCATGCATGCTGTCAGATGTAGAAAATTAGCTTTTGCATTTACTAACTCCTCCATGGGAAAGAGGTCCCTCATGTGCTTAACAAAAGGGAGCTTTATTGTTTATGAGATTGAAAAATAAAGGTTGCCATGGCTTTAAGATCTTGTGATTGGTAATCAGTTTTTATAAATGACCATGAATCACGTTTGTGCTGGCTGGGCTTTGTCTGGAATATGAGATGCCTGTTCTGTCTTACAAGCAAGGGGTTATTAATGCACCCTCCCTGGAGGGTTTCAATTTCACCCGTACAAATAGCTGTATATCTACCAAGTGTATGTTCGGCATGCCTATCTATGAAATTTAAAATTATATGCTTTGTATAAAACAGAATATATAATAGACTCTAAAATTGAATAAAACTTATTGGACTCATTTTTTATCCCTTTGTGACATTTTTCTAGTAAAAGAGTTCAGACAAAAGGCATTGCCACCAAGGAGCCAGGAATGCAAACTCCTGTCCAATTTAAATAATCACTCCTTTCTGTCATGTTTTACAAAGAGGTGTATTCAAACACACCTTGGGCATTTCTATATTCTGTTCTTAGTTTTTACAAATACGAGCAGGCAAAGATAGACTTCCCCCAATATACTCCATTTGTGTGTTTTTGCTACTAGGAAATATATAATCTTGGCAATTGTCTCATTATAAAAATGAGAGGGCTTTCTTCTGCAACAAATAGGACAGAGGCCTGGCTTGCATAAAACTGTAATTTGGTTCACAACTTCGCATTCGTTTATCCTTTTCTCAACAGGTAAGTAAGAAAGTATGTCAAAAATAAGGTCATGACAAGACTCCTGTTACTTGCCCTTTTAAAACCCTTTATTGTTTATGTGAATCCATGTGACTAAAAGGCTAAAACTTCTTACTATGTTCTCTCTTTTCTCTCTTTCTCTCTCTCTTTTCTCTCTCTCTCTCCTTAATGATACACAGCAAAGTAGCAACAAGGGTCAAAGTCAACACACCAAGATAACTGATTCAGAAAACTGTGTGTATGTGTGTAAGTGTGTGTGTGTCTGTGTGTATGAGAGAGAGAGAGAGAGATAGTGTGTGTGAGAGAGAGAGAAGGTACGGTGGTAATTAAAAGGGAGGAGTATTGGGAACACTGAAGGGGAGGGAGGTGGATACACTGGTGACAGATGTGGTATCTTCATATGTTACGGAACACCACCATTAACAACATTGTTCATAATAGTATCTCAATCAATGAAAATGTTTTTTCAAAAATTTAATTATGGCTTACAAAGGCTTATCATGATTGATCTGCTCGCTAAATAACCTCCCCAATTTAATCTTCCAACTCCCCTTTGCTAATTCCTACCATTCCACAATCATTTGAACTGCCTTAAATTCAGAAAAAGCAGCAATCTTTAACAATCCCACCATTATGCACCTATACACATTCTCTCTTTGTCCCTCTGAGGCATTTAATTGGACTTGTTTGTTCCTGTTCTCTCCGTTTCCATTTGCCACTGCCCATAAATTTATACATATTAAACTTTGGGCAATTTATCTTCTCAAACTAAATGGATTGTCAAGTGCAAAATCCAAAGCTTTTATAATTAGGAATTTCTTTTCTCTCTTTCAAAAAAAAAAACTGAGGCTAGTGTGTAGTGGATGTCCCTTTTTTTGCTTGTGTGCACATCACAGAAAGAGTTGGACTATTTGAAAGTCAAGATCAGCCCCTCTGCCTTCAACCTTTTGTGTGGGACTTCATCACAGTCACAGAAATATCCCTAATGCAGTCAGAGTAGTTAACACAGGGGCCTGGACCTGTGCCCCGATCCTGCTCATGTGCAACCCAAGAGGTGTTGCCTCCATCTTGCAGAAACTGTGCTTGTGAATCTACCAACAACCTACCTGACAGCCTGGCAGGACTCAGCAGATAATGAATGGTTGCAGCCACACAATTTTTTGGAGGTCTAGTGCCAGGCATTTGTCTCAACAAGGGCCCAGACAGAAATCAGGAGGGTTTATTTTTTTGTTATTATTTGCTTCTTTGTTGATTGTTAACACATAACTATCTACTACACACAGCGGGGCCCAGCTCCAGACCCCCTGGTCTTAGATGTTATTTTCTCAGTGGTGTTTGTATACTAGTAGAAATACCTTCATGGTATACCTCCAACACCATAGGAACTACTCAATCATATAGCGTAAATGGCAGGGTCACACAATTTTTTCTGGCCTGATTCTTTTCAAAGGTTGTGTTCTTTAGATTTCCTAGTATAAGGACTCAATGCAGTATCCCTACATACAAATTGAACTGAAGAGTATTACCAAGCTTCAGTGGGCCCAAAACTTCAAGACAAAAGGTATAATAAATTATCACTTCTCTTTTCCTTTTGGACAAACACTACATTGCGACTTTGACCAAAGGGATCCTAAAAATTTTGTAAATATGCAAGACTCTTGAATATTTGCTGAAATTATTACCTACTCCCTAGAAAACGCATTTTACCAAGGCTTCCCAGTGTATTGGTTACCTCTTCTTTCAGTAAAATCAACATATTGTCACTACATAATAGAAGAATTATGATGGTCAGCTAACTGTCCAGATCTTCTGGATAGATCTATATCTATGTTGTTTATGACAGCAGTCACTAGTCAATCATATGTGACTATTGATATTTTTCAACATGGCTAGCAAAACAAACTGAATTTCTCATTTTAATGAATTAAAATTTGAAGAGGTATAAATAATATGATTTTTGGTTTTGTTTTTTTTATGATGCCAGCAATCAAGTCTAGGGACTCACATATATGAGGCATGCCTTCTACTACTGAACCCAAAATAAAGATTGGATTCTTTTGAAATATAACTCCATGGACTAGAGAGATAGTATAGGGGTGGCGCTCTTATTTTGCAGAGAGCCAACTGGATTTCATCCCTAGCATACCATCTGTCCCCTGAATTTTACCAGGGGTGAGCCCTGAGCAATGCTGGGTGTGACCCAAAATAAAAAAAAATATATATATATATAATAATTCTTTTATTATTATAATATTTTATAATAATAAAAGAAAGTTTAACTTGATTATTTAGGTAGAATCATGACTCATGTTAATCTCCTCATGAATACTGTAATATTGCCAATAGTGTAGCAAATATTTCAGGGACCAGCAACACTCCTGGCAAAGCACATCATCCCTGGTATGATCACTTAGAGAAAATTAGAGAATTAAGTACAAATGACTCTCTCCAGAAGTGGCATAATGTTGTGCTTATATAACTCTTCCTATAACCAGTACCCATAATGTATCACGTCCTTGTCTTCCCATTGTTAATCAATTTGCTCCAGCAGATGCCAGTAACATCTCCATTCATTGGGAATGAGGTCCATTATGTTACTGTTTTGGGCATATTGAATAAACCATGGGTAGCTTGCCAGGCTCTGCCGTGGCTCTGGATTCATCCCAGGGAACCCAGTCCTTCTCTATGTCAGACCATCAACCATTCAGGTCCCACAGGGCAGAGCCCTGGGTGTAGACAAGCCTGTTTACTGTCTGCCACCTGCCTACGCAGCCAGGAACTGCAGCCACATCTGCAGCACCTCAAAGGGCAAGTCCATAACACAATAACTATATATAATGTAATTGATACTAAAGATGTTATTAATACCTTTCTTTTAATATACTATACTGTATAATAAGGAAAGATATATGGATACAATGTTAAAGTAAAAAATGAAAATATTCTACTAATGCAAGTTGAACAGAAATGCAAAAGTTACTGGTATAACTAAAAAGTCCAAAACAGGACTAAAAAAAAGCTTGTCACAAAGCTCATGACAAATGGCAATCAAATTTAGTAAAACGAAGAAAACTAAAGTTATGTGGAAAAACATAAAGATGATAAGTTAGAAATAGTGAGAGACTTTTTAGCCAGTACTATTGAAATTTACAAGGAGATTCTTCTCAAAAGTGAAAAGTGAATTTAAAAAATCATATCAATTCAAAATTAAGTGCCCAACATTTTTTTAAGAATGATTAGAAAATGTATTTTGTGATCTAGAGATGGCAAAGGAAACTTTTTCAATTATAGAAAGCTTTTTATAAAAATGATAAAAGTCTACAAAATTAAAAAATTCACAATTACCAACAAATTACCAGTTATTTATAGAATATTTTTCCTCAACTGTATAAAAAATCAAATGATTCAAAATTTGAAATACTGAAAGTGCTTTTCATTAGTTTTCTATGAGCATTGAGATACTGACAGCCAAATGAAAGCTCACATGTGCTTTTTTTCTTAATCTGACTTGCAAATTCATAAACAAATATTAATTTGAAGCCAAGAAAGAAGACTCATGACCTAGATAATCTTTAATATATATGTCTTAGAGAAAATTTTCATCAAGATGTGAAAGCTAGTTTCCAACGTAGGGGTCTCAGTTATATTAAGACAAAGTAAAATTTACTAAAATTTTTAAACATTTCCTTATAAATTTACTTTGCCACATGAATATATAAAAGTTATACGAATTCAGATTATGAATAAAGCTTAAGTGAATATTTCTAATAGAAACTGTTAAAACCATGCAGGAAAAAGTATGAATTTTCATCATCAACAAACATGGGGGGAAATAAAAAACTATGAATTTAATAATAAATTGTTATTGGTTAATCATGAAAGAGTTGTAAAAGATTCACAAAGAGTTGTAAAGGGAGTTGAAAATATTTCTAAAATTCAAACTAAAATTCTAATAAACTAAAAATTCCTTAAAACAAAGAGAATGTGTACTAATAATTAATAGAGGCAAAAGTTACTACTCAACTTATATTTTCTCACTGAAAAACCCTTCATATGCTTTTGAAAATCTTGAAGTATGAAGAAAAGTTTATTTGGAACCTAATATGCTTGTATGCAAATTTATGTCGAAAGAATATTTTTTCAATATAAATCGAGTGAAGATAGATGGTCGGCAACTACACCACCTCCGCTCGCTGATGACATCGTTCTAATAACACCAAACATTAACCAAGCGGCACAAATGCTGGCTGACTTTGACCAAGAATGTGGAAAGATAAGTCTACAGCTGAATCTGAAGAAAACTATGTTCATGAAAAATGAACTAGTTCCTGAGGCCCCATTCACTCTCAATGGAACAAACATCTCTGAGTGCAGCAGATATGTGTACCTAGGTCGAGAAGTCAACATGATGAACGACCTAAAACCTGAGCTGCCCAGGAGGAAGAGAGTGGCATGGAATGCCTTCAAAGGTATAGAAGAAATAGCTAAAAGGACAAAGAACCTCCGGTTCCAGGCACATCTCTTTGACTCCACCGTTCTCCCTGCATTAACATACGCCTCAGAGACCTGGGCCCCCCGAAAGCATGATGAGAATGCTATTCGGGTCTCCCAGAGAGGAATCAAAAGAGCTATGCTTGGAATATCACATCTCACTCAAGTGAGTGAAGGAATCCGGAGTTCTGACCTCCATCGCTATTCCAGAATCAGGGACACTGTCTCGTTTGCCAAGGCATCAAAAATCAGATGGGCTGGACATGTAATGTGATTTGGAGACAACCGCTGGACTAGAGCCATTACCGACTGGTTCCACGGGATGTCAAAAGATCACGTGGCCGCCCACCTACAAGATGGTCAGACTTCCTTGTCAAGACCCTGAACGGTTTGAGGCTCTTCATATTTCTGAAGCAACCAGATGCCATTGGGCTACACTGGCACGTGAAAGGGTCCAATGGAAATGTTACTGGTGCCCGTCGAGCAAATCGATGAATAACAGGATTCAAATGATCAAGTGATCAAGAATGCTTTTATATTTTCTGGCATGAATGAATATTAACATTTTAATATTAGTCAAGATACTATGTAAATTAATCGCTGAAACTATAAAATTAAAGTTCAGTTTCATATTGGAATCACTTTTCAATTTATACTATTCTTTTGGATTCAACTTAACTGATACCAGCTAGCAAAGAATTAGTTTGCTTCATTTTAAGTGAAATTCTGAAATTGACACGTTTTTCCTAAAATGAAAATTATTTGTTTGTTTGGGACTTTGTTTTATTTTGTTTTTATTTTAGGCCACATCTAGCAATCCTTGGGAATTACTTTTGGCTCTGCTCTTGGGATTAAGGGCATCATATTCAGTCCAGGGGATTGAATCCAGGTCAGCTGAAGCAAAATAGTACCAATGTGTATTTTACTATTAAAAGAATATCATTATTTTTTTTTGTATTTAACTCAGTTATTCAACAACCATTATGTATATTTGAAACAGGTTTGAGTATATGAATACCTTATTTTCATATGTAAAAAATGTATTAAACTTTGAGAGATTCAGCACATCCCATGAAAATTTAAAAACTAAATTGAAATATACTATAATTAGAAAACAAATCATGATACATAATAAAAATATCACTAATTATTCTTATTCATATTATGCATTAAAATATTTTGGAAATAGTAAAGAAAATATAGCTACATTTCCCTGATGATCGGTGATGCAGAAAATGTTTTTAGCCATCTGTATGTCCTCTTTGAAGAAATTTCTGTTTGTCTCTTACCATTTACTGATGAGGTTGGTTCTTTTATTCCTGTTAAATTTTACCAGGATTTAAAATTTAAATCCTGCTAAATTTTACCAAATTTACAAATCATGGAAATGAACTCTTTGTCAGATGGGTAATAGGGAAATATTTCCTCCCTGTCTGTGGGCTGTCTTTCTATTCTGATCATTTCTTTTGTGGTGCAGAAGCTTCTTAACCTTTAGTCCCATTTGTTTATTCTTTACTTTCAACTCCTTACAAATAGCATTGAATCATTGAAGATACCTCTAGATTCAATGTCATGAAGGGTCTTGCCCAGGTTTTCCTCATTGTAATTTAAGAATTCAGGTCTGATACTCAGATTTTTAACCATTTTGAATAGACTTTTATGTGTGATTAGAGACAGGGGTCTGAGTTCATGGTATTTTTTTTCCACATAATTGACAACTTCTTGATATCTGTGTCAAGGGCCCAAACCTCTATTCAGAAAAGACATTTGTACTATGTAAACATACACTATGTTTAATGCAGAACTATTCGAAGTAGTCAAAATCTGTAAAAAGCCCAAATGTCCAAGAATAGATAACTGGACTAGATACACAATGAAACAGTACTTGGATAGACCAGAAAATGATAGGTCACTGAGTGCTGAGGTCAGGAGTGCAGTTGTCCGAGGATAAAAGAATACTTCCCATGATAGAGAGTGAATGGAAACAGATGAAGAGGTCCAGGTATGGGGCCAAAGCTATAGCACAGCAGGTAGGGCGTTTGCCTTGCACATGGTCGACCGGGTTCGATCCCGGCATCCTGTATGGTCCCCCAAGCACTGCTAGGAGTAATTTATAAGCAAAGAGTCAGGAGTAAACCCTGAGCATTGCCAGGTGTGCAAAAACAAAAAAAAAAAAAAAAGAGGTCCAGATATGGGTGCAGGAATCAGAGAATGCAATGTTGAATAGCAATCCACCTGGGACTATGACTTTTGTGGAGAAGCAAGTATCTAGATACCTCGACCAGCTGCTATTGCCATTACTGACTAAGACATGACAGGACTTGGGAATGGAGAGAAAATGGTGGGAGTGGGTACACAGATGGTTCATAAGAAGAATAATTCTAGCAAGTAGAAGGAACAGAGAACTTCTATAGGAAATATGGAGAAATAATTCAGAAACATCTTTAAGCTAAGACGACTCATAAGAATGAGTATTCTCAACCTAAGAGGGAAACAAAAATGACCTTCTAAGAGAAACCCACATTAAAAGAAAAAAGTCCCCACTCCTCTCTCATCCCCGAAAAATATCTAAAACTTCATGGTGGCTTTAGGAGAATGAAGATTTGGAAAGAAAATGGGGAACTTCCAAAAGGTATCTAAAGTTAAACTGGAAGTGTTTATGTGTGTTTAGATGACTGAGTTTTCCAAAGCTGCTGGATTAGGGGATTACTCCAGCTTTCAGAGAGAACTGGCATTCTTTTGTGCAATCTTCTGTTAATGTGAACATAAGATACTATCACTTCCCCTAAGCAAAACTGCATATTTATAAGCGGAGCCACAGCTCTGTGGTGCTGTCTGTTCCTGGCCTTGTGTCTGAACACAGCTCAAGGATGTAGCTGATAGGGCATCTCTGGAGACCTGTATCCCAGGCACACGCTGTTGTTGTCGGTATTACTAATCTCTTGAATTGGTGATTTTTGATGAGATCTCAAGATATGATGTTGCAGTAGTCAGGAAAATTCACCCTGAAAAGATTTTATCTTATGATCTTTTTCTGAGACTTCCTTAGGAAAGATACATTTCTTTTTGAGTGTACTTAGAGGAATAAGCTCTGATCTTGAAGTTATGCTGACGGTATGCTGATCCAGAGACAGACATGGGGCAGAGGTGCTACTGGCTCTCACTGTGCTCAGCCGCTCATGAGGCACCTGGGAGGGATGGCAGGTTCTAGCCCTGGCCTGCCACCCCAGCAGAGCCTCACAACAAGCCAGACAACCCCCCACTCCATGAGGACCTCCATTTTCCACATCCGGACTTCCCCTTGTCAGAACTCTACCCAGCAGAACAGCCTATAACAGCCCGGCTTGCGTGGCGCTTGCAGCTGCGCTGTTCATCAATAAATGCTGGATTTTGAGATGACTACAAGAGTATGCTACCCACACAGCAGAGCCTGGCAAGCTACCTGTATCGTATTTGATATGCCAGATACCAGTAACAACTATAGACCTCATTCCCATGACCTGATGGAATGGTTTGAGGCTCTTTATGTTCCTGGAGCAAGCAGTTGCCCATGGGCTCTACTTGCATGAGACAGGTCATATAGAGATGTTACTGGTGCCTGCTCGAGCAAATCAATGATGAACGGGAATACAGTGATACTGATCTTGAGGGAAGACAAAAATCAAAATTCTGGCAACAACATTTATTATAAATAATAAATAAAAAGCATTAAAATTAATTGGAAAATATTAAGTATCAGTGTAGTACTTGTGCAAATTGGCTCTGGGGAGATGTGGTAAATTTGCCTCACTGATGAGCCAATGAGATTATATGAGATTTCCTTCCCAGGACACTCTGCAAGCATGTCTTAGCTTTTCCTCCTCTTTTACCCAAAGCTCCTATTTTTCTCACTGGCCTCTGAATGACTTATCTCAAACATTAATGTGTAAGCTCTGGAATTCTTCCAAGTTTTCATCCTTACAACTTTTATGAACTATCTCCAAATATAATCATATGGTCCTTTTACAATGGTTGGAATATATACTATACACTAATGGGCATCATTCCCATGTCTTGAATGTACAGTTGACATACTTGGCTGTTGGTACAATCATCGTATCAGGTCCCTAATCTGTGGGGTCAGTGCTACTCTAAAGAAAATTTCCAATGAGTTTCTCACTGCTCTCTATACCACTGTGGTCAAAGTTATTCAACAATAGATTGATGGATGGAAGAATGGATGGATGGATGGATGGATGGATGGATGGATGGATGGATGGATGGATGGATGGATGGATGGATGGATGGACCGGACGGACGGAGGGATGGATGGATGGACGGACAAACAGGACGGAGGGATGGATGGATGGACGGACGGATGCACAGACAGACAGATAGATAAAATATTTTTGAGAAGAACCTACTGTTTCCCTTCTACTCTCAAAAATATCAAAATTTTTCATTGTAATAAACATGAAGCTTATATAAAATAAAAAGCAAATAAGAGGTTTGAGAGCAACTTCATACCTGCCACAAAAAGATAAAAAATGCAAATTATATTCCTCAAGTTTCCATTTAATTCATGAATCCAACCCTTCTGCAAACTCTATGGAGCTTGGAGGATAACATTGTGGAATGCTAAGCACAACAAAACAGTAATTGGAATCGTAGCTACCTTGCTAAGTGTACTATTTTTGACAAAGAAGATTAATACAATATTAGATGATATGTTTGTGGATGTAAAATTGGTGACTGGCTAAATTTTCCTCTTGTTTTTTTTTTTTTGGGAGCCACATCTGACAGTCAGGGCTTACTCCTTCTGTACTTAGAGGGTCACTTGTGGTGGTAATTGGGGATCATATGCAGTGCTGGAGATTGAACTGATTCTGATGCATGCAGGACAAGTAACTTAACCACTGTAATGTCTCTCCACATCAATAGATTACTTTGTCATGAAAACAGAGAATACTTTCCGGAAGCCAGCTTGCTCGCATGGTTGTCTTTCATCTAGTGTTCTGCCAATCCTATTCAGGATGACTCGAGTGAACAACTTGTAAAGTAGATGACGGACAACAGGCAGATGGGACAATAGTTGCTACTATCATGAATGTCTCCCTTCTTGAACAGTAGAACTGTCCTGCTGGTTTTCCATTGGGAGGGCACCTTGCATTTGGACAGGTAGCGTGTGAAGAGCCGAGCTAGTGTATTGATGAGTAATAATGGCAGATTCTTCAAGTGTTCGGGTCTGACTTTGTCTGGGCCTGGTGCTGTTCCCTTCTTTACTCACGAACTGGCGTGTGGGATTTCAGAAGGGAGAACATTGGGAATGGCATATCCATCCTGTGGAATTTGGCATGTGGGCAGGTGGACATGGCTATCAAAGAGATCTGAGTAGAAGTCCTGGATAATCTTCTCCATTGCCTTTCTGGAAGATGTGATAGATCCATCAGGGCGTCGGAGGGCAGTCATTTTGGTCTTACAGTTGGTGAAGGACAGGCGGGCGGTGCGAATGCTTTTCCCGGCTTCTGCTGCATCTTCCAGTATTTCTGCTCTTCTCTCTTTGAGGTCTTCCTTTATGGCTTCTCTGCACTGCTTTGCGACCTTGGCATTTGGTAGCATTTGGTCGACTGAGGCTCGCGCCTTGCCATGTTAGTGAATGAGTTCAAGAGTTTCTGAAGACAGGCGTCCTTTGTGTCTTTCTCTCTCGGCATTCTTCGCATAATCATGGAGGTGCTGAACCAGTCAGTTGTATTCTTCATCGATGATGTCAGTGATGGTATCTTCCCATGTTGCTGCAATGGTGCCAAAGAGTTCCCAGTTGGTGGTTGTTCTGGGAGTTCTCTTCTTAAACTTTGCAGCCTTTTCTCCCCATTGCATGAAGTTGAATTTTGCACGAAGGAGATGGTGGTCCGATCCTGTTTGGAATTTTGGGACTACAGAAACATTGGTCAGGCAAATAGCTAAAAGGACAAAGAACCTCTGGCTGTGGGCACATCTCTTTGACTCCATCATTCTCCCTGCATTAACATACGCCTCAGAGTCCTGGGCCCCACTGAAAGCAGGATGAGAATGCTATTCGGGTCTCCCAGAGAGCTATGCTTGGAATATCATGCCTCACTCAAGTGACAGAAGGAATCCGGAGTTCCGACCTCCAGCTCGGGCACATCTCTTCGACTCCACCGTTCTCCCTGTGTTAACATACACCTCAGAGACCTGGGCCCTACGAAAGCAGGATGAGAATGCTATTTGGGTCTCCCAGAGAGGAATTGAAAGAACTATGCTTGGAATATCACGCCTCTCTCAAGTGATAGAAGGAATCTGGAGTTCTGACCTCCATCGCTATTCCAGAATCAGGGACACTGTCTCGTTTGCCAAGGCATCGAAAATCAGATGGGCTGGACATGTAATGTGATTTGAGACGACTCCTGAACTAGAGCCATTACCTACTGGATCCCATGGGACTTCCAAAGATCATGTGGCCGCCCACCTACAAGATGGTCAGACTTCTTTGTCAAGACCCTGAAGGAACGGTTTGAGGTTCTTCATATTCCTGAATCAACCAGATGCCATTGGCCTACATTGGCACGTGATAGGGTTCAATGGAAATGTTACTGGCGCCCGCTCGAGCAAATCGATGAGTAACGGGATTCAAGTGATCAAGTGATCAATAACAAAAATATTCAGAAACAATTCATATACAAATAACATAGAATATACAACCATGTGTATATACAATTGTGCTTGCAGGCATACTAATCTTTCTGTTTCTCTCTTACAGTAGTCTGATAAACTCTAGCCAGTGCCATGAATACAAAATAAAATGAGTTTTATATATGTAATTCTGATAACCACATTAAAAATGGAAAGAGGTGTATGGATTTTAATATATTTCCTTTCTTTCTTTCTTCCTTAAATTTTTTTAGAACCTGTGATTTACAATTTTATACTACTGTCAATGGCAGGGTTTCATGCATACAACATTCAAACACCACCACCAGTGTCTTTTCCCCTCCACCACTGTCTCATAATCCTCCCTAGATCCTTTCCCAAGCCCCGCCCACATCCTCCTTCCCTGTAAGCTATGCTCTGTAGACCAATGATTAGATTCCACTTGGTCTTTCGTTGTTCCCTTACAATAAGTTTTTATATCCAACACATGAAAGATATCATTCTGCATTTATCTCTCTTTCTCTTAGCATCATATGCTTCAGTTCCATGCATATAGTAGAAAACTGCAGGGATTTTTCTTTTTCACTACTGTATTCCTGACCTCGGTACTCAGTGACCTACCTAATGGTATCTTACTCTATACCTTGCTTGTAAACTGGGTTATTCATATGTTTATGACATCACCCCTCCTTTCTCTAGCTGCAACTCAACATTTCTCAGTATACCAAACTCTTATCTACATTTTTGCTTTTGTTTGCATGTTTTTTCCTCTTCTTTTGAAAGCCCATCCTCTCCATGCTATCTGGTTAGGAACTCAGTTTTGATGTTAAAACTCAGATGTTAGTGCTTAAGTTCAAGGAACTTCTTAGCCCTCTGCACAAAATGCTCTCAGTGCACTAAGAATTGTAATTCCATGTTTATGTGTGTGTGTGTTACTGAGATAATGGGATTTGTAGGCAACAAACATCTATTTAACTTGGTTTCTCTTATACTTTGTGATTAGAGACAAAGAGGACGGCTCAATAATCATTAGACCTGTATAGCCTGGTTTTTAAAAACTCCTCAAGTAACACAATTTTTATTATTTTGCCAAATTCAGTTACATTTTTCAAACAATCTAAGTTGTCTTTGAGACACCCATTAAAATGCATGTGGCATATATTTAGATTCTAACTGGTCAGTATTTATAGGCAAAATAGTCTAAACTGCATTGCTTATATTTTTATGAGGCTACAGATTTTGCTAAAGGCAACACTGGTTGTTTTTGACCCTATACTTCTATGTTTCATAAGTAGATGATGATACAATCTCATTCTGGAATAAGCTGTAAGCCTAAATAAGAATTTATTAGAAAAAAATAGCTTTTTTAGTGTGTGTTATTATTTCTTATCATCCTACCAAATCTGCCATCATCTAAATAAATAGTGTAAAAATAAGAAAACAAAAATATTTTGCTTTTACTCTATAATTTAATTAATGGTTCTAAGTTTCTTGAAAATGGTGTTATTTCACTAAAATATTAAAGCCTTTGGATTGTTATTTTGCTAAGCCCCAAATAACACATTTTAAGTTTTGTTTGTTTTCTGTGTCACAGACATTTGAAGTTAAAATGAATTTCCTGAAATCATACCTCATTTTGGGTAGAAGAGAGGTATACATTCTTAGTGGATGTAATCTGATCTTTGTCCTTTAAGTTATATTGAGTCCATAAAATACTGGGGAGTCAAGGAAGATAAAATCAGTATCATTAGAGAATTCTGACTTATATTTTGTAGCTGATAGGAAGTTCAAGAAATTAGCAAGTTCTTTAAATAGTAAATATTTGTTGGGAGCTTGCTATGTACTTAGAAATGCTTGTAAATTTTAGCAATAAAGTACTGAAAAGGACTGACATCCATACTGCATTCAGAGTTTTTTGTCTAGCAGGGATGATGATGGGGAATTAAATAAGATGCCACAATGCAGCAATGGTAAGTTCTATCATAAGGAATAATTAAGTTTCCATATTAATATATGTCATGGAGTGTCAGAGAACTGACCATTCTAGTTCAAAAATCAATAGGTGCCAGTAGATATGTTAATTTTCCTTTTATGAGTAAAGGGGAAAATTTAGATCTTTTGAGCCTCATAGCTTGACATACAGTATATGCTCAAAAAATATTTCCTCAATTTGTTTTTAATAAATGGAGAGACAATCTAGTGGTATAAGAGATCTTGGCCCAGAAGAGACAACCTTGTAATATAAGGTACCTCAGCCCAGAAGACATCTGATCAGAGAACGTTAAGCACTTGGGGAAGGCGTGGGCTCCAAGTCATTGCCTTTGGTAAATAGAGCTGATAGAAAGTCAGTATGATATCTTGATGCTTCTATGGAAACAGGAGTTGACAGAGGTGCCCTCTCAGGGTCTCCACTGTTCTCAATTTATGGTGCAACCACCAGTGGAATTCACTCTGAACCCAAACAACTCAGTGTCTGTCTTACATTTTATGCAATTTCAACTCCATTTGATTTCCCTGAAACAATGATGCCCTGCAATTTTAAAAAGGATTTGTTTAAATCTCCAGATCAGTTAGGTCCTTAGTATAAAGCTATTCTAGAACAGCTTTGAGATTTGTAGTTTTCAGACATTACTTGGCAGAGGGATCTGTGTCTTTGCCAAGCCACTTAGCAAGTGTTTGCAACACTTCAATCTGTCATGGGTTATGTTTAATAAGGCATGTGCTTCCACAGCTACCCCTACTAGACTGATTGGAGCTTGTCACCTGCTGCGTGACTGCTATCACTAGTTTTCAATGAAAAAGAAATGTATGTATAATGACAGGGAAATACAGGGTACTGTGCATTAGGACTGATATCCTGCCTCTTTGGGACTGTTCTAAAATCAATTTCCTGAGCCATCAGTGTGGAGGTTTGGGGCTTAAAACAACCAATTGAAATGAACCACACCCAAAATGTTATCAGAGCATATGCCTTCTTCTAAGATTAGTGAAAATTAGAAGGCTGAGACCTCAGAGATGTTCAAGAAACCATATAGTTCTATTTGAAACTTCTAGATTAATAAAAGCTTAGTTTTATAGTTGAAGAGGTATAGATACAATAAGGGTTGGTGTACTGCTCATTGATATACAGCAAATCAATAAATTATTCAAAATTTTATTTTTTTTTTTTTTTTAACAATTACAAAAATTATAGACCTCATTCCCATGATCTGAAGGAATGGTTTGAGTCTCTTCATGTTTTGGAGTGAGCAGATGCCCTTGGGCTACACTAGCATGTGACAGGAAGTATGGAGATGTTACTGGTGCCCGCTCAGCAAATTGATGAACAACGGAAGAAAGTACAAGTGATACAAAAATGTTCATGTTTGGGTTTCGGCCATAGTGTTCCAGCACCCATCCCTCCACCAGTGCCCATTTCCCACCACCAATGTCCCCGATTCCCTCCCTCTCCCCTAGCCTTCCTCCATGGCAGGTTCTCTATCACTTTCCTCTCTTTCTCTTTCTCTTTCTCTCTTCCCTCTCTTACATGTTTTGGATTGTAATAGACTTTCGACAATTATTGGCACACTGTTCCCTTCTCTATCTTACCTAACCTCTGCTCCCACCCGTTTGTGGTGGTTTCCCCCTTTGGCAAGACCTCCTGATCCATGTTTCACCTGACCTTGGATATTGATATCATAATATATATATTTTATATATATATATTTATGTCATAGAAATAAATGCAGTCATTCTATATCTGTCTCTCTCCTTCTAGTTAATTTCATTCAACATGATCCTCTCCATGTCCATCCATCTATAGGCAAATTTCATAACTTCATTTTTCCTGACAGCTGCATAGTATTCCATTGTGTAGATGTACCATGGTTTTTATTATCCAGTCATCAATTGTCAGGCACTTTGGTTATTTCCAGATTCTGGCTAGTGTTAACAATGCTGCTATGAATATAAAAGTAGGGATGGTGTTTCCACTGCGTGTTTTTGGCTTCCCAGGGTATATTCCCAGGAGTGGTATGGCTGGGTCAAATGGGAGTTCAATTTCTAGTCTTTGGAGGAATGTCCACATAGTTTTCCCAAAAGGCTGTACCAGTCTACATTCCCACCAACAATGGATGAGTGTCCCCTTTCCCGCATCCACGCCAGCACTTGTTGTTCTTGCTCTTTTAGATATGTGCCAGTCTCTGTGGTATGAGATGATGTCTCATTGTTGTTTTGATTTGCATCTCTCTGATGACTAATGATGATGAGCATTTTTTCATATGTCTTTTGGCCATTTGAACTTCTTCCTTGTTGAAGTTTCTGTTCATTTCTTCTCCCCACTTTTTGATGGGGTTGGTTGTTTTCTTCTTGTAAAGTTCTACCAGTACCTGATAGATCCTGGATATTAACCCCTTATCAGAAGGGTTATGAGTGAATATTCTTTCCCATTCTGTGGACTGTCTTTGTATCTTGGTCACTGTTTCCTTTGAGGTGCAGAACCATTTTTAGCTTCATGTAGTCCCATATGTTTATCTTTTCTTCTAGTTATTTTGTTAGTGGTGTTTCTTCTTTGAAGTTGTCCTTAGCTTCACTGTCATGAAGGATTTTTCCTATATTTTCTTCAATGTACTTTATGTATTCAGGTCTGCTATTGAGATCTTTAATCCATTTTGATCTGATTTTTGTGCAAGGTGTGAGACACAGGCCCAAATTCATTTTTTACATGTAGCTGTCCAGTTTTCCCAGTACCACTTGTTGAAGAGGCTTTCCTTGCTCCATTTCATACCTTTTGCTCCTTTATTGAAGATTAATTGTTTATATATTTGAGGCTGATTGTCAGGATACTCAACTCTATTCCATAGGTCCACAGATCTATTTTTATTCCAATACCATACTGTTTTAATCACCACTGCTTTGTAGTAGAGTTTGAAGTTGGGAAAGGAGATGTCTCCCATCTTCTTTTTTCCCAAGGATTGCTTTAGCTATCCGTGGGGGTTGAGATGAAGCCAAAAGTGTTCAAAGTTTTAAACTGAATCCCTTATGTAAGTGCTCTCAGACATGTCCACATAAGACTCTTTAGTTATAGAAGAAGGTAAATACACATAACCCACAGTGGTCGGCCATAAGTGAGACTTCTTTGACTTGTATGTTGAAATTTTTCTTCAAGTTTTTGTGTATTTTATACTGTACTCAGTGAAGAATATGTTTGGATTAATATGAAATATTTTTCCAAAGTTACTAGGAAAATTATTGCCTCAACACAGTATCATTTTTGTATAGTATCTTTGCATAACTCCAGGGTTTTCAGCACCCAAGTTCAAGAAACATTCACCGTTTCATGAGAATATAATTTGGGTTTTCTAGTTTACTTCACTACATCCTAGAAGTCTTATTATATGAATACTGTTGCCTATAGACCTCTATAATTAGATGTATTTATGGTAGAACAATATCAGGAAGAATCATTCTATACAATTCTTGCTTTACTGTGCTCAGTTCTCTAAACTATAAAATTATTCCCAGGCCGTAACACCTCTGTTTTAATGGATAATGATGACAAAGGATGACTCTTTCATTATACTTTTCATAATATATCCAAATCAGTTTCTCCAAGAAGTGAATATAAGAAGTACAGCAACATGAAGAACTCCGTGAATAGGTCAGAAACACAAAATCCAGTGCTTAGGAGATATCCTGATTCTTTTTGCTGAATCTATCTTTCAGAGAAAAGCAATATTCCACAGGAGAAATAAAATTCCTTCTTCCAATATTATTTCATTTACCATTTCTAATGTATTTTAATATAAAAAATATTCAGGCATTTAGAAGAAATTTGTAAGAGAAAAATACTGGGTAAGAAAATGTATATAAAGTTATGCAGTGGATTCCAAGAGTAGTTCAGTCCTAAAAGCTATTATTCTAATTTTTTCAATATTGTGCTACTTTACAGTCACCACATATCTACACTGTAAAATCTGTGGTTCTTACTCTACTGGAACAATCTGGGACACAGAACTAGTGATAGTTAATTTGATATGTTATTGATAGTTCATTTGATATGCTAGCTTGGCCCTGGCACAGAGTGTTGGGATATCTGAGTAAACATTATGGTCTCTGGATCTGACTATAAAGGTATTTCTGGATGACATTACCCTTTTTATGGGTAAACTAATGACAGAAAATTGACCTCCCCAATATGATGGGTCTTATCCATTCTATAAGTCCGCATAGGATTAAAAGGTGTTATAAGAAAAATAATCTCTTTCAGCCTGATTAGCCAAGCTGGGATATTGATCTTATATCTTAGTCTCAAACTTATACCATAAGCATTTCTGGGTCTCTGCTGGCAGATCTTAAAGATCTGTCAGCCTCCATAGTCATATGATCAAATTAGTTACCATAAATATACATATATAAACAATTTATTACTTAAAATAAATTATAAATATATTTTAAATTTCCTATTTAATCATACACAGTGCACATACCACACACTCATGCACACATAAACACATCACCGGTTCTGTTTCTCTAGAAACCCTGATTTATACAAGATCCCATTGCTGCCACACAAAAATGAATTGTGACCATGGACTACATCACTGCTATTTTTCCAATTGCAATTTTATGGCAAATGCCCTTTTTCCTTTCATTTTGAAAGGTTTCCTTTAAAGTGGCAGCATTTCCTTGGTCTGTACTTTTATGATTGTTGAATAACTGAGTTTTATGGTATGTCTATTACTAATATACTTGGATCCCATGGAGGAATTTATATATGTTTCTTAAGTTTAATAAAATATTATGCATATGCTTTTTATGTTTTTGGCAAGATTTCCATCACATTGGCTTGGTGTGGTTTATGCATTTTTTATTTTCTATTTTAATATAGACTTTACTCCTTGGGATTTCTATTAGTGATGCTGGAAGACTTGGAGCAAGGCTTTTAGAAGTGAAAGTTGTTATTTAAACCCTAACACAATACATAATTAAATGCACTGCAGTGAAGGATGATACAGTACATTTAATAGACAAGGCCAATTATAGAGACAATTCTGAAAGAAAGTCTTGGAATCTTAACCTGGTTTTTGGAGCTTTACATTTATAGCAAAACACAAGAGACCGTATGAGTAATAAAAGAAGACAATGACTATGGGGTTGTCTCTCCAAGGACTCATTTCAACATTAAGGATAAAAAGCAATAGTCCCAGGACTGGAGCACTGCTATAGCAACTTGCCTTGGGGTTTAATCCCCAGCACCCCATATTGTCTCCTGAATCCCACAATGAATGATTACTGAGTACAAAGCAAAAAGTAAGCCTGGAGCTCCACTGGATGTGCCCTCCCACTACACCAAAAATAAAATGTAGACATCTTCATAAGCTAGAGAGATAGTAAAACATTTTGTCTTGGATGTGATGGAACCAAGTTTGATCCCTAGGACCAGGTATGGTCCTCTGACAGAAGTAATCCCTGAGCAGGAAGCCAGTTGGTTGTGGCCCCTAGAACAAAACAAAGCAAGATATCCTAAATAATCTAAGATGAAACATCTGCAGATTATAAGGGTGCCATCAACATATCCAAATATTCTAAGACCAGAAGTTTCTCAATTACTAAGGAGGAAGGCATAGTTTGGGCAGTGATATCAGTCTCCCTTCCCCTACACTCATCTGAGAGTCTTTTCTCCTGCCTTGAGCACAGTACAAAGCACTTTTGGTGCTGTGGCTGCCCACTTAAACCGACTGCAGCACGCTGGGACCATATTCCAACATCGTGCCTCCCTCTTCTCTTTTGCAGTCTACATCAAATACCCAGAAGGAAGTACCACTAAAATGGCCATCAATGGTCCAGACAGAGAGAGAGAGAGAGAGAGAGAGAGAGAGTATATAAGGATTAAGGCACCAGTCTTGCATACAGCCATTCCAGTTGGTCCTGGTGTCTGTGGTTTCCTGAGCACCACTAGGGGTGATCCCCAAGCAGTGAGTCAGAAGTAGGCCCCTTAGCATCATCAGTTATGGCCCTCAAGATGAAATAATCAGAATCATAAGCATCAACCCTATTCTAAGCATGTGACCTAAACATATTACATTTTTTTAATTTGGGGGTCCACACTTAGCAGTGCTGAGGGCGTACTTCTGATTCTTTGCCCAAGAATCAATCTGGTATGGTTCAGGGAACCCTATGGGTATTGAGGACTGAACTCAATTTGGCCATGTGCAAGACAAGCATCCTACCCACTGTATTATAGCTCAAGCACCAATAGTTCCTTTGTAAAATATTAATTTTCTAAGACAGGGCAAGGGGTTGAGATAACCTTGGGATGTGGTGAAAGGATATGAAAAATGGTGGTGGGCAGTTTTTACCTTAATTTTGCTTTTTTTTGGGAGGGGTCATACTCAGCAATGCTCAGAATTAATTCTGGCTCTACACTCAAGGGCCATTCCTGGCAGAGCTCAGGGGACCATATAGGGGTGTCAGAGATAGAACTTGGTTTATATGTGTGGTATGTATGCCATGTATGGTAAGCAACCCATCCACTGTACTGTCTCTCCAGCCCTGAAATAGTCTGTTTAAAACTGTAGTGTTAACTATTGCAAATCAGTGCCTAAATTTAAATATATATGTATCATTTATAAATATATATTATATAATATATAAATCTTATATATTAATTATATATAATGCCCTTCCACACTAATCCAGGCAGTCTGTGATTACAAAAACCCATAGCATTGCTCTGCAATCCACACCTGAGCACATGTCAGATTCCACTGTTAGGTTGTAAGCTCTAGTGCAGTAGGCTCTGGCCATGCACCACTTACAGGGAAGTTACAGAGAGTCAATATGCTGAAATGAAAAATGTGCATAATTAGATCATTCCATTGTATTCAGAGATTATGAAGCTTATGGTGCCTAAAGTTTAGATCAGGATGGGAATATTTTTCTCTTGGGAGAACAAGATTTGAACTGAGTCTTGATGGTGGAGATGTTAATGATATAACTGGAAGACTTAAAGCATCCCAAAGAACATCATTTCTAGCTTATAATTTCTTTATCCAAAACTAGTCCAATGACATAAAATGTAGGTTCCAAAGCCATGGGGCACAGTGTCCCTGTCCCTGGAGTCAGTGGTGGTCAGATACACCCTGAGACATGCTACACCTGCTCAAACATCTCATGCCTTTGCTTTTCTCCCCTGCTCCTCACCCATAAGTCCCTGCGGCCCCAGGATCTCTGAAGCACACTGTGGTGTGTCTTCAGTGCCCTAAATTATGAAGCTTTATACATGGCTTTTTGGTTCTAAGGGATACTACAAGAGGGTAAGGCATTTGCCTTGCAATCAGCCAACCCTGGTTCAATTCCCACCACTATCCTGAGCACTGCCGGGAGTGATCTTTGAGCATAGAGTAAGCCCCTACTATTGTGGGGTAGATCCCCAAATTAAAAAAAATGACATCTCCCATCGGAGGGGGAGGCTGGGCTATTGGGTGAAGATGTCTCTGCCTCAAAGAAACTGCTGCAAAAAAAAAAAGAGAGAGACGATGCCTCTGTGGCCTGAATGAGAGGGGAATATTTTTTCCAATTTTTTAGAGAATGGTTACTGCATCCAATTTAGAGTTTCACTCCCTTAACCTACCCTGCGTGCGGAGACAGAAAGAACTTCAATTTCTAGGTTTATAAATGTCAAAAATGGGAAACTCTCACTAAAATTGTGGTGAGCATTTATGTGTTCATTAAATGTGATAGCTGCAATAATAATATACACCTAAAACTCCTTTAACCACTGAAGATTAAACTTAGGCTCCCAGAAACCCCTAACACAGCATTAAGACCCAGGAGGTTTTTCTTTTCGTCCTTTTGCAAACCAATTACAGTGCTGGAGTGGGTAAAGCACCCCCAAGAAACAGTCTATAAGATCATATAGTAATTGGACCAATTTACTGTAGTAACTGAGAAATGCTTGAAATTGTCATTTCTCTCAGTTAGGGCTGAATAAGAAAGAATGTGATTAATAAATAGCTTAAACTGCAAACAGAAGGTCCTTCCAATGCATGAGTGCTCTGGGGAGACGAGGTATTGAGAAAATCATCACAATAAATTACAGACAGGCATTAAGCTTAAAGTGGCTGAAACAACTTTTCAAAATACCACATCAAGGGGATATGTGGGCCAACATGGCTTATTGAAATTTTCCTTAAATAGTAATTCATTTGTCAGGTCAAACTTTAGTTGTAATAAGGTGAACCAAGATCAAGCAGAATTGTGTCTTATGGGTTTATATCAAGGTTCCTAAGTCATGACCAGATCATTGACATATGTTATAAAATCTTATTAAAAATCAATGGGTCTAAGTATTAAAGGTTTATAAATGCCCCAACCCTCTTAGTGAAGGCAGAAAACAATATTGGGCACCTATTGTTCCAAAGGAACATTCTAGATTGATCACTAGAACTCCTGGTACCTCTCCATGTATTATAAGTCTCACTGGAAATGCAGCCATGCTGGAACTAATGTTCTTAGTGAAGCAGAGGAAGAGTGCTTTTGTATCAGACCCTGAGTCAGAGACATGAAATAACTTGTGAACAAATAACCAAAGCAAGCAGTAATATTTGTGTCATTAGGGTTCCTACAAGACCTGTCGTGTCCCAGTGCTCTTGAAATTTTTCTATTAAAGTTTACCATCTATCAAAAAGCTGTGACAATGTTTGGGAGATGGAGAGGATAGCTGGATCCTAAACTGGAAAATCAAATATCTCAGTAGAAGGGAAGAATTGCAGAGCATAAAAACTTGTGTCAAGGTGGAAGTAGCTACCACCTCTTCTCCATACCGCTGCTCCAAGACAGTGTCTCTTAACAATTCTGAATCTGCTTCTTAAACTAATCCCTCAGACTCTTGCTTTCAAATCCATCCTCCTCATGACCACCAGAGTGACCTTTCAGAAATGACAGCCTGACAGTCCTACTCACCACAGTTTAAAACTCTCCAGTGTCTTCTCATTGACTACAGAACAAAACTAAAGATCTTAGGATTACCTAAGTAGTAAGCTATGATTTGACTCTTACTTTATCTTTTATAACAGACTCTATGCCTTACATTGATTCCTCAATAGCTTCCCCATACATGCCCATCACTTCCCCCCCATCGCTCCCTTGCATTGATGTCAGTACTTACTTCTTATTTACCCATCAGGGGTCAGCTAAGACATGACAATCTTGTCACTTTCTGGGTTCCATGCTTGTCACTATCCCTTCCCATCATAGGGTAAATGGAATCACCAAGAGGACAAATATAAATATACAGAACCAGAGTGAAAGAATGGCAGGAAAGGGGATTAATAACAATCATTTTTCTTATAACTGAGTACATGCTACATCCTCTAGTTTTCTTCACACTAATCTAAACCAATCTAAACCCAAGGTCCTGCCTGTATCCCAAAGTAAGGACCATTAGAACTGAGCTATATTAAGAACAGGCTTATTCTGAAATCTGAAAAACTATTTTATTCTACAGAAGAATCTTCATATCGAAAACCAAGAGCCATCACAGACAATGACAGAATCTTGATACTACAGGTCAACTGGCTGCTGTCAAAGGAGCTAGCTGCCCTGAGAATTGAGGCCCTGGGCTCTTGTTATGCAGAGCTTTAGCAGGGCCAGCCCTGCCCCAATGGTGTCCTGGACAGGACAGTTCCAGTGGAGAAATGCACCACAGGTTGATGGCTCTTGGCATCAGTCTTAAAAATACAATAAAAATCAAATAAGTTGTAAATTTAACTTAAAAAATAAAATAAAAATCACTGTATCACTGTATTACTGTCTTCCCGTTCATCATTGATTTGCTCGAGCGGGCACCAGTAACATCTCCATATGTCCTGTCTCATGCAAGTAGAGCCCAGGGGCAACTGCTTGCTCCAGGAACATAAAGAGCCTCAAACCATTCCATCAGGTCATAGGAATGAGGTCTATAATTGTTACTGGTATTTGGCATATCAAATACGACACGGGTAGCTTGCCAGGCTCTGCCGTGCGGGTGGCATACTCTTGTAGTCATCTCTAAATCCGGCATTTATATAAAATGATGTGAGGGCAATCTGGCTGCGACATCTGTCACCCCATTGATCGCCAGGGTTGATTCGGCTGATCTGGCTGGCTAGGCGGGTGTCCCCTCCCCTTCCTCCCTCACCGCCTCCATGTGCGTCCCTCCCGAAGCTGCTTGTTCAGTCGAAGAGGGCGGCCTTCGGTCAAAGAGGACAGCCTTCCCGGAATAGAGACGGACCGGTCTTCGGTCGAGGGTATACGAGTAGCTGCGCTCCCCTGCTAGAACCTCCAAACAAAATAAAAATATTTCTTTTAAAGTGTCACAAGAGTTACTGAATATCCATGTGCCTAGGCTGGGGTAGAGGGCACATACATTCAGGGTATACAAGAGTGTCAGTCCTTAAGGCACCAGCAGTAGTGACAGGCTGGTACTGTTTATGCTGTTACTCCAAGTCTCTAAGATTACGAATAAGCTGGACCAAAAGATTTTAAGAACAAAACTTTGTCTTTGGCTTCTTCTGGGGAAGGGGTTCCCGAGCATCTATGAATAAGTTTTAGTGAGGGGCCTACTATAGGCCGACTAGGCTAACTCCACGGAGTTACCAGGATTGAAATATTAAGACCTGAAAAGAAATGCTGAGGCAATGGAAGCATAAAAAAAATGGAAAATAAAAAAATAATTATTCTGGTGATATCTGAAGATTTGTTTGACAGAGAGAAAAAAGAAAAAAGAGAAACAACTCGATGGCAGATTTGAGGATCAGAATCCACTCCCACCTGCCTTTATAGAAGATTATGTGGATCCAGTATTAAATATGGATTGATTCACTTGATCACTTGATCACTTGAATCCCGTTATTCATCGATTTGCTCGAGTGGGCACCAGTAACATTTCCATTTGACGCAGGAAAATAAACATTTTTGTTACTGGTTTTGGCATATCGAACATGCATCGAACAGCTTGCCAGGCTCTAACGTGCGGGCGCTATACTGTCATTGACCTTGTGGGGCTCTCTCAGAGGGGTGGGTAGAATATTCATGGTAATTTGGAGGTAAATCAGCGTGGCCGCACAGTGGCAACGCACAATAGAGAAAGCTGGTTTCTGCTCTGCAGGTGTATCTGTGTCTCATGGATTGATTATTGAGACATTTTCATTAGGCTGTTAGTACATACATTTTAAGGAAAGCTTTCTAGAAAGTTATATATATACATATATATATATATGTATATATATACATATATACATATATATATATATATATACATATATATAGTGCTTAAAAGGAACACCTTTCATAAAAGGAACAACTCAGGTTAAACCAGGTTCTTAGAGTAACTGCAATCACTGTAATAAGATGAATTAAGAAGGTTGTTCTGGTCTCCAATTTTATAACACTTTTGACTGCCTCATAAATTGTATGATATATGGTAATTTGGTATCCAGTTTTTGATTGGCTTCCTTCTCTAACCCTTCCTCATAAATTAATATCATCATGAACGTAGATAAGTTCTATCCTACTTCCCTGAGTCTTTTTTAAATAGCTATTAACCCTTAGTTGCTACCAAGACATTATTAATTTACTAAGAAGATATTCAAGAATATCTCTAACAATCTATATGATTGATTACAGACACATAAAATCAAAAATTTCCATTTTTCTCTAAAATAAATAAAAGGAATGAATTTTAGTTTCCCTTTCCTGCATTAAGTCTCAGTGCATTCATAATTATGTGGAATTACAAAATACCATACAAGAAATACTTCTGTAGCTATTCTGGCTGTAATGAACACTCTCTTATCACTACCATGAAAGATAGGCCATTAGCCATATCTGACACTGAACTGTGACAGGGTTAGTAAAGAGAGGGACAGGAGGATACGGGAGCAAAGTCTTTGTGAGCAATGTCACTTGTCACTTGTCTTCCCGTTGTTCATTGGTTTGCTCGAGCAGAAGCCAGTAATGTCTCCATTTGTTGGGAATGAGGTCCATTATTGTTACTGCTTTTGGCATATCAAATACACCACGGGTAGCTTGCCAGGCTCTGCTGTGGCTCTGGGCTCATCCCAGGGGGCACAGCCTTTTTCTATGTCAGACCATCAACCATCCAGGGCCCACGGGTCAGAGTCCTGGGTATAGACAAGCCTGTCTCCTGTCTGCCATCTTGCCAAAGCATCCAGACACCACAGCCACACCTGCAACACCTCAAGGAGCAATTTGTGAGCAATATGAGTGATAAATAGAGGAGAGATACAGCCAAAATATGGTTGTCAAGGAACAGGAAGAGGAATATACTCTTGAACAAAAAGGGAAAGTATGAAGGAAAGAGCATTGGGTTACCTTGAGTCAAATGAGATACAGAAAGAGTCAAATGAGATACAGAAAGAAGTGGGGTGGGGGGGCGAAGATGCTGTCCAACACACGACTGGAGAACCAAGTAGGGAAAAGTCACCCAAATGAGATTCAAGCTAATCATCTGTTTTAGTTCATCCTAGGAGCACTGTCTGAGCAGGGAACTCACAGGCTCACGTGTGCACTTTTACGACTCACTCTGAGTCTCTAGTAATGAGGAAAAGCTGCCAGTTTGGAAGTCCGTTTAAAGGGAGAGTGCAGAGGGAATCCAGGTTATAAACGATGTTCATCAGGACCGAAGAAGTGACAGTGAAAGTAAGACGAATTATGAAATTTGAGAAGTATGAAGGCAGCCAATGTAGTAACCAAAAATGATTAATAGGATGTGACCACTAGTGACCAAAAAGGGGGTCAGTGATGATACTCATACTTCTGGGTTTAAAAAATGGACATAGAAGAGCCAGTCAGTAAGAAGAGCACAGGGGTGAGGGGGTGGGGGGACTGGGATGGGGAACAAGTGTAAGAGGAGTTGAGAGTCTGATTCTGGTAGTACTGCAGGGACAGACCTGCGCAGTTCTCATGAGGGGAGAGATTTAGTGAGAAAGAGAAATATGGGTCTGGGATAGCTTACTTTGAGAGGAACCAAGTCTGCACTTAGACAGGGACATAGGTAGTGTGGGGCCACAGCCTCACAGTATAAGTAGAATTGTCACATCAAACAAGGAAGTTCACATTCAGTTTGGGGCACCAGGAAGGACTTGTGGAGCTAATAAATGATTTAAAACTTTAAAGATAGGTAGGACTATACTAGGTTGTTAGATAAAGAATGGCTGAATCTCTGTGGGGGTGGGGGGGAGACAGGGTGGGGGCCTGAGCAAGAACAAAGTGAGAAATATTTGATGACACTAAAAGGAATTGAGAATCTGTCCTTCTGGATAAAGCTTATATCCGAAAGGCATATTTTGGGGTAAATCAGCAATTAAGAATACTGCTGGCAGCGGGTGTTTGCCTTGCACGCAACTGACAGGTTCAATTCTCTGGCATCCCATATAGCCCCCCTGATCACCACCAGAGTAAATTCTGAGTGCAAAGCCAGGAGTAGCACTTGAGTATTGCCAGGTGTGACCCCCAAAAAATTATGGCTGAAAAACAAAACTGGCAAAGAGGGAAGAGAACAGAACTTAATCTTGTTTTTTAAGTGGTATAATTTCGCCAGGGGCATTTAAACTAAACTATGGCATTCTGAATTTCATCAGAATTCAACAGCTCATCTTGTGGAGTCATTATAAAGCAGCAGGATTCAAGAGGTATCACCCATGATGGAAAGCTTTGGGGCTCAGACCTCCCTGGGTTCAGTTAAAACTCTGGTACTCAGAAGTCAAGTGATCTTATTGAGTTTGTTCCTGTTTCCTGGAATAAAGTGCAGTTGGAGACCCACATCTGACAGCTGTTGAGACCTATAAGGATCATAGATTAAAGGTTCTCAAGGCTTAGGACACTTCCATTAGAAGAACTTCTATTCATATGATCACAGAAGAGACCGTTCAGTTCTGCTTGTTCTCTACAATTTGCTTCTTGGTTCCTAGGAACAGAGCATAGTGAGACCAGCAACTATATAGTAGGGAAGGTGTCGTATCCAACCACATTCTTCTCAAAGCTAATATATCACTATTTCCTTCTGGTGCTAGAGGAAATTCAAAAATAGGAGGAAGGGACTATCTTATCAGTTCACACCTATGTATTTTCACATGCACTTATAAAATAGCAGCAATGGCCAACAGATTAGCAGTGGGGTTCCAACACCCAAGAACTTCCAAAGATAACTTGAGTTTGAATTTGGGGACAGGACCCAGATGTGGGCACTTAAATCGTGCACTTGAACCATTCCTTACAAACATTTGCCATACAACCGAAGATGCAAAATGCTCCCACATCAGATTCTGTCTACCTTGTCCAAAGGGTAAATCAGTGACAATATAGCAAGTACTGTGATGGACTCAAGAGGCATTTCATTTCTTAGATGTCAGGAACAGGCCATGCTTCTTAAGGCATTAAAAAAAAAAGCTTCTATTCAGATCTAGGCCTACATATGAGAATTTCAGTAGAAAAGATTATTTCAACTAGAGAGACTATATTTTTGGAATAGTTGGAGAAAAGGATAATCATTACACAATCTACAAACTGTCTACACAAAATCTACAAAAAGCATGAGGTACCAAAGCATGAGGTACCACCCTACCTGCAAGCTTCAATTTCACAGACGCTGTATTGATTCTGAGACAAAAGATTATTCCTCACAACAATAGCAGGACCCAATTTACCAGAATAATCCCAATTCCTGAGCCCTAGTTCCCGCTGGGGCTGAGCAGGTGGCCCGGCTGGGCGTAGGGGTTTACAGGAAGAGGACTGCATCACAGAAGAGGACAGCTGAGCCTGAAGAACCCAGTGTCTCATGATGGAGTATAAAATAAAAACAACTCTGCTCTCTGTCTTTTGTTTGTTTCCTTGGTTTTGGTCATGGAGTCACACCCAGCTGTGCTCAGGATTTATTTCTGGCTCTTTGCTCAGAGACCACTTCTCGTAGTGCTCAGGGAACCATATTTAGTTCCAGGGATGGAATTCAGGTCAGCCTCATGCAACACAAGTGCCTTGCCCCTGGCACTATCTCTCAAGCCTGCTTATCTCACTGGACACAGTACAGTACCCCTTTAAGGTCTTGCTACCAAAACTAATAATAATGACAACTTGAAAATAGTCCAAATAAGTATGGTCAGTGCTTTGCTGTCACGGCACACCTAGTTAGATGTATAGGAGGAGCAGAGGCCCGGAAAAGAGTCTTTCTCCACACTAAGCCCTTGTCAAGGGGACTGGGGACCAAACACTCACAGGAGGACACCCTTTAAAAGCTGCTTTTATTAGATCAGCCTCTTTAATGACACCTTATTGACTCTGATAGGATAACCCAGACACAGGCTGGAGCAAAACAGAGAAATAATTTAGCTTTTTTTCAAATCTGTCTCTCTCTTTATATGCCCAAACCAGACAATTTTAGCCCTGTAGAAGAAACTTGCGTTAATTCTCAAGGAGCTTGCAATCTGCCACATAAATCAGAGCAATACGGTAAGCTGTGATAAGCACAGCAACACATGTGGAGTTCGATTAAGTCTTTTGTTCTCCCTGGGGAAAGGAAAAAAGGCTTCTTTACATGATATAGCAATATCAAATTATCTGCTATTTTTTAATATTGCACATCTTAAAGTCATATCTGGAGTTGTTTTGTGAAAAGTGAACTGATGAATAATTTAGGATGGTATCTTAGCACCTCACCCTGCATATAAAAATATGTAATCTGACTTAATTGTATGTTGCCATGATAACATTAAGAATGTCCCTGAGGGGTGACAGGGACATGCCCAGCTTAATGAAAAGTCAAAGGACATTACTTGAATTTATGTGAACTCTGTTTTCATGCTAGCACGGCATGTTTCTCGGGATGTGGTGCCGGCCTCTCTCTGGAGAGCAGGGAGTGCATGGCCGTGTCTGTGGTGTCTCGCCTTCACTTAAAGAGCTAATTAACTGCTTATCATGATTTTCTCATTTGGAAACCAAGAGGCTTATGGAAATCCTTTGGAACCATGAGTTGGAATTCATGCAACTTCATTACTCAGTGAAGTCGGAACTCGTTTGATTGTGGCAGTTTTGTGTTGATTTTTTTTTTCCTGGTACGCGCAGAACAGTGAAAATCATTCCAGACATTGAAATTATGTGCCTAAAGAACAACAAAGTGAGCGCCTGGAGGGGAAAACATTCAGCAGAAACCAGGATTACCAAGGCAAAGTATGTCTGTATTTAAATGAAGACAAACTCTGCTCAGGGTTGGCCAGAATGCAGAAGTCACCACTTGGATGGCAGAGAATCGGATGCCTTAACACTGATCACAATCAATCACCTACATGAGATTTTGGGGTATTTGAAGGGCTGTACGGTTCCAACATGACCTGGGTTCCATAAAGGAGGAAAAACTGAGAACATTCAGAATGCCAAGGGAAAGAAGCGAAGTCTGAGGCTGTGGTCAGTTCCAGGTCCACTGAAAGCTGTAAAAGCAGGTCCTGGACTTGAGTGGTTTCTCTTCCCGGTCATGAGAGAAGAAAAGAGACCGTTTGCACCCTTCCTTCCTTCTTTCTGCAAAGACTAATCCTGCATTTTGCCTAACCATTGGCATTTCTTTAATAAACATTCAACTTGAGGCCAATTTAACCTACTTACCATGCCTCGCTTCACTCTCCCCTTTAAAAAGCACAGTTCCCAAACATTGTACTCTGCATCAGCCATTTCTTAACCAGATGATTTATGATACTCTGTAGGTCTCAGATAGTCCTAGGGGATCACAGGTGAACGTTATGTAACTGGAGAGCCACAGCACAAACCTGAAGTTAACCAGGAGAACAGAGTAGGGGGGAAAGAAAGGAGCGAACAGAACAAGCGAAAATCCTAAAGAGTGAGCGACGCTGCTCAGCACGTCCGCTGAGTCCCCAGTCCTGCCCACGCTCCCTATTCAGTCCCTCTGACCTCTTTTCTCTTTAACTGTCTATCTTCATATAAATGTCCTCAGGGCACAGTGCAAATACACTGGATCTTCCAAAACACTTTACTTAATCTTTCCTTTATCAAAATTCCTTAGTTCTTCACCCGTGTTGAGTTTCTGCTACCATAAAAAGTCTAAAATTTATTAAACTTTTTACTATTTATATAGTAAGGGCAGGGTCTATCTTTATCTTATATATAAATATAAATATATATATTTGTGCTTGAACATATAAATATATACATACTTAAGCACAGCACTTTAAATTTAGTACACACTTTACATATGTGAGTTAGTTACTAAGCTGAACTTAAGTGACTACTGATTCACCTTGGAATGGGGGCATCACTATGAATTTCCCCCAAAGCCTGTGCTGTGAGTTTCACAAGGAATGTCATGCCTCCAACACAGATAATCTTGGGTTCCCTGGAGGGCTGAGGATAGCTCAGCAAAGAACCACAGTCCTTCTGGTCATACCATAAAGACTGTATTATGGGCAATCAGGAGGAAGGAATCATGATGTAGGAGAAATTCAAATACCAAGCTCTAAAGCTCCAGGAAACAGGTCTGCATCTCATGGCTGCACACCCTCACCACTTGGGACTTTGCAGTGGCCACAAAACAGTGTATTATGGTGATATGTAGTGACACAACCAGTCCAAAATAAATGCCCTTTTTACTTATTAACTGTCACAATGTTTATTTCACTTGAGTTGCCTCTTTAAGAATTAGGGCATTTAAATCTCTCTACCTTTCCAAATGACAATCACAGTAAATCTCTGATTAGAATTTCCACAAACAACAGAGCAATACCTTGATTGATTAGACTGGAAAACAAAACACTCAGACAGGTAAGGTAATAGTATCCAGCTGCTTCTATTGGCTCCCCATATCCATCATTCTTTAATAGAGGGCCTGCTTGCTTCTGAGTCTTTAGTTGGTTTTATAAGGTTGGGAGTCTTCAAGGAGAGATGACATGGAAGCATCAAAGGAAGATAAGGTTGCATGGGAATCTTTGATATTGATCTGAGAATCTTTGAATCTTTGATGAAACATAGACAATGCACACATTCAGAAAAATTGACAGTGGATTCTAATTGACTAAAGAGTGGAAGCTATTCACAAGCTTAATAAAGGCAGAGAAAAGTTCAGTTGAGTGTGGAGGTACAGAAAAAGACAAATAGATTTTGGTTGGAAAATCCTAATTTGAGTTCAAGGTTTAAGGTTTGTCTAGTGATAGTGAATATGTGGATACCAAGGTATATTTTTGGGATTAGGAACAAATCCTAATATTAGGATATTAGCTATTTAGCCAAAGAGAAAACATGAAAATTGAGCTGAGCAAATGGCTCAAAGGGGTGGAGTGTGTGTCTGACATATGAAGTTCCCAGGTTTCATTTCTAGTATCACATGGTCCCCAGTGGAGTCACCCTGGTATATCACTGAGTACTCTTTTGTCATATGCCCACATATGATAAAAATCAAGGACAAAAAATAACTCATATGAGGGCCAGAAAGATAGCACAGTGGGTAGGGTGCTTGTCTTGCATGTGACCAACCTGGGTTCAGTCCCTAGCATTCCATATAGTCCCCTGAACATAAAACAAGTGGTAACCCCAAGCACTCTCAGGTGCAGCAAAACTCCCCACAAAAGATTCATATTATTAACTACGAAAATACGGCTATCAGGTTTAGAGGTAGTAGAGGGTAGAGATGTGGTTATAGAAATTAAGGAGTAAACATAACATGAATGGATGATACAGAAAAGAGTAAAGACATGTTGGTCTTTTAGAGATACTGTCACCCTATCCAATTGCAAATAAAATTGAGAAAAGGTCATGTTTTTAAATGTCAGTCATTTCCCTTCATAAAGGGGATATTTGTATTGATTGTTGATTGTAAGGTTGTCTAGCAATTTGAGAAATGTGAAAGGGTGTGTGTTTTGAAATCTGCAGTAGAAAAAAAGGACAGAAGAGGTTAGAATAAGGAGGTACATGGACAGAACCTAAAACTATAACTTTAATAAGGGTATGCTGTGAAAGGAGAGAGAATCGGGTGGGAAGGATGTGATGAACAGGGGATAGGATTCTTCCTTGGGTCTCAATGTATTATGTAATAGAGGGAATGAAGAATTGGTTCCCTGAACCAAGCACGTCACATTAGGAACCAGCTACTGCCTAGTGATGCCCCATGGTAAAGGAAGACTCTGAAGGAACAGGCAGAGTACAAAAAAATTAAGATGATTCATTTATATATCTTTTATTTCATGGACATAAAAATACAACCAGCAGCCAGGAATCTGCACTCTCTCCTGAGCACTGACAGAGTGCTTCTTCATTAAGGGCACATGATCTCAACAAAAGATCAAGGATAGTGATCCAGCCCTTGGGTGCCATTTTCCTTCCAGTACCCAAGTGGCATTTGTATCATAACAAAACTTGGGGGCAGCCTGTAGTCCTCTTAGGGACTATATACTTCATATGAGTCAGTGTGGAGGAAACACTCCCAGCTTACTGCTCCCAGGATATTTCACAAGGCATCAGTAGCAGACAAAGCACACTCTAATTTGGTGCCCCAGTCTGATTTGTGGCTTTATGTCACATTCAGAGATAATGCACAGAATCTCCCCACCAAAACACTCATTCTGACTCTTTTTCCTTCATACTTTTAAGTCCCTTCCCAATCTGACCCTCCCACACAAGCAATGTCTCAGGCGACACAACTCTCCAACTCTCCAGTCCTCCCTCTGATGGAACAGACAACAGAGAGAAATGCAAAGAGCACACTCATGTGGAAAGCAGGGCTGGAGATTGTCCTCACTGGCCAGGTAAAATCTTCTGTTCCTCCTTTCATTCAATTCTACTCTAGTTAGTTTGGGCACAGGAACTTCTCTGAAAATTTCTAAAGCACACTGATGCCTCCAGCTTGCACACTGAGAGGCGTTCTTCACTCTGATGTGGCTATTTCAAAGGTGTTTATTTGGCAGGACATATCTGAAAACTCCCTTGGCCCTCTCTAGTCCACCTGAGTTTGTTGAATTCTTTGGTTCCCACCTTTAACTCCAAAGCCACAATATGCCTCTTCTCCTGGATGAAAGGATGGAAAAGAGACTGGGACAAATTGAAATTTGAAAAGGCTTTGACTTCAGGGAAAGATCTCATTTCTCTTCAAGGCATCCATATTTTCAAAGTGGACCCCCTTTTAGTAACATAAACCACCAAAGAACTGGATACCTTTGAGAGGCAAATGGTGATCTTGTGTACTTCCGGCAGACAGGCAATGATGAAAATAAATCTCCCCTGGGTGGTAGACACAAAGGCTTCTTTCTGACCAGCTAACACCTGAAATTGGACATGAATGAAATGCTGAGTGTTGGAAACAGTAAAGCTGAGTGCTTTGAATGATAAATAATAAAAACAGAGAAGTCATCTAATAATATTACTTTGTGTTTTACTAAGATGACCCTCATATGAAGACTCTGCAAGACTAAAATCAGAATTCACCTCAGAATTCACCTTTCCAGACAGGGAAACAGCTCTGAGGGATTCAGTACTTACTATAAAACAGCTCAGCAGTCAAGCAGCCAGGCTACATCGGCAGTCTCCACTCTGATGTCCAAATTCATCTTCCTTCCCACAATACCAGCCTCTCATATTTGGCTTACAACCAAATCCTTTAGTCACCCAGCCACCAGCAAGAACTCAGCCTTTCACCAGTCTACGATATATTGTTCTTTGGATGAGCAGAGTATTTCTGGCCCCAAGTGAATATAAAGACTCGTAGGCTTATTTGAAAATTTCTGACATCACTAGTATGATGGTAAATTTAATTATCCTTTAAGTAGGGCCAGGAAACAGTGATTATGCTCTAAGCAAGGCCAGGTCTCCTGCCTAGGAAATATTAAATGATGGTATTTCAATATAACAATAAAACATGTTGCTTCAATTGCTTTTAGACTACCTCTGAACCTGGAAGCAACCAATATACCTCTTAGACATATTTAAAAACATGTATTGCTGCTTAGTATGCTACCCACATGGCAGAGCCTGGCAAGCTACCCGTGTTGTATTTGATATGCCAGATACCAGTAGCAATTATAGACCTCATTCCCATGACCTGATGGAATGGTTTGAGGCTCTTTATGTTCCTGGAGTAAAGAGGTGCTCTTGGGCTCTAGTTGCATGAGACAGGTCATATGGAGATGTTACTGGTGCCCGCTTGAGCAAATCGATGATGAACGGGAAGATAGAGATAGTGATAGTGATGTTTTGCTGCTTAATCCTACCTGACAAGACTCACAGACATGGGGCAGAGCTGCTACTGGCTCTCCTGTGCCCAGCCGCTCACGAGGTGCCCGGGAGGGGTGGCATGTTCTAGCCCTGGCCCACCACCCCATCAGAGCCTCTCAACAAGCCAGACGACGCCCCCCACTCCATAAGGGCCTCCATTTTCCACATCCGGACATCCCCCCTCATCATAACTCCACCCAGCAGACCAGCCTATCACAGCCTGGCTCATCGAGATCCACCCTCCAGCAGTCTTTTTTAAATCTGGCCCAGGTATGCTGATCCAGAGACTCACAGACATGGGGCAGAGCTGCTACTGGCTCTCCCTATACCCAGACGCTCAAGAGGCCCGGGAGGGATGGCTGTTCTAGCCCTGGCCTTCCACCCCATCAGAGCCTCTCAACAAACCAGACGACCGCCCACCCCCACTCCATGAGGGCCTCCATTTTCCACATCCAGACTTTCCCCTCATCAGAACTCCATCCAGCAGACCAGCCTATCACAGCGCAGCTCATCAAGATCCACCCTGCAGTAGTCTTTTTTTAAATCCGGCCCAGGTATGCTGATCCAGACACTCACAGACATGGGACAGAGCTGCTACTGGCTCTCCCTGTGCCCAGTTGCTCACAAGGCACCCAGGAGGGATGGTATGTTCTAGCCCTGGCCTGCCACCCCAACAGAGCCTTGCAACAAGCCAGACAACCCCCCCACTCCATGAGGGCCTCCATTTTCCACATCCAGACTTCCCCCTTGTCAGAACTCCACCCAGCAGACCAGCCTATCACAGCCCGCCTTGCACGGCTGCTTGCAGCCGCACAGTTCATCAATAAATGCTGGAATTGGAGATGGCTACAAGAATATGCTACCCGCAAGGCAGAGCCTGGCAAGCTACCCGTGTCGTATTTGTTATGCCAAATACCAGTAACAATAATAGACCTCATTCCCATGACCTGATGGAATGGTTTGAGGCTCTTTATGTTCCTGGAGCAAGCAGGTGTCCTTGGGCTCTACTTTCATGAGACAAGACATATAGAGATGTTACTGGTGCCCGTTCAAGCAAATCGATGATGAACAGGAAGACAGTGATACAGTGATACAGTGATTGCTGCTTAATAGAGTAAAAGCTCAGAAGGTGGCAGAGTCTAGGTAAAACAGGGGAGGGACTTAAGCCCTAGATGAAACAAACCCACGCAAAATAGTGGTCTCCTAAGTTACAAGTTGTTTGAAGGTAGATGTGGCTCTTTAATACCTCTGTATCTTAAGTTCCTTGTCAGTAAAATGATGACAGTAGCTCCCTGTGAGGGTGACCCAGAAGATGAACTAGATATGATGTGTGGCATCCTGAGGATAGATAAAGCCTCCTTAAACATGAACACCCTTTCCTGCTGCTCCTTTCCCAAATACAGTTAAAGACAGTGATTGTAGTATGAAAGTTCATCTCAACTAATTTGCTTTTATTCCATCCATAATACTCAAGAAAAATGCCACTCTATTCAAGTGTTGTAATGGACTTCAATTGTGTGATATTTGTCATATACCATTCAATATGATATGAAATATCATATTGATATTACACAGCCAGTAACCCTGGAAGAGACACTCCAGATCCACAGCTGCACTGCTTGGACCCACGTGGAAGCTGTCTATGGAGTCCCGGAGGGTGGTAAATGGCTCGGCCAGCCCCTGGCTGAGTCCAACATAGCTCCAACGGTTTGTTCACACAAGTGGGGAGCCATGCTGGCCGGACTTGGAGCAGGGATTTGGGCTCCTCCTCTCATTCCTCCACCTCCATGTTGGTGGGCATGGCTGCAAGCTCCCAGCCACCACAGCCAGCAAGCCTGGATGAGAGACACTCCAGACCCACAGATGCACCAGTGTGTGGCTGCTGCGTGGCCACACAACAGTCTTAAATAATACTGGAAGTTAGAACCAGGTTCTTCCCAGAATCTTTCACATTTATACACTGTATACGGTTCTAGTCAGGTTCTAGCCGTGGCCCATCATCCCAGTGAGCCTAGCAAGAAGCCAGGGGAACCCCCCCCCACACCATGGGGTCAGTCATTCTCAACATCCGAACTCCACAGATCCTCAGAGCTCCACCCAAGAGAAAATCTGATCTCTCCCCATTGAGGTTAATCATTAAATGCATGAGATGAGAGCCTACTACTGAGAGTGTACCAGGGCAGAGTCTGGCAAGGTACCTTTGTTGTACTTGATATACCAAAAACCAGTAACAATTATAGACCTCATTTCCATGACCTGAATGAATGGTTTGAGGCTCTTTGTGTTCCTGGAGCAAGCAGATGCCCTTGGGCTACACTTACTTGGGACAGGACAGGACTTATGGAGATGTTACTGGTGCCTGCTCAAGCAAATTGATGAACAATGGGAAGACAAGTGACAAGAGATGATATGGATGGTCATGAGAGGCTGACTTCTAAGTCTTCAGGTAGCTGATATCCTTTATGATATGGTCTCAAGGAATCCCTGTTTGACCCCACACTTATTATTCTAGATGAGTATCAGCATTGTATAATTAGAGCAGTAATCATTATTTTCAATATAATTAAATATAAAGAATGCCAACGTATCCCATATTGTAAGATAAATCCAAGCTTCATAAGATATTTGTTTCACATATATATGTTCATGCTTAATGATCCCTATGTAGGTACACAAATTGGCATCATTAAATATATTTTTACTATGGGTTCCATTCAAACAGGATTGAATACCATTTGTGTGAGTGTTATTACTCAGAGCTCCCAGGAATCAGGCATTTTTCCAATAAAGGTTCCAATGATTTGAGGATGCTTAGAGCAGAATTTTCTGGTAACATGGGGTAAGAGAATTGGAATTAGTCTGTTACTTCTACTGTCTGATTTTTAACTTTAACCAAAATGGTTTACCCACAGACAAAGACAACACTTAAAGAATGGAAATGTGAACTTGCCAGAGCATAGATAGTGCAATTACAGCTATAAACACCTAAACTTCAGGTACAGGCTGTGTTGCCTACAGAGACACTGTGCTCACTTTTTTTGAATGTCCCTGTTATGAATTTAACTAAACCTATGGCCCTCCACAGATCACCAAGTAGCACAGGGCAGGGGGAGGAAGAAGAGAAATTATTTTGTGTACTATGTTGATTACTTGACTCATTTTATCAACTCATGGTTCTATCTTCACTTTATTTCCTATTCTTACACCATAAAGTAAATGGACTCAACTGTATTTTACTCTCAGATACTCACTGACATCACATTATTTTTGTATCACAGTTCTTTGTTTTTTTTTCAAGTTCCTGTTTGTCTCCTATCCTACTCTTGCATATGCTGGTGCCCAGAGCCTCTGCATCTGGTCTGGAGTTGCCTCCTGCAGGTCACTTTGTAGATAGGAGAGGACAGTTTGAATGTAGCAGCTCATCTGACCATGTATTCTATACTAGCTGGTATAAATATTCTCTCATGCTGCCACAATCATCGTGGGACTAGCTAGATCTTACCAGTATAGTGGGACTAGCTAGATCTTTCCAGTATATCTGCCTGGTCACGTTGGCTCTCTAAATAATTAGACCAGAGAGAAATGTTGTTTGCCTCCAAGCAAGCAAGCATGGCCCTCTGATAACTCAAAGGCTGATATACAGAACAACCATGATGTAAAGACAAGACTTTTTGAAGGCTTGGAGAAATATTTAACTGGCTATAGAAAATTCTTTGGTACAGATGCATGCCTTTGTACTCTGAGATACAGCTCATCTCAGAAGCCCCTCCTCCACTCTACCCTGCAGGTCTACCAAGGCAGATCTTGGCTCAGCAACATTAACATCTCAAAAGGCCTAGGTGAGGTCCTGGGAGAAATTACCTGAGGGAATTTGATACTGATGGCTTTCCATTGGAGTGGGAAGTTTGGGTTAAAGGGATATAAAACTAGCATCCTTCCTCTCTCTTCCTCCTTTCCCCCTTTCTGCTGGTACCTCTTTACTGTCTCCTCTCTGCGGGGTCTTAACATGTGGTGGCAGCCATCTTGGCCTACACATGGCTGTGGCCCAGCCAGGAATTCTAAGTTTAGGGTTTTCCTATTGCTGATTTGTATGCCAGAACCTGTGTTAACTAAAGCATTTTGAAACTTCAACAGATTCTTGTGTCTTTCTCCTTTCTCCGTCTTCCAGTGGTCAATCCCCTGGGACAGGAGGGGATACCTGACCCTGCTCCAGGATTTTGTGTGGGGTGCCCCAGCATTTCCCCACATCCTACATTTTTTCAATTTCTAAAGTTCTAGGTTTAATCCAGGGTATATGTGATTTACCTTTAAATTCAGCTCCATAAATATTACATATGCAGAAACCTTATTCCCTAAAGGAAGATATTTATTTCCTGATCTCAATGCAATTTGATTGGCATTGGATTTACTCAATGGAATATTTCTAAAAACAAAAATCAGATCATATAAAGGGCATGTTAATAAGGACTTTTAAGAAAAGTCAGTTTCAACAGATTAGAAATGGTTAATTTTGTGTTAACTTGGGTGACTGCCCGAATTGCCAGATCTTCTTCCCACCATATGGTACCTGGGGTCAATAAGCAAAACCTCACACGCTAACTCCTGCACTATCTCTCTGGCCCCGTCTGCTGAGACTTGCAGGTATGCAAAGTTTCTGTTACATAAAACTAGCTGCTAGGGTCTTAAAGAAACAACTGACCTACGGAAACAATTTACAAGAACCAGTCTCTGCCAATCATATGAAAGAAATACGGCAATGTTCTTCTGCAGCGAATAGGTCTTGATTTGGAAAACCCACTGTCAAGTAGCAAGGTCTTTGCATTAGCTGGGAGTCAGCTCCAAGGCTGGGGAGGATGTGGGAAGGCAGTTGTGTTTAGCCTTTCTCTCTCTCTGCCTAGCCATTAGGGACTCTTGCAAGAAACTTGCTACCAGCACAGGGAGAAAGGGCAGAGCAGTGGAACAAAGCAGATATTTAGTGCTTATAGATAATATCCAACTCTGGCATCAGCAGAGAGCTTGGCCAGTGAGGCCATCTCCTAGGTAACCATCAGATAACACAGCGAGAGACAGGCGTTCACATAAAAAGAGCTACAGGGGGAAACAACGCACGTTAGCATGAAATGAGCCATGTTTCATAATGCAGCCGTCATTTCCTGTACAACAAATCGGCCTGCACTGCTCATGTGGCGGTGTCCATGCTCAGAGCGAACCCGAGGCCCAAAGCACTCAGCAGGTTAGCATCCTGCCTACAAACAACCCACCTTACTCACCAGCACTAGGCACTGAACAGAGAATAGTGATCACTGGGACTGCAGAAAGAGCCTGACCCTGGCAAGGAGGGGGCCAGAAGCCTGCCTGCAAAGTGGCCAGCATGGTGACTGCCCACAGAACCCTTGAACTGACTAAAGTCCTCTAGTCTCAGACCTGCTGGCCTCTAATCTCTCTCTGTCTCTTTCTGTCTCTCTCTCTCTCTCTCTCTCTCACACACACACACACACACACACACACACACACACACACACACACACACACTCCTTACAGAGTCTTGCTCCACTCTCCCCCTTTCTTTACAGACGTTCAGCATTCTTTGGCAGATTTGCTTTTGAAATTAGTCTCTTGGGACAGTTTTTCCTTCATTCCTTTGTCTTTTCCAACAAGAAGGATATGTACCCCTTTGATTAGCAAAGCAAGCCTCTGGTAAGAAACAGGGGCCATCTGGGGTCTCTTGTCTAGCTCCAGGTCCCATCTGATAGCCACCGAAGCAGACACAGGACCTAGAAATGGGGTTTCCCTTGTATGAGAACACAATGATAAACATTCTTCAGAATAAGCTCCCCAATCCTGCAAAGTGATAAACATTTGATAAACTATATGGCTTACTCACCAAAGTAATGATGATGTTAATTATTATGATAATAATAATAACAATAATAATAATACTTTTAAAGAATTACCGAATTTAAATCGGGCATATTCTTTCCTTGGTGAGTACAGTGTTCCTATATGGTTAGTGCTTGCTTCCAAAAGTAACCAGAACATGGGTCAAAAATTTCAGATAGTTAAGTACTAGTGATACAGTAGGAGCTAAGGTAGAGAGCACCAGTTTGCTTTAAGTCTCCACCCATGGAATGGGTAGCAAATCAGAATGTAGAAGGGAATGGCTTGGGGTGGGATTTGGTGGCAAATAAGAGGAATCCCCAGCTCGCTCTTCTCCTTTAATCTCCTCTCTCTCTCTCTCTCTCTCTCTTTCTCTCTCTCTCTCTCTCTTTCTCTCTTCTCTCTCCTCTCTCTCTCTTTCTCTTTCTTTCTCTCTCTCTCCCTCTCTCTGAACCCACTCCCCAGAACAGGAAGGGCAGCATGTCCAGAAACAGAGCCCACACAAGGGCAACACACAAGGGCAAAGTCAGGCAGAGGCAGGTACAGGTACAGGCTGGGTTTTGGAGGCTCAGAACAACTCAGGTACAGGCAGGGCTCAGATGCCTAGGTAGTGGCAAGGTACTTAGCACAGGAGTCTCACCCACATGTTCAAGGCTGTGGGCAGAGACTAAGGAAAGCAGTGACAGGACAACAGTAACTGCTGTGGGAGGGAACTACAGTTGGGAGGCTCAGCAACAGGTACAGAATCCACATGCACGTGCCCATGGCCAGAGATTGGGTAAAGCATACATGAGACAGAGAGAGTAGCACAGGGACAGGACCTGGCCAACATTCACCAAAGATGATTAGACCATATGTGACAGGACAGGGAAGTTGTTCACAGGATAAGACAGCATCGGGGACAGGACTAGTGACATTGTTTATAGGTCTAAGAGAGGCCTGAACATTTGGGAGGGACCTAAAACCATCTACCTTTTCTGCACATTAAACTAAATTTCAATCTTCCGAGTTTTGTATGCACAACTTACATACAATCCTCAAGAACTCACCAGCACAGGAAAATCCACTGTTGTGCTAACACTAGTAACTGGAGATAGAAATTCCGTCCAGAATTGATTTGATCCAAAGTTTTGGCTCCAGCCTGATGAAATTTCCTTGAAGTTCACTGAGCCCCTTCAAGATAGACATGGTTTACAGAGACTGGCACATATTCAAAAGAGCAAGAACAACAAGTGCTGGCGTGGATGTGGGGAAAAGGGGACACTCATCCATTGTTGGTGGGAATGCCGGCTGGTACAGCCTTTCTGGAAAACAATATGGACTTTCCTCCAAAGACTAGAAATTGAACTCCCATTTGACCCAGCCATACCACTCCTGGGAATCTACTCTGGGAAACCAAAAATACGCAGCGGAAAAACCATCCCTACCTTTATGTTCATAGCAGCATTATTCACAATAGCCAGAATCTGGAAGCAACCAGAGTGCCCGAAAATCGATGACTGGATAAAGAAACTTTGGTACATCTACACAATGGAATACTATGCAGCTGTTAGGAAAAATGAAGTTATAAAATTTGCCTATAAATGGATGGACATGGAGAAGATTATGTTGAGCGAAATTAGCCAGAAGGAGAGAGACAGATACAAAATGACTGCATTTATTTGCATGGCATAAATATATATGTACATATTATGATACCAATATCCAAGGTCAAGTGAAACATGTATCAGGAGGTCTTGTCAAAGGTGGAAATTATCACAAACATGTGGGAGTCAGAGGTTAGGTAAGACAGAAAATGGAACAGGGTGCTAATAATTGTCGAGGATACTAATGCCAACCTAGAACTGAGCATTAAATAGAGGCAAAAGGATACACATGACAACCTTTTAATGTATGTTCTGTAATCCATAGTCTAGGAAGGGAAGGAAAAGAGAAAGAGAGAGAAAGGGAAAGAAATAAAGAACCTGCCATGGAGGTGGGCTGGGGAAGGGGGGAGGGAACCGGGGATGTTGGTGATGGGAGATGGGCACTGGTGGAGGGACGGGTGCTGGAACACTGTATGACCAAAACCCAAACATGAACTTTTTAATTGTATATCTTTTTATTTGCATATCTCACGGTGGTATAATAAAATACTTTAAAAAAAGATAGACATGGTTTGCTAAAGTAAGATGGGGGGGTGTATTTAAATCACCAGAGAATTAAAATCCAAAACCATTATCATGCCTATCAAAAAGTACAGGAGGTACATCATAGGAGTTAAGGCACTTGTCTCTTTTCAATCCCTGGCACCACAAGGTCCCCTAATACTGGTGGGGTGGTGCAGGCAATCCCAGTACCTCAGAGCCTCACAGCTCTGCATCCTAGCATGTTCCTGGCCCAGTTGGCTGAGGACTGCTGGAGGATCTCCAGGCCTCCTGAACACTGCTTGAGAATCTGCCCCAACTTAGAATAAAATCAAACTAAACAGGAACATTGAGGTTGGAGAGACAAGACAGTTGTTAGAGCACTTGCCTTACATGCAGCCAATCTTAGCTCAATACCCAGAATCCTACTTGGTCCCCAGAAATAATCTTCAAGCACCACTGAGTGTGCTCCCTCAAAACACAGAGAGAGAGAGAGAGAGAGAGAGAGAGAGAGAGAGAGAGAGAGAGAGAGCCTGAAAACCTTCCAGAAACTTTTAGCAGGACCCCATAAAGAAGCTGAAAGTAGAGACTACAGGGATTCATTTCTGACAGGAATACAAAGACATGCAAGACTTCAATATCAGAAAGAAAAAAAAAACTAACAAGTCCCAGACTAGTCACTTAAACTCTACAAACTGAGTCATGATTTAATCCACAATTCAACATGTGAAAACTATCCTGCAAGCTACTGAGGCACAATGTTGCTGAAGATCCAGAGCTAAGTGATAGGATCTGCAAACTCCAGTCCTGACTCAGGACAGGTGCTTAATAAGGGACCCCCCCACACACACACACCCAACTCAACCATCTGGCACCATTAGTGCCTTCCACTGTTCAGAAATGCAACAGCTCCCCTTCCTTTAGGGGCACATTAATGGCTTGGGCAAGCCAGTGATGCACTAAAAGAGCTCTAATTCAGCCTCCTCACAAATGCAAACTGACCATTCCATTAGCACACATTAGCAATGCCTTGCTTTCCTAATAGGGAAAGATTCCACATTTTTACAAACTCTTTAAAAGACTTGCTCAATCAGTGCCTGCCATCTGACCGGCAGCCCCTCCCCTCCCTCCCCCAGGCTTCTCCACAGCCCAGGCTTCTCCTTTATCCACAGCCACCTCCCGCCCTCACCCTGGACACGCTGACCGCCCTCTCCCCTCCTCCTGCTAAATTTAGAGGCTGAGCTGTCTCCCTGGTGGGAGAGGTTGGAGGGCTTGGCAGCAGGCTACAGAGCTGGTCTGGAGTGGGCTGTCGGCTGTGAGGGAAGGACAAGTGTCAGGGAGCCCGACTCCCCGCAGCCCTCCCCGGGCCCAGCTGTGTGCCTCTACAGCCTCTCTTGACAGGCAGGGTAAAATGAGGAGGGCACCGAGGGCCTTTGAAGGCTGCCTGCCTGTCACCCGCATTCAAAGAGACCAAGGACTTGTCAGAGCCCCAGTTACTGGAGCTGGCTCCCTTTCCCAATGAATTCACTTTGCTCTGAAGAAGAATGTGAAAATCTCAGACTATAAAAAAAGCACTGGCCGCTGAAGTACCTACTCTCTCCATTGAGCCAGCCCCCACCGCCTTCCTGCACGACTGTGAGGAGAGAACTTTCCTGGGCTTCAAAGAATCTCTCCAGCCACCATTCTCCTCAGTGTCAACCTCAGGAAGGGAGTAGGTTAGAGGACCCTGATATAGCTAAGAGGCCATGGAGGGATGTTGTCATTCAGCTGGACTTCTCACTTGGTCTGGCCACAATGTCTTTTTTCAGAAAGGCACATTCAGTGACAAAACAGCCGATACATGGCACAACCATACACTAAATCCAGCGTCTCAGGAGCTACAGCAGCTCACAGACTCAAACTTAGCAGGCAGGAGTCAATTCTGTCACCAGAAGGACAAAAAAGAAGAGCGCCAGAAGCCTCCATGGAGCCAAAGCTGTCAGGCCAGCATTGCGGGCGTGGTGTCCCTGAGTCCCTGAGGATGGCAGTGGGGATGAGCAAAGCAGGACCCTCTGTTGCCTCCTTTCAGGACTTCAGTGTCAGCACCAGCATTGCATGTCGGCACTCTGAGCAAAATTCATCACTTGATCACTTGAATCCCGTTATTCATCGATTTGCTCAAGCAGGCACCAGTAACATTTCCATTGGACCCTATCACGTTCCAATGTAGCCCAATGGCATCTGCTTGATTCAGGAATACGAAGAGCCTCAAATCATTCCTTCAGGGTCTTGACAAGGAAGTCTGACCATCTTGTGGGTGGGCGGCCACTTGATCTTTTGACATCCCGTGGGATCCAGTCGGTAATAGCTCTAGTCCAGCGGTTGTCTCCAAATTGCATTACATGTCCAGCCCATCTGATTTTTGATGCCTTGGAAAACGAGACAGTGTCCCTGATTCTGGAATAGCGACGGAGGTCAGAACTCCGGATTCCTTCTCTCACTTGAGTGAAGCATGATATTCCAAGCATAGCTCTTTCGATTCCTCTCTGGGAGACCCGAATAGCATTCTCATCCCGCTTTTGTAGGGCCCAGGTCTCTGAGGTGTATGTTAATGCAGGGAGAATGGTGGAGTCAAAGAGATGTGCCCAGAGCCAGAGGTTCTTTTGTCCTTTTAGCTATTTCTTCGATGCCCTTGAAGGCATTCCATGCTGCTCTCTTCCTCCTGTGCAGCTCAGGTTTTAGGTCGTTCATCTTGTTGACTTCTCAACCTAGGTACACATAACTGCTGCATTCAGAGATGTTTGTTCCATTGAGAGTGAATGGGTCTTCTGGAACTAGCTCATTTTTTGATAAACATAGTTTTCTTTAGATTCAGCTATAGACCTATCTTTCCACATTCTCGGTCAAAGTCAGCCAGCATTTGTTCCGCTGGGCTAATGTTTGATGTTATTAGAACAATGTCATCAGCAAAGTGGAGGTGGTGTAGTTGCCAACCATCTATCTTCACTCCCATTCCTTCCCATTCTAATTGTTGCATGATGTTCTTGAGGGTGGCACTGAAGAGTTTTGGTGAAATGGTATCACCCTGTCGAACCCCTCTTTTGACATCAATGATCACTTCTTTGTAGAATGGTGAGATCCTGGTGGTGAATCTGTAATACAGCTCCCGAAGGATCTTGATGTATTGAGTTTGAACAACCTGTTTGGCTAGGGCTTCGATGACTGCTTCAGTCTCCACAGAATCAATGGCTTTCTTTTAAATCAATGAACTTGAGACAGAGTGACATCTTGTACTCCCTACAAACCTCAATGAGCTTGGTTACCATGTGGATATAGTCGATTGTGCTGAAACCTTTCCTGAAGCCAGCTTTCTCGCATGTTTATCCTTCATCTAGTTTTCTGCGAATCCTGTTCAGGATGACTTGTGTAAACAGCTTTAGATGACGGACAACAGGCAGATGGGTCGATAGTTGCCGATGTCGTGAATGTCTCCCTTCTTAAACAGTAGAAATGTCCTGCTGGATTTCCATTGGGAGGGCACCTTGCATTCGGACAGGTAGCATGTGAAGAGCTGAGCTGGTTTATTGATGAGTACCAACGGCAGATTCTTCAGGTGTTTGGGTCTGACTTTGGGCTGAAATGATGGTATCTTCCCATGTTGTTGCAATGGAGCCAAAGAGTTCCCAGTTGGTGGTCATTCTGGGAGTTCTCTTCTTAAACTTTGCAAACTTTTCTCCCCGTGCGTGAAGTAGAATTTTGCATGAAGGAGACGGTGGTCCGATCCTGTTTGGAATTTGGGGATAACAGCAAGATAGGTCAGACAAAACCGTCCATTGAAGATAATGTGGTCAATTTCATTGTGGAACTGTCCACCAGGAGATTCCCATGTCCAATGTTTTGCTTCAGCCTTCTGGAACTGTGAGTTCCCATGAATGGTCTTGGTGGACATGATGAACTCAGATAGTCTCTCACCCTGTTCATTCCATTCTAGGCCATGGGTCCTGATGTGGAGGTCTTCAGCCGATCTTCTCGGTCCTATCTTGATATTTAAAATCACCGACTATGATCTTGTAGAAGGTGTGATCTTTTTATAGAACTCCTCCAGTTCCATGTAGAATTTCTCAATTTCATCTTCCTTGTATGTGGATGTTGGTGCCTAGACAATGAAGATAGAAATTGCTGGTAGTGGCCACATCTCTTCAAGTTTAATCGTCCTATATGGTTTGTTAGGCATTCAAAGGAATCAATGTTGACGGCCATGTTCATGTTGACAAGGACACCAATGCCACCGACACCTCTTTTCGTCTCATGTTCTAAGAAACAGTTCTTCTCCGGTGTCAAATACAGCATGATGGGACTAACGCCTCATCTTCTCAGTCAGACCAATGATGTCGTACTTGATCTTTTGCACTTGCACCATCATATCCTCGATATATGCTTCCGATGCCAGTGTACGTGCAACGGAATTACAAACAGTAATTTAAGTCCTTCGTTTTGGCAGCTTAGGTTGGCCGTGAAATTTTATCAGGCACTACTTGTTTGCCTTTCTTACTTCTGCCATATTAAGGGCTCTTTCGGGGTCAGGATAATAAAAAATTTTGTTACTGGTTTTGGCATATCGAACATGCATCGGACAGCTTGCCAGGCTCTGCCGTGCAGGCGCTATACTCCTCATTACCTTGCGGGGCTCTCTCAGAGGGGTGGATAGAATATTCATGGTAATTTGCAGGTAAATCACATGGCCGCACAGTGGCTGCATGCAACAGGGAAAGCTGTTATCTGCTCTGCCTGGTGTATCTGTGTCTCATCTGTGGCTCAAGCATTCCTGGGCTTGAAATACTCTCCTCTAAAGGGCGGGTCTCTGAAGGGTGGCTCCTTGTAGGGTGGGTTTCTACAAGCTGGGCTGGAGACTGGCTTAATCTCTTGGGTGGAGATCTTACAAGCTGCGGAGTGTGGATGGTGAAGATCACTGCCAGCAAGGTGTGGGGGTTCCTCTGAGTTCTTCTGAGGTTCTATCGGGATGGTGGACTCAGGTTGGAGGTCGCTCTTGTGGTCCGTGGAATGCAGGGGGTTCAACGGGGAAAACTGGTATCTGCTCTGCCGGGTGTATCTGCGCCTGTGGCTCAAGCATTCCTGGGCTTGAAATACTCTCCTCTGAAGGGCAGATCTCTGAATGGTCGATCCTTGTAGGGTGGGTTTCTGACAAACCGGGCTGGAGACTGGTTTAATCTCTTGGGTGGAGATCTTGCGAGCTGAGGAGTGTGGATGTTGAAGATGGCTGCCAGCAAGGTGTGGAGGTTCCTCTGGGTATCAGACGCGGAGGTGTATCAGACACAGATACACCCAGCAGAGCAGATACCAGCTTTCCCTGTTGAACCCCTGCATTCCACAGACCACGAGAGCGACCTCCAACCCGAGTCCTAAGCATATACTAAACAATCTATTCTATATTGTTTGCTGGAGCTAGTTTTCTAAATACAGTTGATGAATATATTCTTAGACGAAAGTAAATAGAGATTATTAAATCTCAACTGGATCCATTGTGCCATTTGGGCCCACTGTATAAAAATTATCAATATATTCCCAAGAGCTTGGCGGCTGGGTCTGAAGGACAGTCGCTGCAGAGACAGCGGGCGCAGCAGCAAGACGCCTTGCAGGACCTGCACGACAGGGAGCACAGAGAAGGTAGAAGATAGCACCATGCCGATTCGTCAATCTATGAATTCTACTGGGAAACACCTCCCAAAAGTAAACTTGCTGAAGGGGAGAGAAAGAAAAACCAGGACCAGACATAAGTTCAGAGGAATCTGTCTCCCACTGTTGAAGAACAAGAGAATGAAACTCCACCTGCCACTTCAAATGAGACAGAGCAGCCCAAGAGAGAACAAGAAAAATGAAGAGAAGGAAGAAAATAAGTCTTCTGAAGATATCAAAAGGATGAGAAAGATCAAGTTAAAGAAAAAGAGAAGAAAGTGAAAAAAAACAATACCTTCTTGGGCTACTTTTTCTGCCAGCCAACTAGCCAGAGCCCCAAAACAAACCACAATGGCTTCCTCTCCAAGTCCCAAGATGGATGCAATCCTGACATGGGGCAGAGCTGCTACTGGCTTTCCCTGTGCCCAGCCAATTACAAGACGCCCGGGAGGAATGGAGGGTTCTAGCCCTGACCCGCCACCCCAGCAGAGCCTCGCAAGAAGCCAGACGACCCCCCACCTCATGAGGGCCACCATTTTCCACATCCGGACTTCCCTCTCTTCAGAACTCCACCCAGCAGAAGAGCTGATCGCGGCCGCGCATTTCATCAATAAATGCTGGAGATCAGAGGTGACTACAAGAGTATGCCACCCACATGGCAGAGCCTGGCAAGCTACCTGTGTTGTATTTGATATGCCAAATACCAGTAATAATTATAGACCTCATTCCCATGACCTGATGGGATGGTTTGAGGCTCTTTATGTTCCTGGAATAAGCAGATGCCCTTGGGCTCTACTAGCATGAGACAGAACATATGGAGATATTACTGGTGCCCGCTCGAGCAAATCGATGAATGGGAAGACAAGTAATACAAGTGATTCCCACAGACCATACATTGTGCCCACACATTTGGGAGTGTATGCCTCATATTTAATTTTATAAAATGTGATGTGACACCAGGCTTTAAGATATTGCATGGCTGCTTTGCGGCTATGTGCTATGGGGAGAGCCAGTAGCAGCTCTGCTGAATACACACATCTTAATGGCTCCCCAAGTGCTTTTGGTGCCTGTGTAGAAATGCCACCCCCCAAACTGTCATATGACTAGAGGCAGGAGAGATAGTACTGTGGGCAGTCACTTCCCTTGCATGTAGCCTTGCCTGTAGAACTGGGTTCAGTTCCTAGAATCCCATCACTGTATCACTGTCTTCCGTTCATCATTGATTTGCTCGAGCAGGCACCAGTAACATTTCCATATGTCCTGTCTCATGCAAGTAAAGCCCAAGGGCACCTGCTTGCTCCAGGAACATAAAGAGCCTCAAACCATTCCATCAGGCCATGGGAATGAGGTGTATAATTGTTACTGGTATTTGGCATATCAAATACGACATGGGTAGCTTGCCAGACTCTGCTGTGCAGGTAGCATACTCTTGTAGTCATCTCTAAATCCAGCATTTATTGATGAACCGTGCGACTGTGATAGGCTGGTCTTCTGGGTGGAGTTCTGAAGAGGGGGAAGTCCGGATGTGGAAAATGGAGGCCCTCATGGAGTGGGCGGTCGCCTGGCTTGTTCCAAGGCTCTGCTGGGGTGACGGGCCAGGGGCTAAACTCCACCAGCCCTCCCGGGCACCTCGTGAGCGGCTGGGCACAGGGAGAGCCAGTAGCAGCTCTGCTCCATGTCTGTGAGTCTCCCATATGGTACTCCAAACCCCAGAAGGGAGTGATCTTTGTGCATGGAGCCAGGAGGAATTCTTGAGTGGCACTGGGTGTGACCCCAAAACTAAACCAAACCATATAAAAAAAAACTATCATGCACCTTCAACCATGGATGTTTAGAAAAAAACAGGCAGAGTTTCATTACTGAGCACCAAGGCCAGGTCTCTTGCCCCTAATACCTGAGTGAGTCCAGTAAGGCCACCCTACTTATGCCTATGTTAATATCCTCTGACACAGAAAGAGTGGTACCAAAGACCACTCTAGTGAGATGGGGTAGGCAGAAGGTTTCCCATCCCAGGACAAACTTTCTTGCTCACTCTCCCCCTCTCTTTTTGTGACCCTCCTCTCCTCTGGTCATTTCCTGCTGCATGGGAAATGATAAACCCAGGACCTTGAGCATGGGATGTGTGTGCTTTACCACTGAGCTACCATCGTGGACTCCCAGTAGCTGATAATTTCACTCCATGTGTTAGAAAGACAGCAAATGACTATAATACAGGGTCTGTGTCCTTTTTTTCATTCTACCTTTGATCAAGTCCAATGTGGATATGCTCGGGGGCTCACACTCAATTCTTCTGTACGGACAGTGTCTGAATTGCAGAACCCTTCTGGGCAGTGGGTAAGACACCCAGACTGCAAGATGACAAATATGGAGAGATGTTTAGGCTTGAGATGCATGGTCAGGTCAAAAAACCTGAACCTGTCTTCAAAAAAGGACAAGTCTAGCCTGTATGCATACTGCTCTGAACTCCAAGGTCTCAGAGAAAAACACTTTACACTAAAAAAGGATGAGTGATATCCTCCTCTGCTCCCCAACCTCCCTGTCCTTTCCCATCATGCAGCAGAAAGATGCTGCAACCTATAGCTGTCTCCAGGGACAAGAATCTCAAAGCCAACATGTCAAGCCAGCAGCTGTGAAGAGTTCTAGGCAAAACTAAGCCTCCCCACAAAGGCTGAAAATTTCTTAAATCACACAAAAATCTGCTCTAGAAGCCAGTAGTAATCAGAGTATTACTAGTAGTACATAGAGTACTAGCTGCAGCAGTGGTCTCACTGATAGCAGTAGTAGTGATCATTGTAGTAGAATAGTAGCAGTGGTAGTGATAGTAGTACTAACAGCAGTAGGAATGATAACCGTAGCTGCATTAGTACTAATAGAGTAGAACCACCTGCTCAATAGCAATAAAGCACAAACCCGAATATCAGCCATGCAGACTACAATGCTAGGGCCCAGCTTTGCAGAACTGCTCATGTCCAGCAGTTCTGAAGGACAATAAGGGCAACAGACAGTATTTGGGATTGTTTTGGTTTTGTTTTTGGGCCCACACTCAACGGTACTCAGAGCTTACTCCAGGTCTGCACTGAAGGAACCATATGGTGTGTGAGAGATAATTGAACCCAAGTTGGCTACAAGTGTTTGAGGATTTTGGAACCTCCTGAATGTCAGGCATGAATTCCAGCCCTGTGAGCCACTTTCCCAGCTTCCAGGCATCAAGGACGTTTCCTCCAGTCATCCAGAGTCATCAGTAACTTTGCCATGTAAGTAAAATAATTCCAATTTGTCCTCTATGAATGTGGAAAGACCTCTCCTGGCAGTGCTCGGGGCCCTCTCCCGCAGTGCTCTGGGGCCCTCTCCTGGTGGTCCTATGGGGCACAGGAAAGGCTGGCCACCAGCACACAATGGGGTGCTTATCATTACTCCTTCCGGGACTCCAGCCCACAGCCTGAGAAGCTCCTTTCTGCCTACCCCCACTCATTCCCATGCCACTTACGCCTCTTCTCCCACTGCGGAACACTTTCTGCACTCATTACCTGCACCCTGGCTAGCACTGAGGTGTGGGATTACAAATAGTCTGAGGCAGGAATGCATCCCTGGCTGGAAATCCTCCTTGTGGGTATCTGAGCCCACTGCTTCCCTGTAGCCCTCACCAGCACAACGCCACAGAGAAGGGTCTAGACAGGAGGCAGACTCCCACTCAGGCTCACATATGCACTCTCATGCTCCACAACCTTGCTGTGGACACTCTTAGTGGCTAAGGCAATCCATAGGAGTGCGACAATCCATTTTCTATACTCCACTTACCAAACAAAATCATTCACCACAGAGTAACATTCCCGACCTCATGCCTTCACATTTGCCTAGGCACAGGCCCTCCCTCACGAGTCATGACAACTTCAGATCTTCCTCCTGATGTAGGTTCTGGCCTTGATTTTTCAGAACCTAAAGAGCTCCCTAAAATGTTTCTCAACCTTAGAAAATGTCTCTTCCAAGTCAGCCTGGGTGGCACTCAGACTACAGAGCACCTGTTTTGGGGTGCCACCGCCAGCCACAAAACTGGGATCTGCAATACGTAGGAAGTGTCCCCAGCATGGGGCACCCCCACCCTTTACCCTAATGGCAGGAGTCTGACCTCAAACACTCATCACCCTTCCAAGTCCTTGTGTGTTCTCAGCTCTGCTACTTGCAGAGGCCCTGGGAGAGGCCAGCAGAGCAGGACAGCCAGGCAGCAGAAAGGCAGCGGCAATGTCTCCTGACTACTGACATCTTAATAATCACCAAGTTTCAAAGAAACTTCCAGCCACGGGAAACTTCATGACAAAATTGACTTGCAGTGAAATGCATTTACCGCTCAGCTCTTCTCTGCGTGTACCTTATGACAGCATGTGAGCTTCCTGCCTTGGGTTGAAATCTTGTCAGCTTTTAAGAGCAAAGCAGAATGGGAGTGAGTGGTGTGTGTTGAGGGGGGGGGAAAAGCGTCAGTCAGCTTCTAATTGCCATAGAAACTGCTGAGGGACAGGGGGCCCAACTTGTCCCTGTGCTACCGAAAACCTCGCAGGCCCAGGCCAGAAACTGCAGGAGCGCAGGTTGCGTCTGCAGCAGTGTGCAGGGGTGTCACTGTGGCTAGAACAGGAGAGATCTTTCTGGCTCCCATCAACCTTTCGGCGAAAGCTCTCCAGTCCTGGACGCCTCTGCCGGGCCCCCTCCCCAACTCCCAAGGTCCCTGCCTGTGCAGCCTGCATGCCAGGGAAGCTCCACAGAGGGGCGCCAGCCCTCCTGCTACCAGCCCCATCCAATCCTCATGTCCCACCATCTGATTCTTGTCCTTTCATACCAAACCTGAACAGTCTCGCAAAGCTCAGCTCACACCACACTGACTTCCTTTCCAGCATTCAGTCTGCACTGGAACTGAGTCCTATCACTCTATAGCAGCCTCCAGGGCTGCAGTTCTGGCCAGGGCTCCAGCTTGGCCTTCCAGAGTGTGAAATCTGATTTGTCGTCCAGACTCCCACAAGGCAGGAAAAAACATAGATCCTTCCTGGGTGTTAGACATTCCCATGCGGAGAAAAAACTCCCTGCCTGCCACCTCAGCCCAGACTATGCTCCAAAGCCTGGTGCATACTCCAGACGGGGCTGCTGGCCTGCTGGTGCTGGGTCTGGCTAGTTGTGCAGGTTCACGGCAATCCTGGCAGCTGCAGATGGTACGACCATGGATATTTTAAGAAAAATAACATCTGTACCAACGGGCTGAAAAAGGCTGAGTGAAAGTTGCAACCAAATTATACTATGAACTCCAGAATGTCAAGCATCAGTCACTTCTGCCCTCCCTACACACACTAAAGATCTGAGACGAGAATTCATATGAGGTAGGCCGTGGCTACAGCATAGCAGGTAGAGCATTTGCCTTGCATGCGGCCAACCCAGGTTCAATCCCTGGCGTCACATATGGTCCCCTGAGCACTGCCAGGAGTCATTCCTGAATGCAGATCAAGATCCAGGAGTAACTCCTGAGCATTGCCAGTTGTGTGACCCAAAAAAGAAAAAAAATCAGATGAGGGCTATGGGTCACTGCAGTTGATTGAGAGGTTGCACTGAGGGGATGGGGCTGAGAGATGTAGATTAGGTTGGTCCATGGACTTTATGAGGGTAGAATACAGATGTGTCAATGGAGAAAACACTGCTACCAAGCAACAACAAATCTGTGTTCTGGTCCCAAGTTGGACATAACACCCTAAAGAGCTTCCCACCATCGGGGCCAGAGAATAGTCCAGCAGGTAGGGCATTTGTCTTGCATGCAGCCAACCCAGGTTTGATCCTCAGCATCCCATATGGTCCCCTGAGCACCACCCGGAGTAATTCCTGAGTGCAGAGCCAGGGAGTAATTCCTGAATGCAGAGCCAGGAGTAACCCCCTGTGACTCAAAAAGAATAAACAAATAATTAAATAAATAAGTAAGTAAATACAGAAAAATAAATAAATAAATAAAGAGCTCCCACCTGCCAAAGAATATGTATCTGTTTCTTCATCAGTATTGTTAAATGAGACATATCCATGTGCTTTACCGTAAAGTGTGAAGGCGGAACAATTGACAGACCTGAGGGCCAGCTTCTATGCTGTCACGGATCTGGAAAGCATGAGCCATTCCAGAAAACAAGAAAGAAGAAGAATGGTCAAGACTGACCCTGTCTGACACAGTGAGAAGGAGGGGATCAGGCAGAACAGCTGCACAGGGAAGAAGTAGAAAAGGGTGCTCTGGATTCCATCTGTGACTTAGATTTTGGGAAAAACCTCCAGGCTGGAATTACATACTTGGGTTTCTTTGCACAGAAACAAGAAACAACAGTGTCATCTGGGGACTAGCACCTAACCTGGCCTAGCCTGGGGAGAGAGGAAAGAAGAGCCTAAGATCTCAGGGCACTGGAGCTGCCTAGAGTCTGTCCTATTGTCTCCCCAACTCTGCCTTCATGTGTTTGGTGGTAGGGAGATTTATGCAACATAAAACTGCAATAATATATATATGTATGTATGTGTATATATATATATATATATATATATATACACACACACACACACACACACACACATATACACACATATATATATTTATTTAGGCTTATTTTCTTTCTTTTTTTTTTTTTTTTGCTTTTTTGGGTCACACCCGCAATCCTTAGGGGTTACTCCTGGCTCTCTCTTTGCTCAGGAATTACTCCTGGCAGTGCTCAGGGGACCATATGGGATGCTGGGAATTGAACCCGGGTTGGCCGAGTGCAAGGCAAACGCCTACCCGCTGGACTATCACTCCAGTCCTATAGGCTTATTTTCTAAAAGCTAAGTGTTAAGGGCATCTCTTTTTTTTCCATTCCTAGCTATGCTGGGGCCTTACTCGTGGCTTTGTGCTCAGGTATCACTACTGTCTAGCTCAGGGCACCATATGGGGTGCTGGGGATTAACCCAGGTCAGCCTTGTACAAATGCCTTATCTTTATTACTATCTCCGCACCAAGGGCACCTAATTTTAAGAGAAGAAATAAAAGGTCAGCAAAAGAAAGCAAAACTAACAACAAAAATCTTCATTGATAGAGAACCTGGAAGAATGGTGGCCTGACCACGGGCCAAGGAGAAGGCCTGAAGACCAGGGTTATTGTGGTTTTGTCTCACCCTCTAGCTAGAGTTCTCTGTGCACTCTGGTCATATGCCTGGTCCCTCTGGAGGAGAATGACCTTAGAGTGCAGTGGATACCTGCTACCAGGGCAGACTCCTCCCAGAGAGTCTAACTACTCAAGCTTTATGAAAATCAAGGCCCGATTTCATCATGTTCTATTATGAAATGAGCTAATTTCACGATGTTCAATTCTTTTTTCCGACGACATTTAGCTGTGGTGATAGAAAACTTGTCTTGTGGACTGTGTACATGAGAGTCAAATGAGGGAATGAATGACCTCATTTAGGAGTCAGGTTGTAGGCATGTCCCTCCCTCATGCACTAACCATCTGAGCCTCATGGCCTCCTGGTTCTGGGAGGCTTCCAGAATGTTCTCTGCAAAACACCAGAACACCTCGGCAGGCACCCATTACATTATGTATCTGCTCTGCACTCAGGCACGAAACCATTATGTTCACGCTTCGTTATTGACATCCTGACATTTGTCACCTCCTTTCATAGCAGTTAAATCTTGCTTTATCTGTAAATGTCACCATGTCATTTATTCATGAAAGGGGTCACATTCCTGAAATAGCAAGCTTCAGTTTAAAAGGGGAGCTTGGCTTTATTCTGCAGTGGGTAATCCTCAAACAAACTTTACTGCTGATAAATGCTTTTTTATTGGAGTTTCTTGGCCTTAAATGACATCCTCAAATGTAGAATGCATTTCTCTGTTTGTGGAAATAAAATCTAAATGTTGAACAAGACAGAAGATGGTTAAGATTAGAAAAAGGGAAGGTTTTCTGTTACCACCATATGTAGTAAGTTGGATGTAAACAGATTTGAATGTATTGAGAGTAAACCCTGATTTTAATAAGATTGTTATGCTCTGGAAGCATGCCTGTGGCCTATTTGAATCATTCATGCTGCAAAAACTCACCGAGATGGGTTTTTAAAAATCTTCCTTGGGTGAGCCCTTAGCTGGGGACATTAGCAGGAAAGCTGAGCAAATAGGATGTGCTCATACCCTACCCTCAGGTCCTAAGAGCACTGGTTGGGAAAATGATTAACTCATCTCTAGAGAATAAAAGTCGGCAGTCAGAAAGGCATTTTCTTTACAAAGCTTGCTCAAAGTTCACTGCAACATAAGGTAACTCTATAACTGGTCATCCAAACTCACAGACGCTTTTTTTGAGATTACAAAGTGATTAGAAACAGCCACACACTCAAAGCATAGCATATGGATACCTGAACTTTCTGGCTCCATCAGCTGTTTCATTGAAGAGGTTTATGCCCACCAGATGACAATGTTCTATGCCCAGCAACACTCCTCACTCCACATGTGTGAGCCTATAGCTATCAACCCTTAATTCATTTCTCTAGCCCACTGGTTCTAATAGTACAGTCTTAGGAACAGAAATGAACTGAAGGTGTCCAAAACGCTGGCACTTGTTTCCTCCTTCAAATCTTCTCAATCAGAAATTCTCAAGGATGTGGCCTACATACTTCCCAGGAGCCTTCTATCCGGTAAATTAAAATTTGGGCGGGTGAGGGAGCTAGAATAAGGTGGAAGGCAAACTGAAAATAAATCCTCCATCATACACCGATACGGAGGCCATAATGCTCCACACTCAAGGCCATTCGCCACCAGCCCAAACCCCTGCACAGAGAGGTGCCTGTGACCACCGTACCCACTAGGTTCAAGTTGTACACACAGGCTTTCCTGTCCAGGATAGTTGGAAGATAAAAAAAAGATGATATCGAGGTCATCAAGAAAGGTGATGGAATGCAATTAAAACGGCTGGCTGTTCAAAGAAAAAAGGGCCAGGAAGGAAGATTTCCCCAGGCACTAATGAGATCCTTTGAGAAGCTCCGAATGTCACAGACCACAGTCGAAGCTGAATTCCTGTTTGTAAGCTCAAGCCAGGGTCATAGTCCTATGGCTATCACTGTTGCAGATAATGTCCTCATTAGTTCACCCCAGTCCTCACTGCCGTGCAGTGGTAGAATGCCTTCATCCTGCTGATGGCTGCTGAGAGGGGCCAAAAGGGGCAAGCAAATCAAGGCAGTAGAAGCCTAGACTCAGAGCACATCCCTATCTGGACGGAACACTCATACATTTTCTCACAGGGCCTCCCTCAGTTCAGCTGTATGTAGACCGAACCCAAGGCCCAGTCTAGGACTCAAGAGTCAGACTCCATTCCTGGCCTCTGAGTCCTGGAGGGACACCTAGAATCAGGTCCAACTCAAAACCCCTGCTTGTGCAACACCTTGCCAAAATAGCCTGGACCTTCACATAGGTGAAGTCAGCCGGAAGGAAGCCCGACTGGGCTAGTGACCAAGGTTCACCGTGGTTGTGGACTGTCAGAAGTTTTCACAGGAGCAAGAAAAGTTGATCAAGTGCTTGGGTACCTGGTATGAGTCCACTCACCTTCTAAGGACCAGCATGGCAGGGCTACCCCATTTGTCATTCTGCACAACCTCAACTGGGAGCCCCTGTGTGATGTCAAACGTCCCTTCCCCAAGGTACCCATTCTTGTTTAACCTGACAAATTCACCATTAGAGCCTTCTGATCTATCAAGAGATTGGTGTGCTACTGGGTCCTAAAGTTAAGGAAGGAAAGTTCCAGCTAAAGCTTCAGACCAGGGGCCGGAGCAATAGCCCAGCGGGTAGGGCGTTTGCCTTGCACGTCGGCTCATGCCGGCCAGGGTTCGATCCCCGGCATCCCATATGGTCCCCCGAGCACCGCCAGTAATTCCTGAGTGCAGAGCCAGGAGTAACCCCTGAGCATTGCCGGGTGTGACCCAAAAAGCAAAAAAAAATAAAATAAAATAAAATAAAATAAAATAAAAAAATAAAGCTTCAGACCAGCGCTAACAAATACTAGGCTACATCTTCCCAATGGCCCAGAGATTTGTTTCCTTCTCTGAAATGCTGAAACAAGTGACAGCTGTTTAAAATAGGGCCAGAGAGGACATCCAGGCACACCACTTAACTGTTGTGTTAAAACTGAGCCAGGCCTTTAGACCAGGCCAAACAGCACTTGTTCTACAAAGAGTTGCTAGACAAGTTGGCAAGAACAAGACCATGCTGTTGAAAATACTGATCAAAGTGAACTTTTACTTCCTTGTAACTTGTAAATTCTCCTGACCATGTCACCTTGTGACCTATACCATCACCTCATCTTTGTTATATCTCTCTAAAAGTCCCCTGCTTCCATCACTCTTCATTACATTACTTGTATTCCTACCTAAATCTGTGTTCCCAGATTGCAATTCTTTGCTCTCAAACGCAGGTGCTTAAACTTCTCCCTGCCCCCTGAATGTTTCGGTTCGCACACCCACTCGCCTACTCTCTGCAGCCTTGGTAGCCTTGCCCAGAGCTGGGGACTGGAGGAGGAGAGAGCCAGGACGCCTCCCTGCTGCTCTGCTGGAAGCTGCAGACTTACTGAGAAGACAGAACAGATGTCCGTGGGATCCAGAGAGAAGTGCCAATCTGTACGAGTCAAACCGCCTGACAGCAGTTCTCTTCAGCTTCCAAAGAATCCGTTATGTGACTTATTTGGACAAATCCTTTAACCTCCCTGAGCCATGGTTTCCTAATAAATGGTGAGATTACCGACCTATCAGAGTTCCTCCAAAACTTATTGAAACAGGATATGCCATGTGTATTCACCACAGAGATGCTGTCCAGGTAGTCTGGCTGCTTGAATAAAAGTAAACGTGGTCTTCCACTCCCAGTGGCAAGCAGGATTTTACTAACTACAAACTGGCTTGTCTTGTGCCTGTGAGAGTAGATTAACCTCCAAATGCCTCAGGTTCCTCATCTGTGGACAGTAATTGCTGTCCCTCCAGCCAAAAAGCTTCAGTTATCATCGAAAGAAAAGCATAAGGCACGCTTTTAGAATGTCTGGGAGCTGGATGGGAGACGGTTTCCAGGAGGTGTGGGGTGGGGTTCTATTATGACCATTGGGATTGAAAAGACAGCTCTATTTTCTACTTTGTCTTTCTGTTAAATTGAACTTCAGTCCTGGAAATTAATATCCCCACTGCATTTTAGTGAGGCGGCTCTATTTTTACAAGTGCCGCAGAAGCAAGCCCTAATCTGTTATGCTCTGACCTTTCACTAGGCTTCACACCGGGAATCATAATTCAGGGCCAGCCTCGGCTTTGGAAACCTCGATAGGCCTTTTATGACACGAATGCTATTGAATATTCTATAAAATCTCCTTGGAAAACTGGCCCACATTTCTTTATAATCTCCCTGACTGTTTCTGAAGTCTCTATAGATTTTTTTACTCTAAAAAATCCATAGTGTTTCTTAATAAGGATCTGGGCCTCTCGTAAGGGATTGTAGAGAGGATAAGGCTGGATTGGGTCCCCAGGGCACACCGAGGTCGGGCAACAGAGCCATTCTGTTACCATTAAGCCCCTGGATGAGGATTCTGAGCTTAGGAGCCTGTCAGCAGGATGCAATCACTTCCAGTAGAGGGTGGGCAGAAAGGAAGAAATTTAGAAGGAATTTAGAATGTTAAGCCATGTCACCCCTTTGCTCCATTAGATTCCAAGTTCCCTGAAACTTGAGAAGAGGGTGAGTGTGTAAGAACCCAGACTTGGGTGCATTCTCAGATAACTTCAACTGTTTCCTCTTGCTCTTGGCAAGAGAAAACAGTTCTCTTGGTGTCTTGCTGGACACCCCTTAGACCCAGTGGACTCCCCAACGTTTAATTTGTTTGAAGTATAACGTTACCAGGCATGTAAACAGTCACAGAGTAAAATGTGAAAGAAAATTGGGTTAGTCCACACTGGTTGTAACTTTGACCAAAGAGAAATAGAAATGGACACATAAACACACTTTTTTCTCTCTAATATTAATTGATCACTTGATCACTTGAATCCCATTATTCATCAATTTGCTCGAGCGGGCGCCACTAACATTTCCATTGGACCCTATCACGTGCCAATGTAGCCCAATGGCATCTGGTTGATTCAGGAATACGAAGAGCCTCAAACCGTTCCTTCAGTGCCTTTACAAGGAAGTCAGACCATCTTGTAGGTGGGCGGCCACGTGATCTTTTGACATCCCATGGGATCCAGTCAGTAATGGTTCTAGTCCAGCGGTCATCTCCAAATCGCATTACATGTCCAGCCCATCTGATTTTCGATGCCTTGGCAAATGAGACAGCGTCCCTGATTCTGGAATAGCAACGGAGGTCAGAACTCCGGATTCCTTCTCTCACTTGAGTGAGACGTGATATTCCAAGCATAGCTCTTTTGATTCCTTTCTGGGAGACCCGAATAGCATTCTCATCCTACTTTCGTAGGGCCCAGGTCTCTGAGGCATATGTTAATGCAGGGAGAACGGTGGAGTCAAAGAGATGTGCCCGGAGCCGGAGGTTCTTTGTCCTTTTAGCTATTTCTTCGATGCCTTTGAAGGCATTCCATGCCGCTCTCTTCCTCCTGCGCAGCCTCAGGTTTTAGGTCATTCATCATGTTCTCGACCTAGGTACACATAACTGCTGCATTCAGAGAGGTTTGTTCCATTGAGAGTGAATGGGGCCTCAGGAACTAGTTCATTCTTCATGAACATTGTTTTCTTTAGATTCAGCTATAGACCTATCTTTCCACATTCTCGGTTGAAGTCAGCCAGCATTTGTGCCACTTGGCTAATGTTTGGTGTTATTAGAACGATGTCATCAGCGAAGCGGAGGTGGTGTAGTTGCCGACCATCTATCTTCACTCCCATTCCTTCCCATTCTAATTGTCGCATGATGTTCTCTAGGGTGGCACTGAAGAGTTTTGGTGAAATGGTATCACCCTGTCGAACCCCTCTTTTCACATTTTGATCACTTCTTTGTAGGTTGGTGGTGAATCCATAATACAGCTCACAAAGGATCTTGATGTATTGGGTTTGAACACCCTGTTTGGCTAGGGTTTCAATGACTGCTTCAGTCTCCACAGAATCAAAGGCTTTCTGTAAATCAATGAATGTGAGACAGAGCGGCATCTTGTACTCCCCTACAAACCTCGATGAGCTTGGTTACTGTGTGGATATGGTCGATTGTGCTGAATCCTTTCCGGAAGCCTGCTTGCTCACATGGTTGTCCTTCATCTAGTGTTCTGCTAATCCTGTTCAGGATGACTCGTGTAAACAGCTTGTAGATTACAGACAACAGGCAGATGGGGTGATAGTTGCCGATGTCGTGAATGTCTCCCTTCTTGAACAGTAGAACTGCCCTGCTGGTTTTCCATTGTTAGGGCACCTTGCATTCGGACAGGTAGCATGTGAAGAGCCGAGCTAGTGTATTGATGAGTACTGATGGCAGATTCTTCAGGTGTTCGGGTCTGACTTTGTCTGGGCCTGGTGCTGTTCCCTTTCTTATCAAAGAGATGGCATGTCGGATTTCAGAAGGGAGAACATTGGGAATGACATATCCATCCTGTGGAATTTGGTATGTGGGCAGGTGGATATGGCTATCATAGAGATTTGAGTAGAAGTCCTGGATAATCTTCTCCATTGCCTTTCTGGAAGATGTGATAGATCCATCAGGGCGTCGGAGGGCAGTCATCTTGGTCTTATAGTTGGCGAAGGACAGGCGGGCAGTGCGAATGTTTTTCCCGGTTTCTGCTACATCTTCCAGTATTTCTGCTCTTCTTTCTTTGAGGTCTTCTTTTATTGCTTCTCTGCACCGTTTAGCAAGCTTGGACGTTAGCATTTGGTCTCCTGAGGCTCGCGCCTTGCCACGTTGGCGAATGAGCTCAAGAGTTTCTGAAGACAGGCGTCCTTTTGTGTCTTTCTCTCTCTCTCGGCATTCTTCGCACAATTATGGAGTTGCTGAACCAGTCGGTTGTATTCTTCATCGATGTTGTCAATGATGGTATCTTCCCATGTTGCTGCAATGGTTCCAAAGAGTTCCCAGTTGGTGGTCATTCTGCGAAGTTGTCTTCTTAAACTTTGCAGCCTTTTCTCCCCGTTCGGGAAGTAGAATTTTGCACGAAGGATACGGTGGTCCGATCCTGTTTGGATTTTGGGACAACAGCAACATCCCGTCAGACAAAACCGTCGATTGAAGATGATGTGGTCAATTTCATTATGGAACTGTCCTCCAGGAGATTCCCATGTCCAACGTTTCGCTTCAGCTTTCTGGAACTGTGAGTTCCCATGCATGGTCTTGGTGGATATGATGAACTCAGATAGTCTCTCACCCTGTTCCTTCCATTCTAGGCCATGGGTCCCAATGTGGAGTTCTTCAGCCCGATCTTCTTGGTCCTATCTTGGCATTAAAGTCATCAACTATGATCTTTAGAAGGTGTGATCTTTTTTTATAGAACTCCTCCAATTCCATGTAGACTTTCTCAATTTCATCTTCTTTGTATGTGGATGTTGGTGCATGGACAATGAAGATAGAAATTGCTGGCAGTGAGCCACATCTCTTCAAGTGTAATCGTCCTATTCCGTTTGTTAGGCATTCAAATGAATCAATGTTTACGGCCATGTTTGTGTTGACAAGGACACCAACGCCACCGATGCCTCTTTCGTCACATGTTCCAAGGAACAATTCTTCTCCGGGGGTCAAATACAGCATGGTGAAACTAACGCCTCCTCGTCTCAGTCAGACCAATGATGTCGTACTTGATCTTTTTGTGCTTGCAGCATCAGATCCTCAATATATGCTTCTGATGCCAGCGTACGTGCATTGAAATTACAGACAGTCATTTTAGTCCTTCTTCGCTTTGGCAGCCTAGGATGGCCATGAAATTTTATCAGGCACTGTTTGTTTGCTTTTCTTACTGCTGCCATATTAAGGGCTCTTTCAGGGTCAGGAAAATAAATATTTCTGTTACTGGATTTGGCATATTGAATACACATTGGACAGCTTGCCAGGCTCTGCCATGCGGGCGCTATATTCTCATTACCTTGTGGGGCTCTCTCAGAGGGGTGGGTAGAATATTTATGGTAATTTGGAGGTAAATTGTGCGGCACGACAGCGGCCCACGAACGGCGGAAAGCTGGTTTCTGCTCTGCCGGGTGTACCTGTGTCTTATGCTCAAGCATTCCTGGGATTGAAATACTCTCCTCTGAAGGGCAGGTCTCTGCGTGGTGGGTCCTTGTAGGCTGGGTTTCTGACAGGCCAGGCTGGAGACTGGATTAATTTGCGGGCTGGAAACTGGATTAATCTGCTGGGTGGAGATCTTACCTGTAATTAAGTAATTAATATTAATTACTTCATTTTATTCCTTGCAAACCTCCCTGAGAAAGTCTATAGGCCAAATGGATAGTCTGTTGAGGCCTCAGGTGTGTCTGCAGTGCTTATCATAAACTTCGGGCTGGTCCCACAGCACGGAGCACCATCTGACGAGTCATCTCTCCTTGCCTTCTTTCTCCCTGCTCACCTCCTTTCTCATCCATCCTGGAGTTGTACCTCCCCCTTATAAAGTACTGGTACTATCATTCTTGTCAAAGACATGACTGCCACAAAACTTCCACTTAGTCTAAAGTCCACCTACTTATGCTAGCAAGAACCCCGTTAAGTCACGGTAGGCCTCATCAGAGACAAAAGATAATTCTGGGGAGCAGAGATTCATGGTGATTTATCTCTACCCCACACTGGCCTAGGACAGGACCTGGCACATGGCAGGTATTCCATAAGGAATATTATACTGAATCAGGTATACAGATAATACCTAAATAAATCTGATATTTTCCTCCCCCTTAAATGTATTCGAGTATCTCTTGAGGTGGTGACTCTTGTTAGCACTTCCGAGAGGTCCTGGAAAGGGATCAAGCAGAGCATACTCAACTGTATGTTAGGGTTCTCGACAGACAGGTATATCTTATTGGAGATCATCACATAAGCTGACTTATTAGGAGGAAGTGACTCACATCAGTCATGGGAGGCTAAGAAGTCCCATGGTATGTTGTCAGAAAACTGGAAACCCAGGAAAGCTAGTGGTATAATTCATACGTGTCTGAAGTCCTGAAAACTATGGGAGCTGATGGTATAAATTCCAGCCCAAGGACTGAAGATTGATAACCAAGCTCATGCAGTCAGACAGGAAAGAGGATAAAGCATCCCTTCATTTGCCTTTTGTTGTATTCAAAACATGCTCACCTGAAACAGGTAACCCACCAATCCAAATGCTAATCTCATCCAGCTATCACTTCACATTCATACCTAAAAACAATGTTTTCTCTATGTCCCTTGTGGTCTTGTCAATCTGACATGTGAAATTTTCCAATATATCACCTTTTATACTTTCACAGTTTGCAAGATGGTTTCATAGTCATTAACCTTTTCTCCCAGTAAGTTCGGGAAAACAGAAAAGACAGATTGCACTTCCCATTTAACAGGAACTTTGGACAGAAAACCAAGGCTTGCATAAGTGATGTATGTGTCCAACCTCACCACCAGGTTCTTTCTTTGGTCCCATGTTAGCTAAAGCAAAGAGTGCTCCCAGGTAGCACTCTCGTACTATGTTTCCTTAAGACCAGCCACACAGTTATAACCCCAGCCTTTCCCAAAACAGCTCCACTACCAAAGAGAGAGAAAAACTCAAAGCCAGACAGGGAAACAAAACAAAATAATTTTTGTTTTGTTTTTTAATTTTGGAGTGGTGCACACCTGGGAGCTATGCTCGCACTTACTCCTGACTCTGTGCTCAGGGATCAATCTAGCAGGGCTCATGGTACAGGGATGGAACCTGGGTTGGCAGAAAGGCAACCAATTTACTATCTCTTGGGCCTGATAATAACTTTGAAAGCAAAAATTTAAACAAAAAGATGAAGTGATTTTTTTTTAAATGTTTGGGCTCTAAGTCTATTCAGTGATTTAAAAAGAAAGGTGAGAAAAGAAGGTAATCTGGAATGAAGGGGTGTACAGCTTGGTGTCCAATGTGATACACCCAAAACCATCTAACTTCAACAACAACACAAATTGCCAAGAAAGCATTCTGATAAAACTGAGGCATTCTGTCAAAACTATGAGTGCTAGGGCCATTTTCAGGAGTAAACTCCAGATGGGGAGACATAAAAAGATCTGAACCCCTATGTTTGGCTCTTAAAACAAAGAAAAAGGAGAAACCTGCAGAATTTCTGAGACTTGCATGTCCTACATTGGCAGTGACCATCTAGCATTTTCCTGAGGCTAGAAGCAATATTTGATACTGGAGCCAATTACTTGCCATATATAAATCCTCAAATCTCATCTGTGCCTCCTGGATTAGAAATGCCCCCAGGAAGCCACGGGCTGCAACTGGGAAGGGCCCCCAGACTCTCTTCTGATTAGGAGCTGAGGGTGGCAGAGGGCAAAGGACCAGGTCCCTGTTGAAGGCTCTAGCAACCTTGGAAATATGCAGAAAGGGGCACATGCTTTTTAAAACTGTTTGACAGAAACTCAGTCCAGCCCACCTACATGGCAACTTCCCCACATTCTTTAGCACAGACTCTGCTCCTTTATTTTCACCCTTCCAAGGCCTCCCTGCCATGCCCAATGCTTCTCTCAAGAGGAGGAGAGGGGAGGAGGAAGAGGAGGAGAAAGAGGAGGAGTAAGAAGAGGAGGAGGGAAAGGAGAAGGAAGAGGAGGAGGGAGGAGGAGGGGAGGAGGAGGAGGAGGGGAGGAGGAGGGAGGAGGAGGAGGAGGAGGAGGAGGACTGGGGTTCAGCCCTGAACTGTCAGGTACAGCTCAAAATCTCCAAAGTGGATCCCTGGAGACCAACAAGGCCCTGACCCAGGAAATCTTGAGCTCCCTCTTGTGTTTCCCTGAAAGACGTTTGGTAGATACATGATGAGAAACAAACCCAGTAACACAAAGTAGAAGCAGAACAAAAAGGGCAGATGAAACTTCCATGGTGTTACTGACCAACTCATGTGCCCTCCACTATGCAGTCAACACAATAAGCACTGGCTTCTGCTCACTTGAAATGATTCTCTAAGAAAGCCCTCCTCCTGCAGAACAGACAGAGTGAGACAGAGAAATAGCTTCTCACGCTAAAATATCACCCTGCTAAAGCAAACGACAACCTCCTTCCTGTCACTCCAGTGGACAGAAGGTGCATTTGAACATAAAGACACCACAGACTGATTCCAGGATTAACTCGGGAGGGCTGCTGTGCAGTAAGCATGCGGAGAAGGAAGCAGCAGCCAAGACAGTGGGAGACAGACGTTGACATTTTGCACCTGAAGGTGTTGCTGTTACAGCCCCAAAGGGACATGACCCTCCAAAGACCAGAATTCAGGCTTCTGAAGGAACGAAGTCTCATTACAGCTTCATTTGACACAATGGAAAACAGGCTCAGAAGACAGCACAACTGGGAATAGGGTCAGAACCTTCTGGTATATCAACTGCTAGCCTCAAGATGGGGCAAGGCAACTGCTCTTCCTAAGAGATCCAGAAAGTATGCGCATTTGCATGAGGAGAATTCTGGAATCTAGAAACAAGTTCTGTGGGACCCCTCCTTGCCTCTGTCACAGACAAGGTGGTGGGAGGCAGAAATCCAGCTGTGCAAAAGGCAGGCAGGCACCACGGCAAAGCTAGTTAGCATTATAGCTAACTAGGCATTAGTTAGCTGCAGATAGGCTGCAGCATTATCTGTCTGCCTGAGATCAGGCCTCCCATCTCCAGAGACCTAAAGAACTCAGAATCACCTATGGCCAGAGGCAGGAAATCACCCGGCAAGCCTTGGGCATGCTACTGGATTTGGGCAGCTTCTCTGCTGAATTTTAATGAAGTAATTAAGCACTAGATAATAGAGATGGGGCTCTGCTGAGCACCGCTCATGGACCTAACCTCTTTGATACATTCCTGTATCAGGAAGCAACTCTATCACTAGATGACTTCATTAATATTCTCGCCAGCTTGCTGGCTCTTAAAGTGATCTATGCCGAAGTTTATTAGTCTTCTAAATTACCTGCTGAGGTGTCCTGAAAAAAAAAGTAGGAATTCTGGGACAAGAACAATGTCACAGGAAGTGCTAGAAGAAATGGACCCCGTTGGACCAGCTCATGATGCCTGCGCAGAAACTAGTGATTAAGACGACACAGTTGTAAGGCCACTTTCTTCTTATAATTTTTTTGAAATATTTTATTATATCACCATGAGATATACAATTACAAAGATGTTCATGTTTGAGTTTCAGTCATACAGTGTTCCAGCCCTCATCCCTCCACCAGTGCCCATTTCCCACCACCAATGTTCCCAATTCCCTCCCCACTCCCCTAGCCTGCCTCTATGGCAGGTTCTTTCTTTCTTTTTCTCTTTCTTTCTTTCTTTCTTTCTTTCTTTCTTTCTTTCTTTCTTTCTTTCTTTCTTTCTTTCTTTCTTTCTTTCTTTCTTTCTTTCTTTCTTTCTTTCTTTCTTTCTTTCTTTCTTTCTTTCTTTCTTTCTTTCTTTCTTTCTTTCTTTCTTTCTTTCTTTCTTTCTTTCTTTCTTTCTTTCTTTCTTTCTTTCTTTCTTTCTTTCTTTCTTTCTTTCTTTCTTTCTTTCTCTCTCTCTCTTCCTTCCTTCCTTCCTTCCTTCCCTTTCTTTCTTTCTCTCTATCTCTCTCTCTCTTCCGTCTCTTACACATTGTGTATTGCAATACATACATTTAGAGGTTATCATGTATATCCCTTTGACTATATTGAATGCTCAGTTCTAGGCTGGTATTATTATTTTCGATGTTTATTAGCACACTGTTTCCTTCTATGTCTTAGCACAAACATGTGGGAGTCAGAGGTTATAAGGCCACTTTCATTTTGTTTCCTTAAACTTCATGAGTGTTTCATTTTATTGTTTTATTTCCAATGCTGGGAATCAAACTCAGACAAGCAAAACATGTGTCTAACACTAAGCGATATCCCAGGTCCATTACTGCTACATCATTTTATTTGACTTTTTACAAACTAATTTATATTTATTTTTGCAATATAATTGTTTCATACTTACAGTTGGATCATTTTGTAATATGTTTTACCAATACTATTCTATACTATACTTCTTACCAACACTTTTTGTCAATGTTATGCTTTATACTCGGAGCAGGATCACTTTGCAAAGACTTAGAAGGAGATATTTACTGAGGCACACAAATGACCCAGACAATGACAGTTTAGGACTGGCACCTGGATGGGTACCTTCACTACCAGGTAACCCTGCTAACCCTGTGACTGAGAATCACGCTTGAGAAACATCATGCTTGGGTTCCTGTTGCAGGACACCTAAAAGTCTAAAAGCCTCTGCATCTGCCCTGGATTGCCTCCTGCAGATCACTTGGTAAATAAGGGGTAGTTTAAATGTGGTAGTTTATCTGACCATGAATTCTGTGCTGGCTGGTATAAATATTCTCTCATGCTACCACAATCATCGTGGGACTAGCTAGATCTTACCAGCATATTTGCCTGGCCACGTTGGATCTCTAAGTAATTAGCCCAGAGAGAAATGCTGTTTGCCTCCAAGCAAGCAAGCATGGCTCCCTGATAACTCAAAGGCAACTAAAATAAATACAAAACTACCGTGAAGTAGACGAGACTCTTGTGAAGGCTTGGAGAAATATTTAACTGGCATTAGTATTAATTAGTCTTTGGTACAGAGACATGCCATCTCAGAAACCCCCTTCTCTACCCTATAAAGGCATCTCCAGGCAGATCTTGGCTCAAAACATTAGCATATAATAGGGCCTAGGTAAGGTGCTGGGAGAAATTACCTAAGGTCATTTGACCCTTCCTGCTTCCTATAATAGTGGAAGGTCTGAATTTCAGGGGTATAAAGCAAGCTTGCTTCCTCTCTCTCGCTCTCGCTTTTTTGCTTTTCTTTGTGAGCTCGCACCCTTCTTGGGAATCTTGCCTTTGTCTCCTCTCTACAGGGCCTTTACACGTGGTGGCTGCCATCTTGGCCTACACATGGCTGGGGTTCTAGCTGGGAATCCTAAGCACCGGTTTTTCCTATTGCTGATTTGTATGCCTGAACCTGTGATAAGTTAAGCCTTTTAAAACTGCATTGGATTCCTGAGACTTCATTCATTCCCGCCGGCTAAGGAGGTAAAAAGGGAACTCACTTCCTGGCACTGTTGGGGACCCCAGTGGCGTCCCTGATAGGTTCCTGATAACCCAAAAGAGCTCTAAAGAGAAACTGGATCTTCTACACCACAATTATCCGATTGTCCCCAGAGCCTAAAGAAGACTTGGCTTTCTTTTGAGGCCACCTGGTATGTTTTCCCTTCTCCCACTTGTCTTCTAGTTGCTTGAAATCTTAACTCTGAAAGGGAACCTTCTGACCTAATCATAGTAGTTTACACTTGGGACCTCACTTTAATTTACCCCAACCCTTCTCTTGAATCATCACATTAAAGAACCCCAGATCTGTTAGACTGTTTGCCTGGACAGCGAGCTTTCAATTTCATAGGTGCAGTGTTAGGAATATGTTGCTCTAAAAATGTCTTGTTCTGAGCAGACTTTTTTCCTAACTTATGCAAGGTGTAAACACTTGGGGAGCCTGGAGAAGACGTGAATATATCTTTCTAGATATTTCTTTTCAGCTTCCTGAAAATCTACGGCTATTTTAGAATATATAAAAAATTAAATCACTGGTATCTTTTGAAAGACTGCAGCCTCTTATGTACTGCTTAAATACTTCTTTCATACTAAATCTCAGGTATCCATTTTAGGCATTAACTCAAAACCACCAGAGAGAACATGCACTTCTAGTATCGCCATTCTACAGTGGAGGAGCATAAGCATTGAGAGACTGTCTCTGGACCCAGGTGACACAGGTCAGAGGTGGGGGTGAGTCAGAACCCAGGTAGACTGATACCAAAGCACACCTGCATGGACAATTGTTGGAGGACATGTTTAGCTAATCTGGGAGTTTTGTTGTTTTGCTCACTCCCAGCTTAATCTTATTTAAGCCAATGTTCATTCTAATGAGATCTCTCTTCTATGTAAACACTTCTAGAGGGTGTGGCAGTTACAGAAGTCACCTTGATTGAATAACTTCTGACTTATACATCGACTAAGACTTCTATGTTTTCTAGATTGGGCACAGCTCCTCTTTATACCCACTGCACCCAACGTGGTGACAGTTAGAATTTACCAGGAGACTACCACCCTGGCTACGCTGAGACTAAAGGAAGACTAGGAAGGATCATACTAGTTTGCTCTAAGCAGGCAAGTATGACCCTTTCAGTACATGAGAACAAGATACTCAGAATCACACTGGTACAGATAATAATAAGGACCTTGTGGGTACCATCTAGATTACATGAAGCTCATGAAGTTAAGATGTATTACTTTATATCAGCCCCCCCTCTCTCCAGTGTTTTACATAAGAGATAATCTCGGGATTAGTCCTTGGTGTAACCTTTGTTTATACCTGCAATAGGGTGTGGCACTACACTCTGTTTAGGGTTCTTTGTTGGCATGACAACCTCCCGATTGGATTACTTTGGTGTATATAAGGGGCTGACTTGAGGCCCCTTCGACCTTTTACCCTTTTGCCTTTTGGTTCCTCAGCCTTCAGCTTTTGGCTCCTGCGGCTTTTGGCTTTTGGCTTTTGGCCTTTTGCTCTTTGGCCTTTTGCTCCATCTTCTGGGTAGGACTCAGCTCGGGTGAGATCCTCTCTCTTTGGTGGGAGACTTAGGCTCTTTTGTATGGTCTAAGTTCAGACCAGAGCTAGAGTTTGTTCATTATATTGGATTGCTGTGGAAGAGCTTTTGTACTATTAAAAGCCATTTTTTGGAACTGCACCAGACTCGTGAGTTTTCATCTTTCTCCGGCGTCCTCGGAGGTAGAAGACAACCTCTGTCCTGACACTGTCGGGGACCCCGGCGGCTTTCCCGACAGACAATGCTTTGCTTCTAGAAGCCACCTCTAGCAGGAGAAGGACAAAGTCAGCACCATCAATTCTTTCTGTTTGTTTTTTATTTTGGGGCCACAGTTGGCCATGGTCAGAGGTTATTCTGGCTCTGCAGTCAGGAATTACTCCTGGAGGTGCTCTGGGGAACCACATGGGATGCTGGGAATTAAACTTGGGTGGGCCATGAGCAAAACAAGTGCCCTCTCTGGCTCCAGGTGCCATCAATCTTAATACTGATCTCATCATCACTCTACTAATAAATAACATTTATTAAGAATGCTGTATCTGTGGGTTTTTACAAACGAGGTCTTATCTGATCCTTTCAGCAACCTGGTAATTTAAATTTTTATTTCCTACAATACCCAGATGAGAACTCACAGAGCTTCTAACTCTGAGAACCTCCACCCCCATCTTAGTCTTCTACCACGTTAGGTCTGCACATTTCTACAGCTCTCCTCTATTTGAAGGAATGACCATATTGTTTTCCAAGAAGGCTGTACCAGTTGACATTCCCACCAACAGTGGATAAGAGTCCCTTTCTCCCGCATCGATGTCAGCCCTGGTTGTTGTTGTTCTTTTGGATGTCTGCCAGTCTCTGTGGTATGAGATAATATCAATTGTTGTTTTGATTTGCATATTCCTGATGATTAGTGATGAAGAGTATTTTTTCATATGCCCTTCGGCCATTCAATTTCTTCTTTGTTGAAGTTTCTGTTCATTTCTTCTCCCCATTTTTGATGGGGTTACCTGTTTTCTTTTTGTGGAGTTCTACCAGTGCCTGATATATCCTGGATAATAATCCCTTATCAGATGGTTACTGAGTGAATATTCTTTCCCACTCTGTGGACTGTCTTTGTATCTTGTTCACTGTTTCTTTTGAGGTGTAGAAGCTTTTTAGTTTCATGTAGAACCATTTGTTTAACTTTGTTTCCAATTGTTTTTGTTAGTGGTGTTTAATCTTTGAAGATGCCTTTAGCTTCAATGTCATAGAGGATTTTTCCTAAGTTTTCTTCAATGTACTTCATGGATTCAGGTCTGATATTGAGATCTTTATCACCAGGAATTCTCTCCTGGCTAGACTCACATTCAGATTTGAAGGACAGATACACAGCTTCCTGGATAAACAACAGCTCAGGAACTTTGTAGACTCAAATCCAACTTTGAAAGAAGGGCTGAAAGAGCTACTCTAAGACAAGACAAAACCCAAAAGAACAATAAACTTATACAGCAAGATGGCACAAAATTCCATGACAATATCTTTCTCAATGCCAATTGAGAAAACTGGTCTAAACACACCAGTTAAGAGACACAGAGTGGCAAAATGGATCAAAAACTAGAACCCAACATGCTGCTGCCTACAAGAAACACATTTGAGGAATCAGAGCAAAGACGAGCTCAAAGTTAAAGACTGGAAAACAATTCTTCACTAAACAACCCCTCCAAAAAAAGTTGGGGTGGCCATACTAATATCTGACAACATAGAATTCAGGATGAGAAAGGTCATAAGGGACAGTGAAGGTGACTTCTTAATAATCAAGGGATGCATATATCAGGAAGAAATAACACTCCCTAACATATATGCATCCAAAGAGGGGAGAGCAACATACCTAAAACAACTGACATCAAAGAAGACATTAACAGCAACACAATTGCAGTTGGAGATTTTAACACTGCTCTATCAACTCTTGATAGATCGACAAGACTGAAACTCACCAAGGAAATACTGGCCCTAAAGGAAGAAATGCAAGAAAGAGGGCTACTAGATATATATATAGGCCATTTCATCCCCTGAACATAAAATACACATTTTCTCTAGCACACAATGAACACTATCCAAGATAGATCACATCCTGAGCCACAAAACATACTTCCATAAAATTAAGATAGAAATTGTGTCAACTATTTTTTCAGACCATGATGCACTGAAAATAGAAGCTAATTGCACACAGAAAAGGAGAGTCATACCAAACACCTAGAAACAAAACAGCTCACTGCTGAACATCCATCAGACCATAAAAGAAATCAAAGAGGAAATCCAAAAAATTCCTGGAAAAAATGAGTGAAGACATGAACTATCAGAACTTGTGGGATACAGCGAAAGTAGTACTAAGTTCATAGCTCTGCAAGCATTCATCAGAAAATAAGAAAGGGCCATCATAAGCAATCTGACTTCACAGCTTAAGATATCAGAAAGCAACCAAGAAAAGGAGCCCAACCCAACCCAGGCAGGAGGAAAGAAATAATAAAACTCAGAGCAAAAAATCAACTTAGAGCAAAAAATCAACAAGCTGGAATTCCAAAAAAAAAAAATCCAAAATATCAATAAAACCAAAAGCTGGTTCTTTGAAAAAATAAAGATTGACAGACCACTTGAAAGACTTGCAAGGAAAGGGAGAGAACCTAAATAAATAGAATCAAAAATGAAGAGGGGGACATCACAACTGAAAGAAACCATGAAAATTCAAAAGATCATCAGAGATTACTTTAAGAGTCTGTATGCCACAAAACAAGAGAACCTAGAATAAATGGGCAAATTCCTGTTTAGCATTAGGAGGCTATAGCCTCCCAAGGCTACAAGAAGAAGAACTGGGATACCTAAACAAACCTATCACCATTGAGGAAATTGTATCCATAATCAAAACCCTGCTGAAACACAAAAGTGCAGACAGATTCAACAGTGAATTCTTCCAAACCTTTAAAGAAGACCTACTGCCAGTTCTTTCAAGCTCTTCCAGGAAATTGAAGAAACAGAAACACTCCCAAATAGCTTCTATGAGGTACATATCACCCTGATATCCAAAGCAGGAAGAGACAACATAAAAAAAAGAAAACTATCCGATATACACAGATGCTAAGATATTCAACAAAATACTAGCAAATAGAATCCAAAGAGTCATCAAAAAGATTATGCACCATGACCAAGTAGGATTTATTCCAGGAATGCAAGGATGGTTCAACATCCACAAGTCAATCAACATAATACATCATATTAATAAGAGAAAAAATTAAAAACATATGATCATAGCAATAGATGCAGAGAAAGCATTTGACAAGATCAATATCAGTTTGTTGGATGACAGATTTAGCTAATCTGGGAGCTTTGGTGATTTGCCCTCTCACAGCTTAATCTATTTAAGCCAAGGTTCATTCTAATGAGACCTCTCTTCTATGTAAGCACTGCTAGAGGGTGTGGCAGTTACAGAAGCACCTTGACTGAATAACTTCTGACTTATACATCGACTAAGACTTCTATGTTTTCTAGATTGGGCACAGCTCCTCTTTATACCCACTGCACCCAGCATGGGACAGTTAGAATTTACCAGGAGACTACCACCCTGGCTACGGTGAGACTACAGGAAGGCTATATGAAGGATCATACTAGTTTGCTCTCAAGCAGGCGAGTGTGACCCTTGCAGTATACTGAGAACAAGATACTCAGTCACCCTGGTGCAGATGATAAATAAGAAGGACCTTGTGGGTGCCATCTAGATTACATGAAGTTCATGAAATGAAGATGTATTACTTTATATCAGCCCTCTCTCTCTCTCTCCAGTGTTTTACATAAGAGATAATCTCAGGATTAGTCCTTGGCATAATCTTTGTTTATACCTGCAATAGGGTGTGACACTGCCCTTCTACACTCTGTTTAGAGTTCTTTGTTGACATGACCCTCCCTCTTGGATTACCTTGGTGTATATAAGGGGACTGATTTGAGGCCCCCTTGGCTTTTGGCTCCTTGGCTTTTGGCTCCTTGGCTCTTGGCTCCTTGGCTTTTGGCTTTTGCTCCTGGGCCTTTTGCTCCTTCTTTTGGGTAGGACTCCTCTGGGGTGAAATCTTCTCTCTTTGGTGGGAGACTTAGGCTCTTTTGTATGGTCTAAGTTTGGACCAGAGCTAAAGTTCATTCATTATATTGGAGTGCTGTGGAAGAGCTTTTGTACTATTAAAAGCCTTTTTGGAACTGCGCCGGACTTGTGAGTTTTCATCTGCTTCTTCGGCTTCCTCGGAGGAGAAGAGAACTTCTGTCCTGACACTGTCGGGGACCCCGGTGGCTTCTCCCACACCAGATCATGATAAAAACTCTCAATATAATGAGAATTGAAGGAACTTTCCTCCATATAGTCAAAGCCATCTACTACAAGCCCACAGAGAGAATCATTCTCAATGGGTAAAAACTGAAAGCCTTCCCCATAGAATCAAGGATAAGACAAGGTTGCCCATTCTCACTACTTCTATTCAATATAGTACTAGAAGTACTGGCCTTAGTAATCAGGGAAGGAAAGGACATTAAGGGCATCCAGATAGGAAGAAGTCAAGCTATAACTATTTGCAGATGACATGATATTATACACAGAGGACCCTAAAGTATCTACCAAAAAGCTCCTGAAACAATAGATAACTATAGTAGAGTGACAGGGTAAAAAATCAATACCCAAAAGTCAATGGCGTTCCAATATGCAAATAATAAAAGAAAAACATGTATATAGAATTTTTTTTTTTTATTTTCCCCACATTTAACATACTGAAATGCAAGTTTGGATCCACATGTTCCAACACCCACCCTCCACCCAAACCCATCACCATCCAATCCCCCACCTCCCTCCTCCCCCTCACTCTTGATATTCTGTATGTCTTTCTTTCCTTTAATCTCCTTCCTGATAACTTCCTGCTCTTCTGGAATCATTAAAGACATACTGTTTCACTATTTTAGGCCAGCGCCGCACGGCCGACTGGTTGCTCATGACTGGGTCTTTCTCAGCATCCGAACAGATGTGCTGTGTATGGGCGATTTCATCCGCGCCTCAGACCCCGAGGCGGTGGGCAACACAAACCCTCCTCGACCCACGCAGCGGGCCGGCGGCTCCAGTCTCCCAGCCGGCCTGCACGTCCCGGAGTTCCTGGGCGGGTCCCCGGCTCGCAATGGAGGGAGGTCTTAACTACTCCATCTCCATTCCCCCGGAGCCGCCTACCTGGCGAACTGTTTGCCGTTGACGGCGGGTCAGTTTCCAGCGTCCGACGCAAAGATGGTGGCTTGATGGGGAACCGCCCTCGGGACCCCAGGGCGTGGGTAACACCCAAACCCACCCTCCCACAGCGCTGCTCGCGCGGCCGCCCCAGTCTCCCCAGCCGCTCGCTCTGCATACTCTATTAAAGAAATTATTGCATTCACTATTGTGCCACAGAGAATCAAATACCTGGGAATCAGTTTGACTAAGAATATATAGGATCTGTACCAAAAAAACTACAAAACATTACTTAAAGAAATAAAAGAGGGCCTGAGGAAATGGAGACACATTCCCTGCTCATGGATTGGGAAAACTAAAATTATCAAAATCGTAATACTCCCTAGAGCTTTATACGGATTCATTGGGGCCCCTATAAAGATACCCATGACATTCTTCAAAGAAAATGACCAAAGACTCCTGAAAAATGTATGGAATAATAAACACCTCACAGATAGCTAAAGCAATCCTTGGGAAAAAGAAGATGGGAGTTATCACTTTCCCCAACTTCAAACTCTACTACAAAGCAGTAGTAATTAAAACGGCATTGCATTGGTATAGAGACACGCCTGTAGACCTATGGAATAGAAGTGAATATCCTGACACACACTCTCAAATATATGATCACTTAAACTTCAAGTACATGAGCAAAAAATATTAAGTGGAGCAAAGAAAGCCTCTTCAACAAGTGGTGCTGGGAAAACTGGGCAGCTATATGGAAAAACTGAGCTTAGAGCTCCTTCTAACACCATGCACAAAAGTCAGATCAAAATGGATTAAAGATCGCACATCAGACATCACAACATCAGACATGAACCTATAAATACATCAAAGAAAACATAGGAAAACGTTCTATGGCATCAAAGAAAAGGCATCTTCAAAGATGAAACACCACTGACAAAACAAATGGAAGCGAAGATAAACAAATGGGATTATATGAAACTAAAAGCTTCTAACCTCAGAAGAAACAGTGATGAAGATACAAATAACAGCCCACAGAGTGGGAAAGAATCTTCACCCAATGCCCATCTGATAAGGGGTTAATAGCCATGATATATCAGGCACTGGTAGAATTTACAAGAAGAACAGCCAACCCCTTCAAAAAATGGAGAGATGAAATGAACAGAAACTTCCAAAAAGAAGAAAATCTAAATCTAATGACCAAAAGGCATATGAAAAAGTGTTCTTCATCAATAATCATCAGGAAGATGCAAATCCAAACAACAATGAGAATATCACCTCACATCCCAGAGACTGGCACACATCCAAAAGAGCAAGAATAACCAGTGCTGATGCAGATGCAAGAAGAAAGGGACTCTCATCCACTGTTGGTGGGAATGCGGACTAGTTCAGATTTTGGAAAATAATATTGACATTTCTCCAAAAACTTGATATTGAGCTCCCAGTTGACCCAGCGAAAGCACTCCTGGGAATATACCCTGGAGACCCAAAAACACATAGCAGAAACACTATCTGCACTTCTATATTCATAGCAGCACTATTCACAATATCCACCATCTGGAAACAACCAGAATGCCCACGGACAGAAGATTGACTAAAGAAACTACGGTATATCTATACAATTGAATATCATGCAGCTCTCAGGGAAAACAAAGTCATGAAATTTACCTGCAAATAGGTGAACATGTAGTGGATCATGTTGAGTGAAATTAGTCAGAAGGAAAAGGACAGATATAGCATGACTGCACTCATAAGTGAGATATAACTATATACCAGTGTTCTACTAATGGTGGGAAATAGTAACGCCAGACTCGAACTGAGCATTGAATGTACACAAAGGGATTTTACATGATAATCCCTATGTTTGTAGGGCAAGCCACAATGTGAACGAGAAGGGAAAGAGAGAGAGAGAGAGATGAAGAGAGAGACAGAGAGAAAAAGAAAAGTGCTTGCTATAGAGGCAGGCTGGGGGAGGGTGGGAGGGAATGTGAGGACAATGGTGATGGGAATGGGGCACTGGTGGCGGGAAGGGTGTTGGAACACTATATGACTGAAACCTAATTATGAACAACTTTGTAATTGTATATCTCTTCTTGATATAATAAAAAATTTTAACAAAAATATTAAAATATAAATTTCCAGATTTTAAAAAAATGCATGTGCTAAGCCACCCTGCACCTCCTAATTTTGCATAGATTGAGCTTTCACAATTCATTGAGTGTTTCTCTGACTTGTTTGAACACAGAGAAATAAGAATCAAAGAGAGCAGATCTCACATTCTACAGAAGAATTTAGGGCACTCTATAGGGAGAAAGAGGTAAAATGACCGGGAACACACAAAACTTTGCTCCCCCAAAAGATTAATAGTCTAACACACTTCTTTAAGTTTTTTTTTCATCACTGGCAAATCAATTTTTTTCCTGATAAGGCTTTTGCACTCCTAGTATTCACTTTAAAAATACAAATACTCTGAGGAGGATTACTTCTCACGTCTATATGGAATCAGATTAGCAGGGATCAACTGACAGCCTGCTTTTACTAGGATGAAATATCATAGTAATGTCAGATATTTTGCCTTTTGAGAGGGGATGATGAAAGGATGAAGAAAGGGAATGTAGGAAAAGTAGGGGAGAAGGTATTCAATTATATAATCAAGTTTTTTCTAGAAAGTAATGCTATAGATTTAATTCTTGGATTTCCCTAGAACTAAATTTTTTAAAACTTTTATCCTATAAAATATAATGGTATCTGCAGGCAGAGCTCTGTAGGGAGACAATTAGGTGAGGAGAGAGAGAGAGAGTGAAGCTACTTATGAATGGATTGATAAATGACAGGTTGAGTATAAGAAAAAAAGGTTGCTTGTTTTCTTTGCTTTTCACTATGCAAGAATATATGAAAGATGACCATTTTCAAATCAAGGTGAGAGCCTGCATTTTAATCTAACCATACTTGCACCTAAAATTCCAGTATCCACAACTGTGAGACATGAATTCCAGTGGTTTAAGCCACCTACTTTAAGAGCCTGAATCTATATTTCTCCTCAAATGGGAGGTACTCCAAAGTTGCACAGCAAAATTTATGAATATATAATTATGTCACAGGAAGGAGAAAAAGAGTTAAAAATCAATAATCTATCTTCTAAATTCGAATGGCCAAAAGGCATATGAAAAAATGCTCATCATCACTAATCATCAGAGAGATGCAAATTAAAACAACAATGAGATATCACCTCACACCACAGAGACTGGCCCATATCCAAAAGGGTAAAAGCAACAAATGCTGGCGTGGATGCGGGAAAAGGGGACTCTCATACATTGTTGGTGGGAATGTCGACTTGTACAACCTTTCTAGAAAACAATATGGACATTCCTCCAAAGACTAGAAATTGAGCTCCCTTTTGACCCAGCCATACCACTCCTGGGAATATACCCTGGGAAGCCAAAAACACACAGCGGAAACACAATCCGCACTTTTATTTTCATAGCAGCACTATTCACAATAGCCAGAACCTGGAAACAACCAGTATGCTCGAGAACTGATGACTGGATCAAGAAACTGTGGTACATCTACACAATGGAATACTATGCAGCTGTTAGGAAAAATGAAGTTATAAAATTTGCCTATAAATGGATGGACATGGAAAGGATCATGTTGAGTGAAATTAGTCGGAAGGAAAGAGAGAGACAAAGAATGACTGCATTTATTTGCATGACATATATATATATATATATATATATATATATATATATTATGACACAAAATCCAGTGTCAGGCGAAACGTGGATCAGGAGGTCTTACCAAAAGTGAAAATTACCGCAAACGTGTGTGAGTCAGAGGTTAGGTAAGACAGAGAAGGGAACATGTGTGAATAAACGTTGAAAGGGTTAATACCAACCAAGAACTGAGCATTAAATACAGGCAAAAAATGCACATGATGGCCTCTAAGTGTATGTAGTGCAACCCACAATGTGTAAGAGAAGGAAAAGAGAGAGAGGGAGAGAGAAAAGAGACAAAGAACCTGCCATGGAGTATCTTTTTATTTGTATATCTCACGGTGGTAAAATAAAATACTTAAAAAAATTAAAAAAAAAGAACCTGCCATGTAGGCAGGGGGAGGGAATTGGGGACATTGGTGGTGGGAAATGGGTACTGGTGGAGAGCAGGGTGCTGGAACACTATGTGACCGAAACCTCTAAACATGAACAACGTTGTAATTGTATATCTCACGGTGGTATAATAAAATATTTAATAAAAAAATCCATCTTCCATTCAGTAATAAAACATTTGCTGTTTAAGTTCCCAATCCTCATAGGGCTCTGAAAGAGCAAGTACCCATGATATGAGATAAAGTCAATGTCCAGTCAGTTACACTTTCTTCTCATTATAGCACAGTAGTCATTGTAGCCAGGAAGCATCTGCAGACACAAAGGGCAACATTCTTCACTGTGCTTCCTTGGCATTATTCCAGAGCCCAGCAGAATATAAACGAAACTTCCAGGCTTCCTGGGTGCCAGACTAAGTAAACCAACTTTGCAGCATACTTGCTAACCAGAATAGAATAATAGGGTCAATATTATGGGGTCTGGTACTCTGTGCAAACATCCACTATCCTTAGAAGTCAAATGTCCTATTCCTGACCTTTGGGGTCTTTCAGGTTTTATGATAGAAGCTTTACAATAATAACAGTCATATTCAGAGAGTTAAGCTTCAGTTACCAGGCCAAAATATTCTGTTTAAATGTACTCTTCTGAAGACTCTGTCAAATGGCAGTGATCAACCCTTCTTTACAGATGAGATCCCTAAAGGTAAGAAATCTTTTCAAAGTCACCTAGCAAGTTCTTGGCCAGGTCACAGAGGAAAACAAAAGAATGGAAAATGTCATGGGATGAACCCTAAATCTTCTGTGTAAAAGGAAAATGATTAATTTCAATTCTAGGCTCTTGGTTCTATCACTTACAATTCTCTCACGAGAAATTTAAATGGCTGCACTAAAAATCAAGAAAGAGTTCTGTGCAGAATTGACCTTCCACTGTTTCTGCAAGGAAGACACATGAGTCTGGCGCTTGAATCTCTGTGAATCTCCCCTTTTCTTTGATGCTACATCTTCAGAACAGTAACTCTCAGCTTTATGGCAAGAGGGTAGAGGAGGAACGCCCATGAAAAAGGAAAAAAATAAAACCTTGGGTCTGATTGTGTCCTTGTGCTTAGAGATTTCGTAGGCTTCCCCAATCTCCTTCTGCTCTTGGAGGGAGAAGGAAGTCTCCCTTGGAGGGAGAAGAAAGTCTACCTTTTACTTGGAGAAGTCTACCTTCTCTTGGAGGGAGAAGGAAGCCTACCTTTTACTTACATAACTAATAAGCTCTGGCCCACATGACCACATGACTAATGTCATAGAAACACCTCTGGCATTCCACCAAGGAAGGAGGAATGCTATCACTTTCCTACTACTTCAGAGATGTGAGGTCAGGTTTTATGATAGACTGGATAATGCCATACTGAACTTTGAATGGATAGAGCCATCCTGAAGACAGCCATCCCAGCCCTATCCTATTGAATCAGAAAGAGGCCCCACACCCAACCCTCCTGAGTTTTAGTATTCCTCTGGTAGACACCCTCCATGACTTCCTGTAGCAAAATTGTCTCTCGAGGCCCCTCCATAAGTTCTTAAATATTAACTCTGCAGATACCACACTTTCACTCAAAGTTGGAGAATGCAGCTGGCTAGATGACACACATTCCAAAGAAGAATCCAGGAGCTCCTCAGGGAGGCAAAGAAAACAAAATGAAAGGTGAGCTGGATTCTAAACCAGGTCAGATCATGGCTATCTCCCAAAGGATGGCTCCTATTTCTAGTTCATTATATACACAACTGAATAGACACATGTGTAAAAAGGAAGGGGGCTATGGAGACATGAAAAATGAAGTTTCCTTGGAAAAGAGTTTGCAGCCCCAGTTCCTGGTACCCATTATAACTGGGGGAGGAGCAGGGGTAGCCTAACTTCCTTTGAAATTATCCTTCAGGGGAATATTAGGTAAAATTATGTGAATAAAACCCAAAAGGAGCTGAGGATATTTCTTCACAAAGTTTTCAGTTCGTTCTATTTGACTTTGGAAATAAGCATCAAAATAAGCATCAAAAACCGTTGATGCAAACTTCATGGAACAATGAACAGCTTTTGTGTCGCACTCTGGCTGATATTCTGCTTAATAAGTTTGAAAGAGGAAGCCACTGTGTCAGTATTTTTTCATGCCTTTAGCGTCTTCAGCTCTGGGAAGCCTTAGTCAAGCAAGTACCCCTGCCTCAGGCTCATCTCCCATGCTCTCTGGAGCACAACTAGGGTTATGGCACATTGTCACTGTCCCTTTCTCCCTCCCCCTCAAGGAAAGGACATTTCAGTTTCATGCATTCTTGATGACAGCAGGTTCATTAGGTTTGTTAAATAATAAATAGATGAGCCCCACGTATTTAGCTCCTCGTGAATCCTTCTGCCACCCGCCCTTACAAATCTCAGAGATTTTCTCTCCCTGAAGTTTGAAAACTTGGAAGATATATAACTGACACTGAGCTCAACTTTACTTCCAAGTAGAGAATTCAGCAACTCAAATTCCAGGCCATATTGGAAATGACTCGAGATCTTAAGCCCTAACCCTTATAGTAGTTATCTCAGAGCCATGATTCAGAGATGTGAAGCTGGTAGGGACACTGCTGACCTACCCAGCTTAGCTCCGAACACTTGCAGTAGTAAGATCAAGATTACACACACTACTTCCTTACCATCTCCTGCTGTGCATCAGTGTGGCCTCCAAGGTCTTAAAAATGCTCCAATCCTCTCTTTCCCACCTCTACAGATGGCTCCAGGGGAATACAATAAGTGGCCTCCATGCAAGCAGACTAGAGAAGAGGAATGGAGATTATTCATGGCACAATTGATCACAGCTCGGTAGGGGAAATAAAATCAGAATCTGGGAAATCTGTGAGAATAAACAAAGACAGCTTCTGTCTACCCCTCACTTCCGTCTGGGTGACATGGAACCTACCATCATAAACTGTTGAGCCTATGACCTCTCCCTGGAAGGCAGAATTGGAACAGAAATTCTTTGTAAGATTATCGAATATTTTAAGGATAGTGAAGTCAGAAACAAAGAAAAAGAAAAGTATAAACCTTTGCATATAACAAGGCTTCCTCTTACTGGAATCAATCCTCCATAGGTGTTGCTAATCACCAATTAGCTGATGTCAATAAAATCTCTCAAACCATAATCTCAGTCTTCACAAATGCTCAGTTTGGATATGGAGTCAAGACTCATAAAGAAGTAGTAAACAAAGAACATCATAGTTGGGGTTAATAAACTCTACAGGTAACACAGACCCTTCAGAGCAGCAAAATCCACAAAATTCACTATTACCTACACATATTAAATACCTGAGCATAAAGCCTGAGCTGGTTCCTCTTTGAAGAGTCCCATCAATTTCAGTACTATAGAATTTTAAGTGTGAAGCACAATATAAACAGAGTTTGAGGGTTGAGATACAAACTAAATTTTCAGCAACAGTAGGATGGGCCATTCAATCCCCCCTGTCTGAAATGTGCTGTCTTCTTAAGCTTGATATTAGCTTAAAATAAAATAATATCATTTCCCGCTTGATTACAGTTAGAATCAGAGAAGAATTTTCAGTTTGACCCTCAGTAGTGTTTAAAATAGTGGAAAGGAGAAGATAAGGCATTGAATAAAATAAATGTTTCCTAAATCAATTGAGTTACTGCTGAATGCAGCAGTGGATTGGCAAGGTAGGTTGCCTCTGGCATTCTCAACCATAAGAAGTTTAACGATGGATGAAAATGGATAAAATCAAGATGCTCTGATAGTATGAGGAGGCTTCAATATCTCAGAAAATTAGGGTCCTTGTAACAAATTTAACAATGGCTGGATTATAGCTAAATAGGATTTTAAGTCTATTGTAAATGAAAGGAAATCTAATTTAACTGGGCCACATCATTTTTACTGAAATGCGATAAATGCTAATTTTCCTGCTGGGCACCAGTGACTTGGCTTGTGATAGCTGTTTGTGAGGTACTCGAGTCTGACCACCTCAAATTGGCCCTTTCCAGTCTTAAGACTGGAGCCTGAAACCATGTGGGATAGACAATTAAGGTCTATGCGTGTGTATGTGTGTGTGTGGGGGGGCTGCATAATCAATCACAGTTTTGCCAACTTTGCTCCAGGGCCTTACTACTATGAGACCAAGGTCATTTGGCCACTTTTTAGAATGACCTCTTTTAATGTTGCTTGTCTAAAGTTACATGTCAGCATCTCCACGCCTGTTCTCTTAATATGTCCCCTCCTTCACTTATTAATTACATTATCTATGTTCTAAAAAATATACAAAGGCAATGCTTTCTCATATGCAAAAGAGCAAAAACGACAGAACAATATCAGATAGTGAGTTTGGTTGTCTCATACGTTATCAGGCAGAAAGCAACAACATAGGATGTTACACAAATCACCCAGTTTTCAATTTTTCTGTTTCTTTAATATTAAAATTAATGTGTTGGATTCACTAATTTAACTACCATACACTTCTTAGAAATGCAAACGTGTTTGGTACAAATCCCAGGCTGACTCTAGATTACAGGACTTAACCATCTTTTTGAATACTTAAGGATAGTATAAGAAATTACCATTCAGATCTGCCCAGCAACCTAAAAGTAGAATGCTCCCAAGAGATAGGATTTGGTGGTTTTGTGGGGTATTTTGTGGGTAAGTGCGTGTGTGTGTGCATGTGTGTGTGTGTGTGTGTGTGTGTGTGAATTCTATTCACTGTATCACTGCATCACTGTCTTCCCGTTCATCATCGATTGACTCAAGCAGGCACCAGTAACATCTCCATATGTCCTGTCTCATCCCAAGGGCACCTACTTTCTCCAGGAACATAAAGAGCCTCAAAACATTCTATCAGGTCATGGGAATGAGGTCTAAAATTGTTACCGGTATTTGGCATATCATATACGACACGGGTAGCTTGCCAGGCTCTGCAAGATGACTCTTGTAGTCATCTCTAAATCCAGCATTTATTGATGAACCATGCGGCCACAAGAGGCCATGCGAGCCGGGCTGTGATCGGCTGGTCTGCTGGGTGGAGTTCTGATGAGAGGGAAGTCCGTATGTGAAAAATGGAGGCCCTCATGGAGTGGGGGTCATCTGGCTTGTTGCAAGGCTCTGCTAGGGTGGGGGGCCAGAGATAGAGCCCGCCATCCCTCCAGGGCACCTCGTAAGTGGCTGGGCACAGGGAGAGCCAGTAGCAGCTCTGCCCCATGTCTGTGAGTCTCTGGATCAGCATATCTGAGCCGGATTTAAGAAAGACTGCTGCAGGTTGGATCTCGATGAGCCGGGCTGTGATAGGCTGGTCTGCTGAATGGATTTCTGATGAGAGGGAAGTCTGGATGTGGAAAATGGAGGCCCTCATGAATTCCATTACCAATAGTTTATAAAGAAGTTTTGAGTGTTCTCAAGTTCCTCAAATAACCTATAATAGGAAAGATCTATTTTCAGATAGCAAGGGAAAACTTATCAAAATAGAAATACTACTACTAAAATGTACTAGTAACCTATTTGCTATCACTAACCTTTCTCTCCTTGTTTCTGATGCTGTTGCTGAGGTTTGTCCTTGTTCATATCAAACTTCCTTCCACTAACTTATCTTCACCTAATAATGATCAACCTCTTCATAACTACGGCAAATAGTCTACTCAACCATTTTATGTGACAATCTTTTTGGTCCTTTGTCGGGATATGATGCTGAGTGCCCCAACAAAATCTGGGAGCAGGGTCTAGGGGTCCCCTTCTGCCCCAGAGGACTGATGGCTGGCAGACGGAGAAATACACAAGAATACAGCAAAGTTTCAAAGGCTTTTACTCTACTTGTTCTGGGTATACAAATCAGCAATAGGAAAACCCTGGACTTAGGGTTCTCAGCTGGGCCCGCCATGTGTAGGCTAATTCGGCTGCCACCACGTGTTAAAGCCCAACAGAAGAGAACAGAGAGGATAGGAGAGCAAAGAGAAGTCAAAATGGGAAAAAAAGCCCCTTCTCCTTTCTTCTAGCTTATTTTATAGACAGAAACCTGCCAAACCCTTCCAGCCCAGGTCAGGGGCTGGGCTATCTAAAGATGAAGCTAGGAAACGACCCTTCTGAAATGTAGATCTTCAGGTGGGCCTTTGGCTCAAACTTCACAAAAGCCAGAGTTGATTCTTTGAGGCAAAATCTCCCTAGCAGGGTGAGGAAGGGCTGTATCTCTGAACCAGAAAGCAGTTCAGAATGTAATTTGTAGGAAATTGCATTAATACTTTTTACCATGAATATATCAAAGTGTTGCAGGTGTGACTGCGGTGCCCGGCTGTGTTGGCAGGTAGCAGACAGGAGACAGGTTTGTTCCACACTCAGGGCTCTGCCCTACTGAGACAAGAATAAAATAAAACTTTAAGTGTTCTCAAATCCAGAGCCCTGTGGGTTCTGGTTGGTTGATGATCTGACATAGAAAAAGACTGGGCCCCGGGATGAACCCAGAGCCATGGCAGAGCCTGGCAAGCTACCCATGGTGTATTCAATATACCAAAAACAGTAACAATAATGGACCTCCTTCCCAACGAATGGAGATGTTACTGGTGCCCACTGAAGCAAATTGATGAACAATGGAAAGACAAGTGAAGTGAAGTGATCTAGCCATCTGATCCCAGACTCTGGTTCCCACTAAGGTCCAAAATCCATCAGAACAATTCACTTTGGCATTACCTTTAGAATCAGAGACACGTCAGTTTGTCTGGAGACACTCTGGCATGTCTCTTTGAACTAGAATTGATTACTTAGGTTTGATCCAATGTGACAAAGTACTCTTGGAATACCTACATGTATGTCCCACACAGGGACCCGTGGGAACAGGGAGTATTGAACTGGGGCAAGCAAGATTCATGATAAAAATATTATGTCATATGAAATTATGAAATCAATCCAATTCTGCTCAAGAGATTCCCTAAAGGCAGGGAAGAGCTCTTCACATAAACTAAGTGTAGCTGGAGGCTAAAGCTCAATAGGGCTTGACACCCAACAGTTCTTTATATGCATGAAAGCACCTAATCCTCTGAATGGCTTTATGAGATGAGTAATATAATATTGACCCTCCACAGATTGGGAAGTTAAAGCACAAACAGAGTAAGCCAGCCCCAGATTTTAAATAACTAATATATATTGGAGAAAAGATTCAAAATCCAGAAACTAACCTCGAAGATCAAAATCTGATCTACTGCACATACTCTAAGCCTATAGAAGACTTTCTGATTAATTTTCAGGTGGTTAGTGCCCATGGTTATCTGCATATATCACACTGGCCAGACTACAGTGCTCAGTTGCTTTGTTGATGACCAGGGTAGAAGGTTTTTTGTACGAGGGGTATTTTTATTACCCCTCGTATATATTTTTAAATCAGTAAATGAATAATGAGGTACATAATTAAATACCAAAAGTCACTAATAAGTCACTCAGTAGACTCTGAATATGTAAATCATCAGATTATCCTACAAGATGTGGGCCACACAGAGCAGAAAAGGCAATCAAAGTAAAGAATGAGGTTCCCTAAAGTATAAGTTATACTCTTTATAGAAGACAACATATGATTCTGGAGAGAGAACGGCGTTGGGCTCATGCTTTATATTCATGGGATCCCAGTACCATATGGCCCCTCTGTGTCACCAAGCACAACCCTGTATGCAGCAGTGCCATATCTGGAGGCCCAGCCTTCAATGCTAGGCTGGTTGCTCAAGAAGCACTGGGAATGGCCCCTCAGCCCCTTAACTCTGTATGGGAGACACCTCCTTGTCCTCCCACTCCAAGAGAGACTATAACATCAATTGTATTGTATGTAAAATTTGATTGCAGGAAGAAAACTTAAGCAGTCTCACCACAAGGTAAAAAAAAGGACAGCAATGAGTATCAGAAGTTTGCTAATTAATTTGATAATCACAATTTTATATATACATATATGTAATATTATATATTGATCAAATAAGACCATATACTTTAAATATGTACATGCTCTCTAATACATCTCAAAGATCAAAAAAGTAGAGAGAATATTTTTCTTTTTTTTTTTTTTTGTTCTTTTTAAATTTTTTAATTAAACATTTTATTATACCACCGTGAGATATACAATTACAATGTTGTTCATGTTTGGAGGTTTCGGTCACATAGTGTTCCAGCACCCCACCCTCCACCAGTGTCCATTTCCCACCACCAATGTCCCCAATTCCCCCCCTCCCCATAGCCTGCCTAAATGGCAGGTTATTTAAGAGAGAATATTTTTCTAAAGACAATGGCCTGCTGCTCTGTGTAATTAAGACTCAAGACTGCAACAGCAACTCTTAACTGAATTTCCAGCCAACCAACCTGTCCTGTACATTTCAAACTTGCCAGTCTCTATAATCAACTGAACCCCCTTGAAGGGTGACAAGAGCTTCATAGCCTTTAAGTAGGCATACAGTTTGAATCTTTAATGTCTTGATTATGGGGCCCAGTCAATATTACTGGGACTAAAGCTCTTTGCATGCAACTGATCCAGGTTCAATCACCAGAACCACATATTGTACAAGTATCCAGGAGGCGTAGTGAGCACAGATCACTACATTCCCTTGTCCTGTGCACAGATCCAGAAGCAAATCTCAAATACCACCAATTGTGGTCCAAATACAAACAAAAAAATGAAACAAAATGTGCCTGTGTGAGTGCTTCTGCAAGCCTATGTTTCATGTTTGAGGGATTATTGTTTTCTGGAACCAGAAAATAAGCAGTGCTTGGGGAACTGGGGGCTCTATTGGTGATTCCAGTCAATTGGGTAGCAATTCAGTGCAGGGGCCCAAGGTACTGTTCAGGCCCTGAGATCACTGTATCACTGTCACTGTCTTCCCGTTCATCGTCGATTTGCTCAAGCAGGCACCAGTAACATCTCCATATAACCTGTCTCATGCCAGTAAAGCCCAAGGGCATCTGCTTGCTCCAGGAACATAAAGAGCCTCAAACCATTCCATCAGGTCATGGGAATGAGGTCTATAATTGTTACTGGTATTTGGCATATCAAATACGACATGGGTAGCTTGCCAGGCTCTGCCGTCCGGGTAGCATACTCTTGTAGTCATCTCAAAATCCAGCATTTATTGATGAACCGCGTGGCCGCAAGCAGTCGCGCGAGCCGGGCTGTGATAGGCTGGTCTGCTGGGTGGAGTTCTGACCAGGGAGAAATCCGGATGTGGAAAATGGAGGCCCTCATGGAGTGGG